>BLKM01012980.1:1463473-1675973 GCA_013340265.1 Coptotermes formosanus | reverse complement strand
GGATGTGCCCGCTGCACCAACTGCGGATTCCGTTACGGGCACCGAAGTCACTGTAGCATGAGTCGCAATATATATAACGAACATAAGAGCAGCTGCTACCTGGAACAAGAAAGACATACAGGAGTTTTTTCGTGTCTGGATTTTAAGCCCTCACGGCAGTGACTACTCAGAATACAGACTTCTGGGATGTGACGCCGTGTAGTGTGGTAGACGGATACCAACGTTTGGCGAGAGTGTGGATGTGACTGCCTCCTCCGAACATTTTGTAGCTGTCCGCATAAGCTAGTCCGAATCACATTCCAGAATATGGTCATATTGTACAATTTCAGGCTTCTACCGCGTTGTAAATTACGTCTTCGCCCTTCTGGGATATAGCGCAGTTTTGATTGGTGGATACCAACATGTTGGGAAAGCCTATTGTTCCCATCTTTAAGGCGGTCCCGAATCATCAGCAACTGTCTACCAATCAACGCTGCGTAATACCTCAGGAGAGCGAGCACGTACAAATTTATCGTTACATATTTGGAGTTAACCTTTTAATGCCCAGTAGTAATCGTACATGCCACTTATTTAAGGTTAATGAACTCGGAATTTCAAGCAGAGAATTTCAACTGAGTCTGAACAATGATCATTCTATGAACCCCATTAGCAGAATTGGCTTCATAGTATACACGCGATATGTTTTCTGCGCCCTAGGTGCTAAAGGGCGATTTCAGGCTTCCGCCGCCGTGTAAGTGACGTCTTCGTTCCTATGAGATGTTACCCAGCGTTGATTGGTGGTTAGTTACCCATGTTTCGGAACAGCTTGTTCCTTGAAGTTTGGACCGATAGGCTATTCCGAAACGTCGATAACTACCAATAAACGCGGCCTGATATCCCAGAAGGGGGAAACCTAGGTGCTAAAGGTTTATAATTTATTCTGATCAGCTTCAGTTATTCAGAGTTTAAAAAGGGGTACATTTCAGTGAGATTTCTCTTGGTAATCCGTACTGAAACGGAACGGACGGTAGATCTCATTTATTTTGTTGTTACTCTTGCTCTTAGTAGAGCTTTATTTTGTGCCTTGTTTTACACACTGTCACCAGTACGTAGAGACAAGTTTCAGGATAGCAGTAAATAAAGAAGGAAACTTTGGTGGCTTCATGTGAGACACTATCCGGCGTTTGCCTGCAGAGACTGAGGAAGGCCACGGAAAATTTCATTGTCTAAGCCAATATTCGAAACAGAGACCTCACAAATATATCGTAAAAGTCACAGTCTTTAGAACTTAAGCCGGTTTGGTGGGTGTGGTTGTGATGTTATACATAAAAACGTTTGGAAATATGTGGGAAATATGTGTGCTGAAGAGTATAGATGGATAATGAAGTGATTTTAAACCTTTAACGACGAAACGTAATCTTTTCATTTGAAGGCCCACTCGTACCGCACTGTAAACACAGTCTGTCTCTGTTATAAAAACCAGTCAGTTAATGCTATATGGTTTAAGATTCGCTGTTTGTCCTGAGATACTTACAAAACACATAAATACACTGCGTGGGCAGAACGCAGAATTTCTGAATGTCAGACTCGGTCGTACACACAGTAACCACTAGGCTTTAAAATGTTAAACTACCAAACTGCTTGGATATCCACACTGTAAGTGGTCTTTGTAAGAGACATATATATGGAATGATCGATATCCACACGCATCGGGGATCGAACTGGGATCATTAGTGTGCTCTAGCGACGATATATTTACGTATAGTGCAATTTGCTTGACTTCATTGGAGACAATAAGCAAATATTTTTATATATAGCTTACATTCTGTGAGATTTAAGGTTCTCGTAGAAGTATAAATTTTATGGCATTCCGAGGTGTGGTAGAGAGTAGTTCAGTTGATTGTAAGGTAGAAGATGGTGGGTGCAGGTTCTTCCGAAAGGCTCATGTTATCCATAATGGTATTCGTACGTGGCGTCACATCTCAGAAGACAGTAATCTTGGTGTCTGCAGTTTTAGTTCGCATTAGGACTTTTTTTTGTGCTAATTCTACACAGTATTCCTTCGATCAACATAAAAACTTCCAAACAAAACAAGGATTTCTTTTACTTTTATTGGTTCCATATTTCGGTAACATGAAATTAGGATCTGCAAGAGACCATTAACATCTAACTTAAAATGAAACTTCTTTTTAAAAAATTTTAATATTTAATTGATTAATAAGGAGACGAATAACGAGAAGAATATTTTGTAATAAGTAACTGACCTCATGTTAGGTATTGGCCTATTGTAAGTACTTAAATATTCTCTGAATTTGTAGCTAATATTACAGATTTTTATAGTGTCATGTTTGAAAATTTTTGTGTCGACTGAAGTAACATTTTATTATGTCACTTAAAGATCAGCACAACTTCATCAGCTGAGTGTTGGCTGATATCCGTCTACGACGGCTAAGTGTTAATGCTGGCGGATTATAAACATTAAACGTTACAGAAGGCGACGCTTTATTTTATACATAATTGCGTCACGTTTATGATGATGAGTTCTATTGTGCGATGTATAAATTTTACATTATACACGCCGCGCATTATTCGTACAAGTAATTACAGTAATCAACAAATGCACATAAAAGGTTTTTAAATAATACACAACATAGAAAATTCCTACATGTTTCAGCGCCAGGGCGTCACCTTCAGGGAGTCCAAAGTACAAGGTTTTGCGAGTACAAACCCAACACTCTTGGAATTACATTAATAAAATGTTGAAATATTATAATCATAAAATTATGAAGTTTTTACTTGCAAAGCTTTGTACTTTGGATTCCCTCAATTCGGCTCCTCAGCGCTGCAACATTTAGGAATTTTGTATGTTATGTATAATTTTTAATCGTTTTATGTGCACTGGGTGGTTACTCTACTTACTTTTGTGAATTATGCTTGCATCATATCTATGATGAGTTGTCCTGTGTGCATTATTCGCCCAGTTTTACTAAGGAAAGTGAACATCATTCAAGACTTTTATTAATAGAGGAGCAGTTACTTTACACTTCCAGTCTGCAATCATTTAAATGTGAAATACAAATACGCCACTAAGAGTAATTATTCAAACTCGTTCCGACAATACACAAAGCAACGTGAGGACTTACGTTGTTAGGATAAGAATCAGGACAAAAAAGTAAGGTCCCATATGTGGAAGTCGAAAGCCTAAATCTTACGGGCGGCACAGATCACACATTATTTTCATTTGTAATGGAGTAAAGGGCTTCTATTCTTTACACGAATATAAGAATGGTGGATTGGAAAGCTGCATGTACACTCCCTTAAATGTGTGTACCACGTACAAACATTCAACTATACAAACATATAGACGTACATACATAACACATACATACATACACACACATGCATACATACATACATACATACACACATACACAAACACACACGTACATACCACGTATGTGCATAATACACATATTAATTACTTAAATCATACATACATGCAAACTTACATACATTGCAGCCGCAATAGTATAGTCGGTATAACGTCTAGGCTATGGGATGGGCGACTGAGAAATCGTCTTTCGATTCCGTACACGGAAATCAGGCGCTTGCCTTTTCCAAAGCATCCCGACCGCGTCTGGAAGCTACATAGAATCCTATTTAATGAATGGTGGGAGCTCTTTTTGCGGCGGTAAAGCCGCCGGGAGCGTGGAATTAAAAACTCACCTCTGTCTAAAGCAAAATTGAAGACTACATGGAGCTATACCTCTGCTCCGCCATATAACTTCATGGCCTTCACAGGAATAACAGTACACACATGCATAATTAAGGAACGATTTGTGGTTAAGGATGAAATTGTAACCTGTCAAGATTGCAAATGGCGGTAGAAACTATAAGTGGGCTTATTCTGTGTTACTTTCTTCATTGGATATTTCTGTACTTAAGATATGATTTTGATATAATACCAGCTGCTGAAGGAGGACTTTTTTGTGAATAAACACTAAATTATAGAATGCTGGCTATTTATCAGGCTTCATAACTTTTAACACAAATCATTGTGACGAAAACTCACTAAGAATCTCATAAAAGCCTGAGGAGAAGTTTTGGCAGTCCTTCTGCTTAAGGATTTGGAGCAACATTTCAGTAATAATGCACACTGATATAGTAATCGAAGTTGAACAAAATTATTATTATTATTACTATTATTACTATTGTTATTATTATTATTATTATTATTATTACTACTACTACTACTACTACTACTATTACTATTACTCGTCATTACCTTTATGCAGGTTATTTAAAATTATATACCTGAAACAAAGCATTTGTCTACGGTAGGGCTGAGGAACCTACGGCACGCGTGCCCAAATTTTCAGGCGGAAATTTCCATGGTACCTTGCATCCACCCCTGTAACAATTTTTTATTTCTTTTGCCCCGCCAGTGTCTCCATAATGTGAATCGTGTGTGCATATACATACACATACCTCACTGCTTAGAGACTGTGTATGAATCACTGTTACTGCTAAATAATACTGCGGGTGAAACATTTTTACACGAGTCAGGAGCGCTGCGAAGTGTTGACTGGATGTTTATCATTGGCTCGCTGGTCTGGTACTGACTGGGCGGATATGTGACATTGGACTGACTAACTAACTAACCATCCAACTAACTAACTAACCAACCAACCAACCAACCAACCATCCATCTCCGTGGAGCAGAGTCTTTTTTTGAGAAATTAAGTCAAGAAATTTCCCGCATTCTATGTAAACTGAAGGTTCATTACCGCATCCACAAGAGCCCGCCGCCTCCCTGTCCTGAGCCAGATCAATCCACTCCATGCCCTCCGTCCCACTTCAGATTCATTTTAATATTATCCTCCCGTCTACGCCTGATATTGGACAAAACTTTTACAATCCTTGTAATAAGCCGCTGACCCAAGTGTCCAAATGAGAACCAGATGAGCGTCCCCTTCCTAGTACGACCGCAGTTGCAGTGTTTTTTAATGACAACCGAACGGTTAACACTGGATCTTTCTGCTCACACTATGTCTCTGTTGTTTCATGAGTGAACAGTTATTACCTTGGGACAAACACCCGTAGAAGCCAGTAAGTGCCTTCATACAGGAGTGAAAATTTCGATTTAAGTGACAAATATTTACGCTGTTAGTAATTGATCTACTGCATTCCCTTGATTCCAAGACACAATTTTTCATACTTTAAAATTCCTTAAATCGGGGTTCGTCTTACGATTGATTGTGTCTAAGAATCGATGTGTAAAGATCACTGTGAGTTTTAGTGAAGAACACAGCGCTGCATGCACGGCTCTCAAAGCAACCAAGTACAAACCTGCCATAAAATACCTGTCATCCTTGGCGCAGCAGCAAAGTCGCGTTAATAGTAAAATATGTTTACTTGCTTTCCCTTTATTTAATATAGCCTATTGTAATTATAACTGACACCGTGGCATTTCTATTGTTGTTTATGAGGTATTATTAATAAATATTATTTTACATTATCTATTTTAAATCGACACAGATTTATTACTCGTTTTTCAAACAGGCTTCCTGCAATGGTTGCATTGATTTTAATTTGTCTCTTTGTATTCTTTATTAGCAAAACAAAACGAATACAGGTAAATATAGCTACAAAAAAATATTACCAGAATTAATAATTCTTTCAATTTCTCACACACTTGATATTGGTCCCTTATTACTGCCACAAAGTCGTAAATGTTGCCTCTTGTTAGGAGCGCCTACTACTGTGGTTGTAACATACAATTTCCAAAACTACCCGATTTAAGATCATTCGGAAGCATCATTGATTACCTAAACAGGCTTCCTAAGAATGCTTCCAAGTCTTTGGTTCTCTCTCACTCTGCAATAATTTTTACAATAAAAGCAATATAGTGTAATAATTACAAAATATTTAGTTCCTTCCACATTTTCTTCCTTGTCGCATCCCTTGAGGAGACAGTTATTACAAATATAATAATTATACTATATATTTATTACACAATATAATTCTAATATGCGTTAATAAGAATACAGTCTTTAATAACGTTTATGGAGGGTTCCAAGACCTTATTTTATTCTTCAAAATTTTCGTGGGTACGCGTAAAGATTTCTTCGAAATCCACAGAAAATTCGGGCATGCGCCCTCAGAAAGGTTTACCATTCCTGGTCTCGAGTATATAATGTTGCACCTATTCTGTGGTTACCACCTATGGTACCTGTGACGTTATTTGTCATGATAAACGTTTTATACTTCTACGTTAATAAGTTCCGAAGTATGTGTGCAATGTCCAATATGACTGTTTCCTGTAGCTCCTTGATTTCTTGCTTTCCGGGTATGTTGCTCAGATACTTGCTGAATGATTTATTATTATTATTATTATTATTATTATTATTATTATTATTACTAGTAGTACTAATAGTGTACTTACTAGGATGTCTCTTCCGCTCTAAAGATGGACGCACTAGTTTCCTCCATTTCTACCGTACTGATAGAATCGCATCTTCGAATAAATTATTTCTCTTAGTGACCTCCATGATGACCTCAGGTTTCACAGACATTTAATTAACTCTGCAATTTACGTTAACCCCTCTATAGTAGAGAAAAATTTGTAAGGGAAGCGGTATTATAAAATCTTACCCGAAACTGTGTGTAATAATCATTGTAAATATTAAACTTTCACTTCGGTTAACTCCTTAAAAGTAATTGATATATATAGCATATCACCTGTTTTGACAGTTAAAAATTCTGTATTCTTAACACAAATTACACTCATGAGTTTAATACGATTCTTCGGATACACATCAATTAGTTCTGTACACAGAATCAGCCGGTTGTTCGCGGTCAAGGGACACGATCTATAGCCTGTGAGACTGGAACAGAAATTGTAGGAGAGAGTGTATGGGTTTTAGCGGAGTACAATACTATATGCGTAGGGCCAATTGAACCTAATTTCTCAGAAATTTAACCCCATCAAATAGATTCAGCATGACGTTTGTTGAGAATAATATCCTAATTAAGCGACAGAGCCCAAAACGTCACCCAGCCTGTGGACGTACCTGTTCCATGTTCTTTTCAAACTTCACTACTCAGCCTGAACTCGGCCCGTCGTAAGGACTGTCGACTTCCTCACACTCTACAAGTGAGTCACCGCTAAACAATGTTGCCGATATACTTTGGCTGTTTACTTGGTTTGTCGAGTGGCCGCAAGCCGTTATCGGAACAGCAAATTGTCTGCACTACCGACAAGAAGGTTTTGTTACGCACCAGAGGGCCACGTATACCTTGAAACACGTCATGCTCGTAATAACGGGACATTAGAATGTGATCAGCTGGCTTTTAACAGCGTGTAGCTTGACAGATGGTAACCGCCGTTTCGAAAGTACCTTATATTCCAATCTTTAAGTTAGATAGAGGCAGCAGCTTTCTCCGAGATAGTGGTGTTGTTTGCATTTAAACCTTGCAAATTTTGGCTATATATATTTTTTAAAGCGTGATTTGGGTGGAGGGGAAGACTTTACATGGTAAGAGTTGGGTTTGCTCAGCTCTGTAGTTGAGGTATCTCTTCCTCATAAGATGCTGCGTTACTGGTAGGGGTTTCCCGGCCTTTCCAGAAAACGGAGTGGTCTTATTTTCAAGAGTGACATTGCACAGCAAGCAACTTTTCTTGGACATATCCATCATTCAAGATGAGACTACAGCGTTATCCCAAAACGTCGGGGACCAACTACCCATTGACGAGGCGTCAGATCTCAGAATAACGGGTGGGAACCGAGTTTGCCCTTGTGTAGAAAGTCTCTCCCTTCTTTGAATGAGAAGATGAGAAACTGCAGCTGCAGGTTTTATTGATGTAAATGTTTTTGTTTTCAGCAGGACGGTGCATCGAAGGCATTGTTCAGAGCATCGAGGACGTGTTTGCCAGCTACATATTTGCCTGTTTGAGCGATTACCTTCTTCACATTCAGTGCCTAGATTTTTCAACGTGTAACTTCGGAAGTTTTCACATCTGCCTTCAGTACAGATAAGTGTTTAAAATACTTTCCGAAATGAGTAAGTTGGGTAATCATTGTGGGAGAGGAACCGTACAAAATTTGGTTGAATACATCTGGCTAAACAGGGGGGAGGGATTGAAGGGCCGTATGCGAAGTAACGAAGGTTATGTGTAATCACATACAAAGAATTCGAGTACAGAGAAAAGAGGAGAAGATAAATCTCTTCTTTCAACGCAGGCTATGAAACAAGAGTGGGATAGTGAATTTATACAAGCTGTTTTAATACGAAAGAGAGAAATGGGTTAGTATAATTTAGAATGTGAATCTTGAAGTTGATAAGTTTAAGGAAAAGTTTAAAAGAAGCAAGATGCGCGCTATGTAAAGAAGAAAAGAATGGGAATATACACCGTTAAGATAAAACGAGACATAAATGTAGAGGAAAAATTGTTAGCAATACATTTTACACGCATGCCTAAATGAAGAAATAACACACAACAAATTGTAGAATTAAAAAAATTAAGTACAGTCTTGTACAGAAAAGAATATAAATATGAAGGCATTGGAAAAACTTCGCAGATTTAGAGGAGGCAAGACGGAAGGCACTGCAGCTACATATGCTCTAATTGTATAGAATAGCTTATATCGTAATAGAAATTTTATGTAAATAATAAGTGGTATGAGATGAAAGATTGGAATTAGTAAATAAATATAGTGTACCGCTAAGAAACTAAATTTAGCAGTTAATCTAAAGAAAGGTACTATCAAGACAGACCAACACCGTTTTGCGTCCACTAGTCATGTGATGTTACATTTAAGAATATTTCTTAAACGTAGTTACTAGTGGGTGCAAAACGGTGCTTGTGAACTTTGGTGCCCCCTGAATATGGTGGCTTGACCACCGAAATATGTAGGGGTGATACTGTAACAAAATATATATTTATAGACAGTGTGTGCATTTGTTGGTCTGTCTTAACAGTACAGGAACATGCACGATGTTTAATATATAAAATCTGATGAAAGGTAATAGATATTTAAAAAAATAAATTTGATTTGATTTGTTCTCTTCAAGTTCTTCGGCGTGTAACTGGCCACGTTCTTCAGTGTAACTGGTTTGTGGTCGGCTGTGGAGGTAATGGCTAATTTGTGTACTGGAAGCTCCGCAAGTACGTTACTGAAGTTAGAAAAATCAGGGATATTAGCGCCTGTGTGAATGCTACAAGTGAAATGAGCTGGATTAAATGACCGGACATCAGGTAGTTGCTTTACACGAGCTTATTCTGCAGCATTGTTTAATGAGCGGACAGCCTTACAATCGCTTACAGAAAAGGGTTTTTTTCCTGTAAAGGAAAGCTGCAAGGGTAGGATGCCGAATTTCTCGAAGAATTGTGTGGTTTAAATTAAGGTGTTTTATTAAAATATTATTCCTGAAGTTTCCAGTGATGTTGACGAGAGTACCAGGCCTACAGGGCCCAAAGAAAAGTCGTCACGCAGTAACTATTTTGCCTTTATTATTGAAGCGTGTGAATAACTACAACATTAGGTAGTTTAATTGCTATAGCGTTGTATAATAATGACATATTAAACATTCTCCATGCTTCTGTAGTTGAATTAACGGCCATACCATCCGCCGTATCTTCGGTATCCTCCCCGTCCGCCATATCCTCCTCCGTAACTACCGTATCCTCCATACCTGTGCCTTCCCCATCCTCCACCATACCGACCCCACTGGGCATTAACATGTATCACCAACAGCAAGAAATAAACCACTATCTGGAACAAACAACAGGACACAATGGCAGCGTACTGCAGGGAGAACACTGTGCATTCACTTCGCGTCTAGCGATCAAAACAAATAAAACGTTACTGCTATGACCTGCTCCTTCAAGAAAAGAGACTGTCCACCCTGATCTCCACGAAAAGAATATTGTGTAAGAATAAACCATTTAAACATTCCAGATTGCGGATTTTAGGACATGACGCCATGTATTTGGTAGGCAATAACAAAGCTTTGGAGAATTCCGGCCGCTCCATCTTTAGGCAAAAGTAGTGAGTTAGGCGGAAGAATTCTTCATATTCCATAAATTCTTGCTATTTTCGAGCAATTGGAGATGTCATTGAGTAAATTAGGAATAACGGAAAAGTATTTATAAATAGATAGGTAAATTATATGTACGTTTATTGGCCTGAATGTGAGTAAAGTGGAAAAGTGTAATAAATGTGACTCACACTCCGAGTCACATATCTCGAATGTGGGGAAGGACTGAGGCTTGTCCTGTTCTTCCTCAGTTCTACCCAGCAGCATTGTGACGTTATCATCAATCAGTCCGGTAGTGTTTTGTGCGTAATTTTTCATAATTTGTTGTTTAATGCCTTTTACTACTCGGACGAAGGCGTTTCCACAAGTTCCCGGACAGTGTTGATAAAGCAATACAGGCTTGTATTTTTTGCTGCCCGCAGCTGACCCATTCAAACTAGCCTTGTTACAAGTTTATGAAGCGGAGCCAGAGTTTATGCCACTACTGGGCGCACTGCTGGAACTGCCCTTTTGGAATCGCTTGAAGGACTGTCAGGGAGCTATTTTTCCTGAGTTTGAGGAACATCCTGGAAACGTCGCCTTCGTAGCTATAATGCCATTCTCGGGAACGAAACAAATCACAAGCCTCCAAAGCAACTAAGTAAGAATGTTGGAGACCATAATCATACTTTAGAGTTCAAAAATTGAGGTGCTCCTCGCCGTTGAGAAGAGAGACACAAACTTCGCAGAGATCCATTACGTGTTCAAGGATTCTCTGGCTTATTCCATGCGAGATGCCTAACCAGCGAGCGATCTCCAAAATAGTACTTCGTCGGTCTTTGTTGAAGACTTTGCCGACATTCGCCACATTTTCTTTGATGCGACCTGTGTAGTGATGACCTGAGTGCTCACAATTTCTAACCGTTCCACCCCCCCCCCCCAACCGAAACATGTAAATCGAGAAACCACACAAAAGTGTGTGTTCAGCCCATGGCATTGTCATCTGAATCTGCTTTAGCATTCAATGCTGTTGTGATGCATTTTTCTCATAGTCTGAAGCAAAACTTAGGGCAAATCCTTTGTTGTTTCGAATGAGCTATTACAAAATCATTGATGACGCTTAATACACACAAATTAAAAGCCGTTTAAAAGAAGCAACGCAAAGAGTTATGGCTGCTGACTCACTAGACTGAGTCAGAACGTAACGTTAGTGGGGTACACGGTAGCAGAAAGCTGTACTATTTGCTGCTTTTAGTCTTAGCAATGAGTTTGGCAACTTCTGGATTAGCCCTTTATATGCAGTTGGACACCACATAACTCTACGGTTAATACAGTGACAGGAGACAACCAAATGGACAAAAATATGCTTCGTATGTATTCTAGCGGTAGTTAACTTCGAGGTCGAGTTATTAGCTGTCTTCCTGAATATGTGAGAAATCCTCAAATCTCGGCCCGGCCACAGGCTATTCTGACCCAGGCTTCTGTGAATTTTTTCACACTTCGAACACACATTCCGGGATAGCGCTTCAAATTAAATCATTACACCTTTTTGTCAAATGATTTCCAATTGATTATTCACTCACCATCCTAATATTCGACGCCGTATGGTCCGAGCCAACGACACATTCATTAAACAAATAAATACATACCAGAATTAGCGATCTCTTCCTCAACATCTTCACACTTCCAAGTTGCCTTATTGACTGCAGTAAAGAAATCTGAAAACCGAAATTCATTGCGACAGTTTTATAGGCTACTCTTTGTTTTATTGTCCTTCATACTGACTCAGCAAGTAAGCAGTAGCTCCTACACACAACTATCATAAATTAAAAGAACCTGATTTTAGATAGTCTTGTAAATTCAAGGTGCCTTTTGGAGAATGCTTATCTCGCAACCACGTTCACTTTATTGTATTGTTACTGGGTTCATCAGCTTACAAAAGCAAGAATAATTTCCAAGAAATCATTACACCCTCTTTGCTTAGGCAACTTCATCTTCATTGACGTACTTGTCTCTTCAGATATATTTCGTAATGAGTACACACGACTGAATAGTGAAGGCTGTAAATACTGTGTCGTATTGCTTATAAACTTAAATTCCTAATGCAGCTGCTTTTCTGCTCAAAAATTGAACATAATATTAAGGTCAGTATTTTCAACCCTCTCTCGTCACCTTCTTGTCCTGTTCTGAGCTTTGATTCCTTAAATTATAGCAGCCCCGATACTTTTATTATTTCCTGATATTTGATCTCTAATATGCTTTTATTGTCATTGGAATTTTTCACTCTCCTAATCGTTTCAGTCGCACTATGGCCCTGGGGTCGACTCAGCGTCTAAAGAAATAAGTGCCACGATTATTTCCTGGGGTAAAGGCGGCCGGTGCGTAGGGCTGACAACCTTACCACCTTCATGTTCCGACTGTCTACAAGTCTGGGAGCCTCAGCCTACTGGAACATTTAGGGCCTGTCGAGGCCTGTAATGGAGATTGCTTTACCTTTTACTACGCTTTTGCCAGAACAGCTATTGTAACCCTGTAACACTTTAAAGCACAGCGTGCCACTGTCTTTAATATTTAACCTTTTAAAGCCTACTTTACATAGCACCTGGTTTAACATGCAAAACTTCTACATTGTACTGACATTACGTTTATGTGTTTTCTATGGATCTCAGAGCAAACAGCAACGTTTATCTTATACATCATTAACTGACTGGTTTTGATAACCAAGGTGGAGAGTGTTTACAGCGCGGTACGAGCTGAGTCCTTATATAAAACAGATTACATTTCGTCTTCAAAGTGTTAAAATGCTCTACATTATTCCGAATGATTAGACCTGTACTTATTACATGTTTTATGCGATGCTAAGATTAATAAGTGGTTTTCTTCTTAAAAACATTAACTGCAAGGTTACTGTTTTGTAATGGTGACGCAGCTTGTATCCTGTGAGGTAAGACCTGTATTTTGATATATTCGTGTGGTAAACTTCAGATTGCAAATAATTAATCTAGACACCCTGTTTTCTACCTACTGCTCACACCTGCACGCCTTTGTTAGTTATACTTTATTAGCCTAATATTCCTTTCATAAAGAAAGAAAGTGGCTTTACGAGTACAAAAGTGGCCAGCTTGTGTGTCTGTATGCGTTTATGTGATCCCGTGTAACTCTTGAACCAACTGAACGATTTTAAAGAAACTTAGAGACCTATTGTGCAATTCGGTTCACCCCGAACCTAATAGTGCAATCGGTAAAAAAAATGTGTTGGACGTAACACCGAAGGGGATTGGAACAAACCAGCGTAATTTAATACGTGTCTTGAATTATTGTAACAGATTTTCAAAAAGTACTCAAATCTGATTAAATAAATTCTTGCAGTAAGAGGACAACAGGAGACAGCAGGGACTCTTTTAGTTCTCGGTTTCATAGCAATAACCATTGATTCACTTGAGTGAGATATGTGAAGTTTTGCATGGAGGTAGATGATACACATGGTTACAAATTTCATGTAAATTATCTGTCCATAATTTCAAAATTACAAGCTCAGCCATGATGAGAAATTCTAGATAATATCCAAAAAATTTAACGTAGACCGATATACACGTCAGTAAAATCTTCTAGAAAAATATAATGATAATGATGATGATGGTCACAATAATTATGGTAATAATAATAATAATAATAATAATAATAATGCTTCCATAACCGCAATTAATAAAACTGAATTGGACAGAGATTTGATCCTGACCAGTTCAGCTGGTGTCTATCACAGTCGCCAAGGGGCTAACTATTGTGTGACACCTTAAAAGTGCCTCAAAGTACAGACTGTAAAAACTGCCGCTTTCTGTGATGTGATGTCGTGTGTTATTGTGGCTAAGTACCGACGTTTTAGAGGAACTTGCTGTCTTAATCTTTGGACCGTGTATTCCATGACTGTGAGCCAAATGAGTCCTCCAAAACGTCAGCACTGAAGTAGCAGACTATATAGCGGACGTGGCCAAATATTCGATGGCCTGCATTTGTGTGGGCGATCGTGGCCGCTTTTTGGTCTCTATCAAAATTTACGTTGCGCCTCAATGCGATAAATAGCTCTTCGTTTGAAGCATTTTTTGGATCGACCTACTGTGTGAAGAAGCCTTCTCCCAAATGAAGATAATTAAATCAAGATACCGAAGCCGTCTGATGGATGAACATTTAAAATACTGCATTCACTTGTGCCTAAGTAATTATGAACCCTCTTTCAGAAAGGTATCGCAATGCAGTGCCACGTATCAATTTCACAATATGACGGTCAATGAAACCACCTTTTAATTATGGTATACTCGTATTATTTTATTTTGAAAAGATCAATTTTTAATAAATGAAATAATTGTACTACTTACGTATTTAATTTTATTATGCTATTTTACATTTCTTCGTCTACTTGATATTATATTTATACATTACGTTCTATGGTAGATCGCGAAAGAATTTCTGTCTTTAGAGTAGATCACTGAGTCCAAAATTCTGGCCACCTGTGCTATAGAATGTCACAAAGGCCTACCAGAAAAGATTTATGTTTTAGGATTAATGGACAGACGTATAGGATCCAACAGCTACTAAAGTTACGACCCCTTGTTTTTGAGGCTACTGCTCCTAACTGCTGAGAAAGCTGGTCATTCTCTAAGAACAGAGTGCCGGTTGGATTTTCCCGATATCACAGAATATGGGAGGGGCCACAGTAGAATGCAGACCTGCTTACAAGAATATGTATACCTATTAGGGTCATCTTCTTGGGATTTACGCAACCAGCACGCATATCTAGGAAAGCAGATATTAAATTGTAACTAAGTCTTTGGAGCAAATGTTTCCTTGACAGTTTAACCTTTTAAAGCCTAGCGGTAACTTTACATACTACCAGGTTTAACATTAAAAAATTCTACGTGGTGCCCACATTGCGTTTATGTGTTTTGTACAGATCTCAGAACAAACAGCATCTTTTGCCTTATAAACCATTAAGAGACTGTTTTTTATAACCGAAGTGGAGAGTGTTTACAGCGCGGTACGCCCTGAGTCCTTATATAAAACAGATACGTTTCGTCTTTAAAGGGTTAATGTTCGCTCAGATGTTCATGATACTCATACTGGTATCCGACTGTTCCTTAACTTGTTCACAAAATTCCCTCACTGATCCCTACCCTGAACCACATGTATCGATTCAATCGAACAATTTTTTAAGGTTCGTTTTAATAATATCATCCCATATGTGCCAAGCTTCTAAGACGGTTGCTTCATTTGAGGTTTTCTAACCTTTTTTTTTTTGTTGAAATTCTTATGTCTCCTGCGCGCTATATGACCATCCTTCAAATTCTCTTTTCTGTTAGGGAAGTCTAGGGCTTAAATTCTAGCCTGGGGACAAGAATTATGATGTTATTCCATTTCTCCAGGCAAATCTGGAGATTCTGCCTTAAATTACACCACGACATTCTTTCACGTTGTTTACAATTTAGTGTTCCTTTGACACTATAAAACATGAGCTGCTGACAAGATTATAAATCGTATGCAAGTAAAACCCCATTCTTCAGGATCTGATCACCGTGTTATTATTTCATGAAGGGTCAAAACACGAAGTTTTACCTTATGAAATTGTTTTCAAATATTAAGTGTAGTAAAAAATCAACTAGACTAGTTAGTGTAAATTGTCAGTGCAGTGCTAGTACATTTGAATAATGAAGCAGCTGATTTAATTCCTGATAGGCACATACGAGACAGATAGCACGGGCTTTCTACATTACGCACTTGAAAAATACGAAGATTCAGTGCCAAACGTGGTTTAGTTCACCAGATCATAGACTGCCTCATATTGCTATCTACGTATATGCTTTATTTTGATTAGAATTTAGTATATGGAATTTGACTACACATGTATTTCGCGTGGAGTAAATTAGTAATTCATTGGTCGGAAAATGTCACACCTGTTTGACCTAAGCAGAAATTGGAGACAAACTTCAAAGTGGAGTTTAGAGAAATAGAGTGTAACTAAGCGGTAGACAGGATTAAAATGGTGCATTACAGGAACCACTGTTGGGCTTTTGTGCCTGTGGTAATAACGTATAGAATACAGAGCCTTAGTGTTGTCAGGTTTCACAGTAAAGAATAGGTTTTAATTTCCATAATTATCACATTCAGTCGGTACTTAAAAACAGGAAAAGGCGAGTTCTGACCTTGCAATATGCCTGCCGTTTATCACTTGGCAAGGATTCTCAAGTATCACGTGTTCTGAATTGGCGTATCCTGACGTCAACCTCTTTGCGGCTTGTGGAAAGTTGAGTAAGTTATGATGTCACTAACCACCGGCGCTCGCGCAAGTAAGCACACCCACACTGTTCCTTTGTAAAATCACGTACTTCATTAGTCGTTTCTTCTAGCATGAAAGTCGTCAGTTCAAACTCGGATTTTACATTCTTACGCACGTTTTTCCATACAACGAGTAGTATAAAAAAGTAAAGTTCAGCATTGTTATTATTATTGATATTATCATCATTATCATCACCATTAGGAGCCAGAATATTGTCATCGGTGTAGTGACTTACATGCTGGACAGTAGAAGAATCGTGGTTCAATACGCGGAGTGGCAAGAAATCTTTCTTTTTTCCCAAGTTTCAGACCGGCATTACGGTTCATCCAGTCTCGGATTCAATGGATACCAGCGTCATTTTCGCCAGGGGTGAAGCGGCCGAGTCGTGAAGCTTACCACTTATCTCAGTCTAGTGATGAGAGGACGAATGATTGGAGTCATATCTCCACTCCCCTTATACTGTCATGGCGCACAGAAGGACAAATTCTATTATTATTATTATTATTATTATTATTATTATTACCATCGTTATCATAATCGTCAACATGCTAAGAAACTCACTCGGTCACAAATTCTTTGGTTTTTGTATACTTACCACCTTTTGGGATGAGCTTTCTGCATATTCAGGAATTATTTTGTACACCACCTCCGAAACGTCGGTACTTCTGTACCTAACTACATGCCGCCTTATTCCAGAAGGCTGGTATCTTCATCAGCATCTCTCTGATAACCTCAAATCTCACAGGATCAGCGATAACTTTAATGTTCGCCATCACATAAATGTGGGTCATTCAGCCACATATGCTGTTGCGGCTATTGCAGTGTGCAGGAATGTTTATGTGTTTAACATTAATTGGAACGATACTAGATCTGTTACTAATTGATTGCTTGAGGTATAAGGGCTGTCCTTTGCAGCTCTATATATAATATATAAATCAATATATATGTGTAAGCGGATTTATACGTTTCTGTTTTTTAATTTGTCCCATGAAGACTTTTAACGTATTCAAGTTTTTACTTATATTTTTTCTGTTGTACTTACCTATAAATGTCTTACTCTATTTCATGTTGTTAATAATTTCTAAAATGTTGGATTAAAATATTATTCTTCTTATCAGTTCGCTTCTTACTGTCTAGAAATGTGTTTATCTGTAATCAGATGTGACATGGATAAGCGGGTACTTTGTAAAATTTTCAGTAGACAGTACAGCCAAAGCACTTGTAATTTATGAAACTTTGAGCCCGAATTTTCTAATTTCTTCCCTAATTTCAACATTATTATTTCGTAAGTTTCATCAACTTTTTTCTATTAAAAACATGTTTGGATTAGACGGGAAGACCCCGAATTGCTAATATTACTGCTACCACTACTACTGTCGCACTTCCCCTACTACTAATATTACTTACACTAGTAAGTGTAATTACACTGTACCTTGTGATTTACGTGGACGTGAAGCTTGGCGTCTCATAACGTGAAATAACAGAGTGTCTAACATCAGAAAGCTGAGGAGCACATTTTCCCAGAGAGAGGAGAACATAACGGGCGGATTGAAACACATAAAGAGGAACTTCAGGGACTACAGTTTACACATATTTTAGGGCGACAAATTTGAAGAAGTTGAGATGGCTGGAACACGAAGCACAACAGGGATGGGTGATTCCTGGAGAAATGAAAGCGCTTACACGTATATGAAAGAATAACACTAAAATGGTCGCTACAGAAGTAGGAAATAAGTGTTGATTTGATTAATGTTTTCGAATAGGGCCCGGTGGCGATCGCATGCCAGCACGATATGAACGTTGAGGCTCTTTTCCCGGAATGAAGATGGTTGTGGTATGAAGCTGAACATTCACCTCCCTCTAAGGCCAAAAATAGGAAGGCATGGAGTAATACCTCCACCGCTCCATACGTCTTCAGATTGTGGTGCTTAATTATGCACATTGAGAATGTCTAGATGTAATAAGGGAATAGTGACAATAAAATGCGCGAGATTCTATTAAATAACCTACTATCCACCTAACTGTTTCCCGTTGTTAAGTACGTTAAGTACGTACACAAGGCATTGACATGAATGTTAAAACCTTGAAGTGTGCATTTCATCTAAATGGTAAAGCATATAAAAATTCAGTTGCTAGCCCTGGTAAATACAGTACATCTTCGTTTAAAAGACAGATCTGTTCAAGCTCTTTGAAATTAATCGCGGTTTCTTTCTAGTGTGATATGCAACATATAAATACACTGAGGGGACAAAATGCAATATTTTAAGGTTACGGTACATAGTACGTGCAGAAATCACTGCGCTTCGAAATTATACTTTTTGAGGTACCACATCTATTCAGCGTCGTGTGAAATCTGGACGAAGTACATTTAACTGTTGCAATGTGCGAACTGTTTTCTATGAATATATGTCCTTACGTCAAAATACTCTGCAGACTGCTTTGGAATTTGCGCCGAGGTTTACACTAGGCGTGCGGAAAGTTTTGTACTTCTCTCTTATTATGTCGGAGAATTTCAAACGTTTAACCCTGAACCATGCAATATATGAATATTATGCCACCAGAATTTCAGTTTATTTCCCAACACAGCAAGTACAATATATAATATTAAAGTTATTGAATGCATGTAGAGCAATGTGCGACAATTATTTATGATTTTTGTTAAACACATATTTACAAATTTTTAACAAGAATATTATTATATAAGTGTACACCAATTTAATAAATATTGTGTTCAAAATACAACTGCTTAAGTCTGAGAAAATCTACTGATTTTGGCATAAATTTTTTATACAAATCCACAAATTCATGAACTCTACGTCAGCAAAAAAGCGACTGTCTCTTTTAGGCATCTTTATTTATGGTAACAGTCACGGTGTGGCCTTCTGGATTTGTCTGAGACACATTGCTGTGCCGCAGAGGTCCGACACCCCAAAACTCGAGGGCCAGTACCGAAATATCAGACTTGCATCACGGGAGGGGTAGGAATCAGGCCCACGAAAGCTAAGTTCGGAACCTGATCCAGTAGCGTGCCACCATCTCTCGTATAAATAATGAAGGGTGAAGGATCTGAGAGAGATCAGATCCTTTACATACCATTTCCTGAGGCTGGAAGGGCTCTGGGTCCAGAGACAGAAAAAGCATTAAATTTCCAACAAAAATATATTAAAGTAAATAACTGCGTACATTAGCCAAATTAGGAACGAGGCTGCCAATCCTTCGATTCCTTACTTTATAACTACGTGGCTAAATAAAACCACCAGAGACCTGGGTAAAATTCAATAATAAACCATTACACCTTGCAGGTGCGCCACGAAGGCGAAGACCAAAATCACGGTGTCGACTTCATGTCTGCAACGATAGGCCACCCCAAAGCAGTTCCGTTGGCTACTTCGAGAAGCGTCTTCAACAGTCTGTTGATTGGTCTAGCTCGATCCCATCTCCATCCCTCTCAAGGGAATTTAGATCAGCAATCTGATTAATCCGTCTTAGGTCACTGCGTGTACTTGCATAGTTGAATAAAACACATACATAAATCCTGCTTTAACTGGTCTCAGACAACTAAATTCTGGAGGCACGTGTACCGTGATCTGTCGCACAACCTCCATCAGCCTGTCTACCGGCATTAAAATGGCCGCTAAGCGGGTCAGGGCTGCCAGTTCCAACCCTAAAGCCACTTCGATGACATCGGAGTACACCCTTAATAAAAGAACATCTATTTTCCTTAAACAACTGCTTATTCTTCTGCCCTGTTCTATCTCGGCTTGAGAATCGTTAACCAATCTACTGGCGTTCTGTCTCCACCGCTCAGTCTCAAGTGTCCGTAGCTGCTTCAGCAATAAATATGTCTTGCGCGAATTTACCTCTACGTTGTCTTCCCAAACCCCAGACAGTGAAATTTGTTTCCGTACATCATGTATTAAGCTCCCCTGGGTATTGTCCATTTTGTCTGTTCTGTAGTTTAAAAGGGTTATATCCGCAGCCAAGGCCGTCCTAAACAGGTATTTCATTACTCGTCCCCCTAAAGATAAAATCCTCTTAGTTTGTGCTCCTCCCGATATCATTAATTCCACACTGTTTATTTTCCTTTCGATCTCCTTGGCCATCGATTGCAAATTGCCTGTTTTCCTTCGGATGTGTGTTTCTGTTCCGGCAGGCTGAACTAGTTCCTCCATGCCTCCTGTGGCTGCCTGGGCTGTCTCTCTATAACTAGATATATTTGTATTCAGCGCTAAATTCCCAGAGCTTCCCGTAACCTGTATTTCGCGTCCATGCAAAAAGGCTGCTCCTACTGATAATTACCTGGCAGGAGATGATTACATGGAGTCTGCTTTCGTACCTACAATGAAAAAAAAACGCTCATTTAATTTCCTCTGGTTCCCTTCCCGTTGTTACTGCTCCTTATCGCGGTAACTGACAGATTTTCGGGGCCGCAGATTGTATCTGTCCCCCGTCCTTTCTTCCACGGCTGAATCTTCGTCTCGGTCTGGTCTAGGCTGCATCGTATGTCCCCGTTCGTCTTCTCGGACCCATTCTGTGTCAGAGTCCGCGTCGCTGTCGCTGTCATTATTGCTGTTCTCTTCCTTCCTTTCTTCGGGTTTTCCTGAATCCTTTCTTACCTTGTGCTCTTGTGTGCGTGTTTGATCTAGGTTGGCCCTGCGCTTCTTTAACTGTTTTATATTTAGGTTCATCGGTCTCCCTCAAGGTCCCTCAGCACGATAAACTTCGTCTCACAACCGTTTTACTAACTTGTATGGTCCTAACCATCTTTCACCTAGCTTCCTTCCCTTAGTCATCCTTTTCCAATAAACCAAGTCTCCTGGTTTGTACTGGGTTCTTTTTGCCACTTGTCTAGACAGAAAATCTGGTACAATATGTTGTTTTCCCGGTCGGTGTTCTACCTTGCACTGGAATTCCGACAATCTCAGGACCCATCTAGTCAACTTGGCGCTTGGATCTTTTAGCTTAAGCGACCACGTGAGTGCTCCATGATCTGTTACTAAGGGGCATGGTCTACCGAACAAATAACGTCATTACTTCTTAGTTCTGCAAATGACGGATATTTCCTTTTCCACTACTGTCAGTTTCTTCTCTGCAGCCTTCAGCTGTCTACTGGCAAAACTAATGGGTCTTTCAACACCGTCTTGCATCTGAGTCAATACCGCCGAGACTGCTGTATCGCTAGCATCAGTGTGACGTCTAGGTTCATGCCTCGGGCCCATACTGGGGTATGCTAGGACAACATATGAGCTGATGGCATCCTTTAACCTGGAATGCATCTTATTTGGATTCCTCAGAACTAAACTTTGGTTCTGCATAGTTAGCATAGTTAAAGGTCGCGCCAATTCTGCACATCGGGTCATAAATTGCCTGTAGTACCCATTTAACCCCAAGAATGATCTCACGTCTTCCGTTTCGGAAATGCGCGTGTAGAGGTTCTGTCTCTACAGTCTTAGCTGTCTTCCTGCTTTGCTCTATTTTGCCTAGAAGCCATCGTCCTGTCCGTCGGACTTGTCACTCGTTAAAGAGCAGTTTTCCTTCCCAGTCCAAATTCTATTGTTTCTGGTATCTACTAGCGCTTGTAACGCCTTAAGGATATCCAGTCCCATTATCCCGTGGCACTTCGTGGCTATCCTGGCTACTAGGAATGTATGATCATATGTCCTGGTTCCAAGCTGAAATCGCAGGCATCTTAGTCCTTGAATTTCGAGCTGGCTACCAGTTACGCGCCTCACCACATGTTGAGATCTTGGTGTTAGTCCAGACCCAACCTCAGGTTGAATTAAGGAAGCGCTCGCTCCCGTGTCTACAAGGAATTTAAAATTTTCCTTACCCATCTTTACCGTCAGATCCAATTTCTCACTGGTTTCATCACCGGTGGTCGGGATCATATTTACGTGGTGTCTATTGACCTTCGGGCGGGGCCTCCGAAGTCTCTTTTATCCTAGGGACTGCCTAGCCTTTTTCGATACTTCCGCTGGTCTAGTTCGCGCAGTGGGCGAATTCGTTTCCTTACAATGCTTCGCTATGTGCCCTGACTCATTACATAGGCCTATCCAGCACTGTACTCTGACTGGGTTCCCTCTGTTACTTGGTTCTTCGTTCTAGCCTTTGTTTCTTTGCGGTATGAATGCTGACAGAAGTCTGTAGCGCCCTTCTTCTGCCAGGATGGCGCATTCGGCGGGAGCCGAACCCTTGCGAATGGTTTTCGCACTGATTGTTCTGAGACGGTCCAGCAACTGAGCTGGTGTCTCTGCCTTTTCCTGCCTAACTTCGTGCAGCATTGTATAATGGTAATGCAGGGGTAACCTCTCTGTAAATCTCTGTGTCAACAGCTCTGTCATTCTGTTGTATGTCCAGATTTGTCTGTTTGTTTGGTCTAGTCCTTTTATAAGTACAGCTGCCTCGTCCGTTAATTTTGATATAGTGATACCTACTAAGTCATACTCTGTTCAGTGGCTAATTAGTCCGTATTGTTCAACTTGCTCGAAAAATTCTTCTATATATTGTTTACTTGTCTTTAGTCCTCCATATTCCCTTATGCTAGCTACAAGAGACAAGACTTTACTTCGGCCTAGAATTAAATTTTGCATTTGTTCTTACAAAGCTCTCATCCTCGTCTCCATTTCTAGTTTTGTTCCTTTTTCCACTTAAAATAAGCAACCTTTCTCTCTCTTCCACGGGCAGTGGAAATAATTCCCTAATGCGGCCTTGCTTAGTTAGGTTTTACCCAAACTGCTGGCTAGCTAGCTGCTTCAGCATAATTATCACTAGCACTGTAACACATGAACATAACTCAGGCTTCCCACGTGTTAATACCATTTATCCATATTTCTACTAAAGAAATATCGTCACAGTAAAGCTAACCAATTTTATCACGCCGCTGCCACCAATTTCGTCGCAAACATGACCGTGATTTTTGGCTTCGCCTTCGTGAGGCTCCTGCAAGGTGTGATGGTTCATTATTGGATTTGGCCCAGTTCTATGGTAGTTTTAGTCAGTCATGTGCATATGAAGTAAGGAATCTTAGGGAGGATAACTTGGCAACCTCGCTCCTAATTTGGATAACGTACGCATTTATTTACTTTAATATACTTTTGTTGGGAATTTAATGTTTTCATGCTCTTTCTGTCTCTGGACCCAGAACCTTTCCAGCCTTAGGAAACGGTACGTACAGGATCTGATCTCTCGCAGATCATGCACCCTTCATTATTTATACGAGAGATGGTAGCACGCTACCGGATCAGGTTCCGAACTTAGCTTTCGTGGGCCTGGTTCCTACCCCCCCCCCCCCCCGGTGACCCAAGTGTGACATTTCGATACTGGTCCTCGAGTGCTGGGATGTCGGACCACTGCGGCACAACACACATAATTATTGGTTTGCTTCCAAACACTCCATGTGGAAAAGTATACAGCAAAACTGTCTAAAGCCTGGTCTTAGTTCCGATTTACTGCAGATTGATTCATTCAGTAATCTGCCTTGTGACAGGTCCATAGCCTCTTCTAAAGCCAGTTTTAGACAGAGTGCCATTTAGTGCGTCCTTTTTCAACTTACAGTATCCTCTGGTTTCCCTAAGGGCATTCATTCAATAGCTTCTTACGTCTTCTTTATCATCTTCCCGTCAATTCTATCCTTCCATCTACCTGCCCTTGAATAATATTACTGCACATATAACCAGGTAATTTCACTGAAATTTAAACCATAACAAAAGTGCAACTTGCACGTGGAAGCATTCTTCTTCTCTCCGACATTATTATTCTTAATACTGTATGAGTCTGTGAGTTGACGAAAGGAAGCAAATATTAAGCTTTTCTTAAATATATTCATTACGAACGGTTCACTATAAGTGCAGTTTACTTAATAAAAAATCATACTTTACAAGTAAATATCCGTCCTATATTTTTTGACATCCAAATTTCCAACACGTCTCGGTCCCAGGACCGTCGTCATGACTGAGAAGCTAAGGACTGCGTACAGCGTGTGCACCTTATAAACTATGCGAAGAATGTAAGAAGCAACCGCATTTGATGAGTTTTAAAGAACTCTTATTAAATTTGAACATTTTGTTTATACGTAAAACACTTTCAATATGTAAGTATTGTGTGGGTGTTTTAATGGTAATTGTAATTGCTGTTGTTGACATATTCAGTACTTTTCGGTAGATGTAATAAAAATACCATTTCCGTGACAACGGCCCAAACGTTGAAGCATGTAGAATATTATATGAAAATAAATAGCTGGTAGATATTTGTGTGTTAAGACGATATGTTATTAAACATAAATGTGAAGTTTGTTTAAGTCTCATGCGTCGGATGGCAAAGTTGCTTAATATTCCGGATGCCAGGGACCATCCCTGGAAAATGTGTGTCCTCCTGACTGCCCAGGTTTTTCGGCCCCGCTGGGCGATTTGCGTGCATTACCAGAGCCCTGTTCAGCTGCAGACACATGTGACCCGCGGGAAGCCAGTGCTCCAACAGCCCCTATTCCTTGTCCGGGTTTAATTCTGCCGTACCCAGCACAGGCGACCACACACATTGTGACCACTAGCACCATGAGAACGATCTGAAATGAAACCATTGTTAATGAGACCGCGGTCTAGGTGTACTGGAGGCACTGTTGCTCTGATTTTAATCCTTTGATACACGAACTGCATCTAACAGGTACGTAGGAAGTTTGAGATGTCATGCATATGTTACGGAAGGTAAAATTTATATAATTTAAATTATAAATAAATGAAATGCATAACGTGACAAGACACATTCTCTTCCTCCTACCCAAAAGACCAAGGATCTTATGGGGAATTGTTTATTGCTATTGCACTATTAAGAGCACAAGGGCAGTTAGTAAAATGCCATTATGAAAGGCAGACTTATATAAAACTCAGTCACATTTCGTTACGGTGTACAAAAAATTTCCATATCTGCCGGCTGAATTATGTTATGGAGATCAGGGTTCTTTCCACGTTGAAAGTGCCACTGTACCACCTAAAGCAAAGTGATATTTTGCTTTTATAACATACGTACAAGCAAAATTAACTGACATAATCTTTCACTTCGTGGTAATGCAAAACCAGAATAAGTTAAGGCTTATTGAATTTACGCTTGGCAGTTTTATTCTGGTATAGCACTGCATTAAAGCTTAAAGCAAGTATGAATTTACACAGAAATAATAACCATAATACAGATTTTTTCTGTAATCATATAGTGAACTTACGAAATTCAGTAAGAATGCATGGATATGAATTGCGTGTTTCATCGTTCCTACAAGTGTTCTCGAAACATGTTGTTTTGATACATGTTTAGAAATTATTTTGAACGTGATCCTCAAAGAACCGTCAAACTCTAATAAAGTGTCTGTTGTCGTTCCTGCTGTCGTTAGTGCTCTCATTGTTGTCGTTGTCGTTGTTGTTGTTGTTGTTGTTGCTCCTGCTGCTGCTGCTGCTGCTCTTGTTCTTGTTCTTGCAGTTATTGGCGAAAGTAAATTGAAGCTGAAAGGGTTGGACTGTTTTTCATAAAATTCCCCAGGTCCAAACTTCAGAGAAGCACTGAAGGTATTGCTCCCTTATAGTGCTATGTATTTGTTCAAGTGAAGCTGTTCAACCATTACAAATAATAAACACCAGGTTATAAAAATTATTACAGCCAGAGCATTATACCCGCATAAGATGCTGCCTATCAAGAACAAAACCGCAATTTTAAGATATCTCGAAAATTTACAAAATCGTGGTTCACATAAACATGAACGCAATTATTTTTTACGCATTCTTAAGATTGTTAGTACTACTACTCTCTCGCTGAAGGATTTCCTTATAGGCATATATGTGGTTGCATAAAGGATTAGCTTCACTTCATTAAGACACCAAAGTGTCGCATTCGGTACACCGATTTTTTACACCTATTTTTATGTCTAACTGCAGCGGCCACGAGGCAAAGCCTTTGTTCTGAACTGGGGTGCAGCTCAAAAACTTTGAGAAATTGTGCCATAAGTGCACTGTCATAGGAAAGTCGTATTTAGAGAGGATGTTCATTATTGATCCTGTCTGTCTTTGGCCCTGTGCATAATGTTCTACTGGCCCTGTGCATAATGTTCTACTGGCCCTGTGCATAATGTTCTACTGGCCCGCATAGATCAGCGAATGCACTGATCAGGCTACAGCAGGAACATTTCCGAAGACCCAGTGGTTTTTCTCTTCTGCACAGGATCCGGTCCGCTCTGGCAACGGCCGAACCTTCTGTGTATTATGTAGTGGGGCTTTTCTACGGGTTAAAGCGGCCGGGAACTAAATCGTATGACTTATCTACATATAGTGCCAAGGTGTATTATATATGTAATGATCTATATCTTAACTTCCCACCAAAAGAAACATATCACCAATACTTGGAGAGAAATTACAATAATATCTTCTGAGTTCCTAAGGCGTGGGTCTGCGGCCGCTCGCTTGCCGGGATTGTGGGTTCGAATCCTGCGGGGGCATAGATATATGTTTCTTGTGAGTGTTGTGTGTTGTCAGGTACAGGTCTCTGCGTCGGGCTGATCACTCGTCCAGAGGAGTCCTACAAAGTGTGGCGGATGAGTGTGATGATGAAGCCCCGATAAAGAGGAGGCCCTGACACACTAGGGGCTGTCGCGCCATGGGGAAAAAATCTTTTCAGTTCCTTTGTGTAGTGTTTACGTATTTAAAACTTACAAATTCATTATTATATACCGGTTTCTTTCGGTTATTTTGGTTACTATATCTCGGAGGCAATGCAAGATTTATTAACACTCACAAATATCTGCACATGTGACTGATTTCTTGGGCTAGCTACAATTAAGCATTTCCGTTACTCACCACAAGTTTGGCCATGATGTTACCGCAGAACTTCCGAGACTCCTGTTACAGTACCAACTTAAACAGACGCTCCTTTTTATATGACTCAATTACTGGAATCTGAAGGTAACAAAATTCCCTTCCTAGCAGGACAGGTCTTGCCCACGCTTCCCAGAAAAGCAGCTTCAACGTCAACGGATAGAAGGAAAGACGGTGACATGTTCTTCTCCGAAAATAGTCCTAAATGCCTAATTTTACATATGGTAATTCTCAGAGAATTCTTGAATTTCCTGCTATGTTCCCAATCCTGGTAAGAGAAAATATTACGTAAGCACAGAAAGCTTAAAGGGTAGCTGCGTCATATCCATCGTTTTCTATGGAAAAAGAGAATGTAGTTCATTGGTTTCTCTTTTCCTTAAAGTTATGTTATTTCGGGGATGAACAGTGAATGATGCCAATGCTTTCTTTTTCGCACCCATCGAAACAGGAAAGCAGGTTATTAACATTAGCCAGTATAAAGGATTTTCCTTTGCTAACTAAATTGTTGATTTTTTATTTTCGTAAGTTTAAAGTAAGAAGTTATAAGAACGATTCTTTGGGCTTTGCCGTATCTGTCCCTCTGTCTTGTCAGTCCGCAGTCAGTCAGTAAATTTCTAAGAACAGTTCTTTCCTGTTAAGCGGAAAAAAAATTAGCAAATTTTATAAAGGCCTAAATGCATTTCTGCGCAGATCTGTAATATGTAACCTAAATATTTGTCTAAATGTTTAGTGGCAACGTTAGAACAAACTATGTAGAAGAAAATTAAGAATTTTAAGTCCCATGGATACTTTTATTAAGTTTTACCGCATTAAAAATAAAAAGATAAGCAAAATAGGACGAATGCACCACAACTGTTACGTGTACATTAACAAACTTGTTTATTCCGTAATAAGAAATGGTCTTTTGAACAGACGCGAAGGTTGTCATTGTAACGTATTATCCATTGTAATTAAATGAATTTTCCTTTAACCAGAATTCATACACGTTTATGCTAACGCATAGAGTAATCCTCCAAGTTATGTCGTAGGTAGTTACGAGACCGGACACTTTAGTCGATACGACGTTAAGTCGAGAAGCTTTCCCATAAACGCAACACTGAAATTCGGAGGGTGTTTCCAGACAGTGAATTTTGAGCTGGAAAAATGAAGTATTCATACTTAAGAAAAATTTACATGAAACACGAAGTGTCCAACGAATGACAATTTAAGTAGGAGGTACTTCCTCGTGCACTTTAGGCGGGTTATCTGGGTCATCATCTCCAGTATCCAAAGTATAGGTGGCGATTCACGTGTCTTTTGAAGGTGACTTGAAGAAATTAAGCACTGAGGTCTGGTGAGACAAATGCTTTTTTCCTCCTTCAAAATCTCCCCTTAGTAGGCAAGCATCGTCATATCTCTTTGCCTAGTTGTTGCTGGTCGCTGCTCGTTTGAATCAATGTCCTCAAACGTCTTGATGCCAGCTTCAATTAGTCCAAGCCACTCAGACAATTCGAACCCGTCATGGCCCTCATGTCAGGTTCAGGTTCGTCGGATTCCTCTGTTCCTTCAACGGCACTTTGTTTCCTAATATCAACATGATTTTTGGGCCAGAAGTCCTGATCACGGGAGTTCAGCAAATATAAGACATCTTCAGGATCGTGCTCATGAATTTGCGGACCTAGCTTAACACATTACCGTCAGGGTGGCCCTTTAATTAAATCCCCCCAGTTCCCGGACATTTTACACACTTTAAATGTGAAACCCGTGAATGGATTTTAGTTAGGATTTGACGAAATAGATGAAACTCCTGAACCCAGTACTGATGAAACTGCACATAGAGGCTCCAGTAGTTCCTCAGTGAGCGGTATCTCTCCAAACAAGACCCTTTGTGAAGCGGAACAACGCAGACTTTACAAATGTATGCAGTTTCACTTCGCTTATGTTCCGCACATTCTTTACACTATCTTGCAGGATACGTCTTGCCCTCCCCACCAGCAACAATTTTGTCCAGTTTGTGTTTGCTGAAATCCCCGAACAGTCTGCAAGGGGGTCCTGTTTAGGCCCCCTTGGCGCTGGTTGCCTCTCTAGCCATTGCAGTTCATCAGAACTGGGCTCGATTGTATTCTGGACTTTTGACACCCACGACATAGGTTACCCTATACTCCTACCCCTCCCACTACCATAACAAAATGTTTAAAGTATTACTCTTCATCACCTGCTTCATATTTCTGTACCGGTTGCGCATCCCTTATCCAAAATGCTTAGAACCGGAAGTGTCTCGGATTTCGGATTTTTTCGGGTTTTGTAGTACTTCCATATTATAATGAGATAGCTTGAGGATGGGAAATAAATGTAAATGCGAAATCAATTTATGTTTCATATACAGCTTATAAATATGTAGGTTTTATTTAGGGTATAAAAACAAACTGAACATTGAATTTAATTACAACCCAAGCTGAACATTCAATTTATTTACAAGCATCTAAATCTGTGCAGCATTGTGTTCATGTCGGCTCTCAAAAAGTTTCGGATTTTGGAGGTTTTAGGATTTCGGAATTTCTAATAAGGGATGTTCATCCCGTACTGAGCGGCTAAATGCTATGTAGTAGTGTTGTGTTTCGATGGAAGACGAAGTTGCAACACTGCTCGCACAAGCACGAGACTCGTTGCGACGTATTACCGAGTCCTTCATAACCTCCTTGAAAAAGAAGCGTATAATCTTAGACTCATGTCTATGCTTATGTATTTAGTAGTGTCTTTCGTTGCAGTTGTGTCCGGACTTCCTTTTCCTTTCATTATGAGGCGAATGTTGCGAAATATGAACTCATTATGTAACTTCCAGTTTCTTTTCTTTCATTGCAGATCATTTCACATATGTTCTCATAATTTTATGTCTAAAATATCTGCTTTAGTATAGAAAATTTGAAATTTAGACAGAAAACGTTTTGTTTTTTATGAGATTAGTGAGTAAATTCAGACAGGACTACGTATGTTGTATTTCACTAGGCACTATAACAGGCACAAAGCAACGAAAATAAAAGTTTGTTTCTCCCACCGGTCAATAAAATTCCGTACATTTAGGCCTATTCCTATGAAGCAGATAAAACTTGAAAATAATTTAGTGGAATTTCACGAAACTTCTGGGCTAAGTACTTTCGATATTTCCTTCCTTCATTGTATTTTTTAACCTCCATAAAGAAATTTTCCAATTCCTAATTCTTCTCCTAAGCTTCCTCAGAATTCATGAAATTCACCTACGCCTCCTCCGCCTCCTGATGCATGTCCTCCACCTGCCCTTCCTCCAGCATCTCCCAGTCTAGGTCCCACACCTAATCACGCTCCACCACCTTTTCATCCATGCCGTCCAACTTACCCTCGTCCGATAACCCCTAATCTATGTCCTCCACCTACTCTTCCTCCGACATCTGATTTTGTCCTCCACCTAATCCTCTTTCGCCTCATGATCCATGTCCTCCACCTACTCCTCCTCTAGCATCTCCTGATCTACGTCCCCCAGGCAGTCTTCCTCCACCGCCTTTCAATCAGTGCCCTCCATCTACTCTTCCAAGTTCCTCCTTCAGGTTCTCCTGATTCATGTCCTCCACCTACTTCTCCTCCGAGACTTTCTGCCCCTGAGGCAAAGGGAGAACCGCTACAATAATACACATTCTCTTACGTTACATTGTAATAAAACTGTTATTTTTAGCAGAAAACCCGAATAAAATGACGAAGATAGTGCGGCAATTGTAGCATTATTTGTGCGTATTATTGTCCATGATTGATCCGCTAAAGTTTTTCAACGTCACATGAAGTCAGTAAATTGAAATTGACTCATGATTTTTATCTATGAGGCTACTCCCGCAGTGAAGACACAGTAATATTTTATTATATCATATAGCTATCAGAGGAAATTAAGGTATTTTATGAATGAACATTAGGCCGATAACAGACGGACGCTTATTTTAAAACGCTTTATTTTATCTAAGAATAATTTAAATATCAACAATTTCTTTAGAAATATTATCCATTTATTTGTCTCGACAAGGTATATGAAAACATAAACCTCTGCCTGGTTAGTCTTAAAATGTATCTTGTCTTCACCTAATAATCTAATCTTACTACCTTCAAACATCATGTCTTTATATAGAGCAACTTTACGCAAGGTGTTACGCTTCTGCCCTCTGTTTGGAGGTCCTCAGATTTACCCACATCTGAGAACTGTCACGATACAGCCGTTTACTCTTATTCCTGTATACTTTAAAGATTTTTCTGCGATAAATAATAACGCATTTGAGTTTGATAAATGAAATTTTATACATAGATTAAGCATAAAAATGCCCACGTGTATTAACTAGTACTTGTAAATAAAAGATACAAACATGGCAACTGTAGGAACACTTAACTTCATATCACCAACTTTAACTTTCAAAAAATGTGTAGAGGCTAGTCAAGTAATAAGATCTTTAAAGTTAAGAAAAGACGAAAATAAAAAATACTCATTAATTCATGGGACTAAAACTCTCTGCTGTTCCAAAGTGGACTTTTTATTTCTACTTCTAATTCCTTCCATATTTACTTATTTTCTCTTACAAGATTTGAAAGAAATGGAACTTCCGTGAAGTACAGCTCGAGAAATCTTATAAAATTAATTTTCATAACGCCAATAATAAGACGAAATCCAAATGAGCCCGTGATGCAATTTCCTCGATTTCAGGCACTCGCCATTAACTTGACTATGGTAGGCAACAGACAATTTTCTGGGCCCGAGAATAAACCTGTACTGCAGAGAATATAGAAACGGCATATGACTTCTGCATAAGATGAATAAACAAAATACAATAAAAGTCTGCGTGTTTGATCGACTCTTATTACATCCCTGTTATTTTCGTCTAGGGTTTTTTCTTGAAAATAGACTAACATGCTTCACCATCTCCTTCCTATTTAAATCTTCTTGGAACTGCATCTATTGCTGCCAATTTGTATATCACAAATTATTATTCGGACTAATCTGATGTCGAAGATTGCTGCACGTACGTGTGAAAAACGTAATTATTCTTATTATCTGCTGCCACGTACTGCCGTACCGTCGTTGCCTGTCTCTCACTCTGAGGGCCTCAGCCGACCGGCACACTGTGGAGCCGTGCACAACCCTCCCGGTTTTCCGGACTGTCTCCTTGTCAAGCCGCAGTTGCTAGAGCTACCACCACCGACGAGTTCTTATTATTAATACTACTCACATTGTGATCTAGCTCCGTTGGTAAGCTAGCGGTGTCTGGTTTTAATTGGTTTTTAATCCTCTCCAGGACGTGGGATTGGGAAGGAAAAAGGGCTCTCGCCACGGTCCAGCAACGTACCTAGATACTGAAATGCGGAATCACACAGTTGAACCCTATAAAATACAATTAATTTGCAACCACAATGTAATCCAAATAGATTACGAACTGAACTGCCTAATCTATTACCCATTTACCACAAGCTTTACTACCACTGTTATTATTCCCCTGGGCCCGTATCCTACAATGAAAAGTTGTAATTTCCTCAATGCGACCCCTGTGTTGGCTCTTCTACTCTCTCCACAAAACATAACTGTCTACATGGAGCGTTGTAAGAGGCTCTTCTCCTACTACATTGCTATTATCCTGCCATTTACCTTCCAAAAGTGTCCGTTATTCCTTCACTTATAAACCGGGAGTCGAAAATGGCCCTATTATTAGCCACATTTACGCAAAGACGTAATCTCACCGCACCATTAGATAAAGAGAACGTAATCGTCTTTCTATTTTCAACAGATTAGTTTAGTGGTGAGTTACTTGCTTCCTGTGAACCACTTCGAAAGGGGTCGTCTTCTGATTTTACGTACAAACTAGAAACTAGACTTACTTGAAAATGATTCAATTTAAAAATGTATAAATTTAAAAATCGAAGCTTCTCTAAGATCAACAACATGCCTCTGATTTACTGTGCCTCATGTAATGAGAACGTCGTTGAAAATAAACAAAGCTTCCCATCTAAACCTACGTTGTTTTCTACATAAGGTTAAAACTAAGGTTTGCCTATATTCATTGCCATATTTTGTCTTTGAATTAATAGAATTATGAACTAAGACGTCGATATCAAATTGTATTCAATAAATATACCTATAATTTAGCTTTCCTTTCTTGAGAAGATTTATAATTTACCAGTTTATCGACCTCTGAAAAAAAAGCAACTGATAGGAATTACATTCAAAATTTTTCTTTGTTTACTCATACAAAACACACTTTCGAGTGTGCAATACTCCCTTTTAATATCTGGGAATCCCCTGTTTCAGAGCTAGACCCGGAGATGGGTTTCCTTAGCAAAGGTGTTTCGTGGTTTACCTCCTTCGCAAAAATAAATTGTAGAATATCTCAAATTAGGACAGAATCTCTTCCTTCCGTTTCCCCGCCAATTCTCACGTGGCGTTATACAATACCGACGAGATAGGCAAGGTACGCATAAACATAACATTGAGGCACGTTCGCATAACCATTGCTACCGTGGAAATACAGTTAGTATTACATATTCGAGTGTGAGTCTGTAACCTTATTCATCCAGCATGCAGTGCGCATGCGCCGTATTATATTGTCACCTGTGGCCCGTGTGACTATACCATTTTTTCTACATTACCTTATAAAGGGCACGATTTTCGGAGAAAATTTATTGGGCATAAAATGCGTGTTCTGATTTTCTCTACTATTTTTGTTTGGAATATTGATCGTTTTAAGAAGAATAGAGCAAGATATCATAAATATACTTAGGTCTTCATGTAAAGTACTCGTTTTTCTTCTCACATTTCAATGGAACTTTAACCTTCTCAACAGAATTTTGAAAAATACTCTAATATCAAATTTCATGGGAATCCGTCCAGTGGCAGACGAGTTGTCCCTTGCGGACCAACAGTCAGGCGGCAAGACGGACAGACATGAGGTAGCTAATAGTCGCTTTTCATAATTTTGCGAAAAGCCTAAAACTGAGATTCGTTATTAAATAAAACAACAATAGGTAAGCAAATAAAAAAGGATATTGGTGGCATTGTAACAGCGAATTCCACTCTCCCAGACCTAAGTGTTGTTCACAAAACATAATAGCATAACTGGAGGCCAAGAAAACAAAAACATTGACATATGCGAAATGCGGCAAAAAAGGTAAAATGCTATGTTGTACCCCTGCTTAATTAAACACAGCAATATGTAGGCTTGTTAGAAGGTGGACGCACAACCCACACATTCTTAACCTCGGTTCAATATGGAGGTAAGTAGTCAGGTTCATGTTCAGGAGGATTTACCCTAGGGAATTATATTAATTTACACGCTGGATGGACGCCTGGGTAACGTCACAACCGGTGTGCATATTTGGAGGCAGGTAAAATCTCGTGTCTTTACTGCAACTGCAACCTCACTTCTCGGTCGTCCAGCACGTATCCTGCTCACAATGTGACCGCCCTACATCGGCTTCGCCTGCCAGTGGTAGAAGCATCAATATTTTAATCCGGCAAGACAAAGACTGTTGGGTGGTTGTGGTTAGTGGCGGGACGGCGTAGATTAAAAGTCTCAGCCAGTGTTCTCTTTCAAGTACGGAAAACATGTTTTCATTCTAAATGTCTGTCATGTTCTGTTGACAGGCAATGTTAACGTGCTAATACCACGTGTCATATTGTTGCAAAGCAACTGTGATGGGACGCGTTCGAGTTAACGGGAATTTTGTAAAAATTCACGTATTTGTTTTCCATAATCTCTTCTCGATGCCCTATAATCTGTGACTTAAGGACAACGAGAGTTTTATGATTCAGCCATCATATATTATCACAGACGCCCTTTAATCAGTTTCTTCTTGCCTTCCATTATTCTGTTCGTATAAATTCAGGGATTACAGCTGTGTTTTATAAAGAAGGTTGTGCTAGGCTTTTGAATAATGAGGAATATCCAACAAGAGGCAAAGTCATGAGATATATGTGTGACAGAAGAATGTTTAATCAGGAAGGCTTTAAGAAAAAAGAATATGTGTTAATATGTTTCATTTATTTTTTACATACATTATTAATACTATTTAAAACCTTTCACTGCTGCAGAATCATACATAACATTCCATCCTATACAAATTTCGGTTTCAATTGATCCTAAAAATTAAAGGCAAGTGTCATTAGGTTTTCAGTGAGATAAAATTAATTTTACCCTGAGACAAAGTCCCTTAGGTGACTGAACGCTTCATGTGTTAAATAATAAAGTTCAGTAATTGTCGTAGTAATCCCTATAAAATGGCCACGGGAAGATAAAACCTCCAAGTGGAGCACCACCTATGGGGTACACATTGCGCCTGACACCATATCCGCTATATGGACGACCAACGTAAATACCGCCAAATCCTCCTCTCATGCCGGGGCCACCGAAACCCCCAGCCCCTCTGTGTCCTCCTGCAAATCCACTGAAGCCTCCACCACCATGGACTCCTCCACCATGGCCTCCTCCACCATGGCCTCCTCCACCATGGCCTCCTCCACCATGGCCACCTCCTACTCCACCATGGCCACCTCCAGCACCTCCTCCAAATCCACCGCCGTGACCGGGATCTGCTCTTACAAGGCAGATCGAAATTATAACAAGCGCCGCGTATATCTGTGGACACATCATACCGTTAACTTCTTACTCTCGTACGTCGTTAGCTTCCATCTTAAGGATGCCTGCGTGTACGCAACTGGGCATACCTTTTTTCTTTATACTTGAACACAAATTTGAGGACTACGGAATTGAATAACTGAGTAGAATATGCTAGTTGAGATTTTTCAGGTCGTATATATGAAGAGTGTGTTTTTTATTATGTGAATTGCGTCCTGCATTCTCGCACAAGGTACACAAACGTTTCGGAAGAAAATCCATGGTACCCTACATGGAGGTATAAATTTCCACCAGAACGTTAGTAATTATATCTGCCACACTACACGATATCAGATTTCAGAAGGCCGTAACAAATTTACCTCACAACTGCTGACCAGTCACTATCGGGCTTTTACTAAGTTGTTTAATGTCGCACGATCTTTTTTTTCAGAATATGAAGAAATTTTCGTTACCTTTCACATTCCTGTTGCAACTAGTATGGAACTATTTTTCTGCAATTACAGCGGAAGAATTACAGGTATAAAATAAAATTTACCTCTATACTGCAGCATGTTATCCAGCAAATGTACAATATTTGATTCAAACGTGGCCTTTCTTGGGCAAAATTAACACTATCTAATGGCAACGACTGGTTAGTTTATTAACATTAACACGTAGTCTGCCTTGCGACAGGCCCGTACCCTCCTACAGAGCGAGCTCTCCAGAGAGCGCTATCTAGTGCTTCCTCTTTGAACTTCCAGTATCTTTCCGTTTCCTTACGGTCATACAGTAGCTGCTTACGTCTTCTTGTATCTTTGCTTCAATAACGTGTTTTAGAAGGCAGTTCCTATGCAACGTGTATTGTTTTGTTGCACGTTAGTTATTTCTCTCCTCTGTGACTGTATACAATAGACCTACTTCATTTTTCACACTATCTCCCCCATCCTTCTTCCGCACCACATTTTAAAACTTCCAAGGTCTTCCTGATCGACATTCCGAAGTGTTCAAATCTTAACACCATACAAACCTCTGCTCCAAGTGTAGCAATTCACTAGTTTCTTCCTAAATTTACGTCCATTTTGCTGGTGAAAATAGTCTTCTCCTTTTTGAAGGCCGCCTTCACATGGCAACGATGAATTAAATTTCACATGTGCATCTTGCATCATTCCTTATCAGACCACCCAGACAGTTGACATATTCCATATTGTCCAGTTGGTTTTTGATTTATCATAATATGTACTAGGAATGGTTGTCTTGAGATCTCATTTCCTTAGTTTAGTATGTAGACAAAAGGCATCAGATTCTGCAACTGTGTGCCACTTGCAATTCGCCAAATGTGAGAGACGTTAATTTATTCTAATCTGGCAGACACTCAGTAGCATCATAATGTGGGAAATGTTGAAAATACGTCAAACAATGCAAATTTTAGTCATCCTTTATCGGTTCCATCAAGACAGACAAATGAATTTGTTGTAAACTACACTACGTCACTGCCCGACTCCTAATACTATATAATTGTCGAACTCCATGGAATAGAGTCTATCGTGAGAAGCTTGTAGTCACGCAGCTGGCCATAAAATGCACCGTCTTTTGTAGAACATGCAATCTCGTTGAAAATTTGGGCTCTTTGATTCCCCGACATGGAGCAAAATCAGGTCCCGGATGCAGGAGATGAAATGCTCCTCATAGGGAGTGCAACTGTTGAGTAAGCACTTATGGCCAGCCGAAAAGGTGTGGTCCATCAACGTACGCTTTGGACGGTTGCTTGTAACTCATCACCGTTAAAAAAGAAGGATGTTCCAAAATACGTATTTTACAGAGCCATGTTGATGAAATCTTATATGGCAATACGTGTTTTGAATCTCATTGTTCTTGGACTAGCCAGGAGGTGGAGGCAGAAAGCCCTTTCTAATATCGTTACATACTTACTTACCAATCTAAACAACGTCGTATCCAACAGTTCTGGCAATTTTTATCCCTCACACTGTATAAACATCAAATTACCCGCAAATTTGGAACTTCTTTCCATGCAGTTTTTTTAAATATAAAACTTCATGCCATGAATAAAATAATTTACATCTTATTCGTAGTTACATACTGCCTCTTACTTCTTCTGGTGGCAATTCTGCTCTCCATTTTTTTGCTTGGAGATATCATGTATAACCCTTATCAAAGTAAGAAGAAATTTAAAATGATGTCTCGAATTTGAACCTAAAATCTCAGTTGTCAAGGCAGCTTGTTTTGCTTGGAAGAACCCTGAGGCATTGTGTGGCGGAGGCGTCTCTCAAACTTCCTCGCATATGCTGCGCTGTCGTAAAGAAAATGTCGTTTGTAATTGCTACCGTACATCTGGGCGTCACACCCCTCGGATTTTCCTCTCTCTTGCCTTCACTGAAGTCGTAATTAAATGCTCTGTCGATAGCAATTGCCTGTCGTTCTTGGATTGTGAGAAGGACGGAACACGGGATTTCCAGGTGTGGGTAAGTCGACTACTCAGACTCGGCAGGCATAATGTCTCATCTTCAGGGAATATTAACGTGCGGTACATTAACGGGCTGCATTATTCTACACTCCACACAGCACTCGGGAATCAACCAACAGTCTGACTTGTATCTCAATTTATTGTCACTAATGATAATATTTTTTTAATGATTCACCACAGTTCACTGCGGAACTTTATTTGAAATTTAGCACTTTGAAACAATCACGGTTTAACTACAGTTGGCTGTGCGATGGCCGAACATCACGAGCACACCGGATGTGCATCTGACCCGCTCCAGATGCCGAAACGGAGAGACCTCTCTTCAAAAACATCTCGGTATATCTCAACGCAATTACACCCCTCTCTAAACTCAAAAAGTAATCCTATTGGCTGAATTGCAAATAAGGAAAAATCCCATAGGCCGAATTCAAAACTTTTTAAATTCCTCTAACATAATTGGTTAAAATACGCCCGCGCTGAGTGTCTCTGGCTTAACTTTAGACACCCGATCTACGCAATTAGCGTCCAGTTCACGGTTATTTACGGTACAACCGATGGTAGCTTCCCTACTGAGAATTTATGGGTGCACAGCTGTCAAGTGTAACATCTCTCAATAAAACTCCAACTTCAGAAACTTGACAATTGAGAAAAGCTAGCAAGTCCCTTTCTTTTATTTATTTTATTTTTTTGCCTTAGCTGCGGCGCCCCCCCCACCCTCCCCCGTAGCACATAGCTGTAGGTCGGACCCTTCTCCGTAGCTGTGTCTTCCTACACAAAATGTTCTAATTATCGAAGCGAAATTAAGTAGGATGCTTACCAAGACTATGTTTAGGACTCGAACCCAAAGTGTCCGATGTAATGCATGGGAAATAGTACTCGGATGGCGTCGGTTTTTACTGGTTCTTAGAAACCTCAGCACAGAACTATATTATTACAGGAAATTTGAGATTTCCTACTCTGATTGCTACCTTCTGAGGTGTGACGCCACTCAGTCGCCAAGGTAAGTGCTGGTTCGAGGCAAATTGCTCCCTCCAGTTCATTCCGTGAAGATAAAGGCAGCAAGATTCCTCAAAACATTTGTACCTACCTATCAAGTTACACGTCATCTCCTAGCAGACAACAAGCTTAAGATTCATTTTTGTGAGGAAGATGGCAAATAAGGACCACAGATGTGAAGGAGGAGACAGAAAGCCCTCGGATTCCAAACTTAACGACTTTAGAAGTGTAATTTTATGTGTAAATTGTACATATGTATCGTTATTGCACGTCATGAAGTGGAACATTTGCACACATGTTATGAAACTCGTATATCCATAAACAGAGTTAACAGATCTCGAGGTTACGGCTGAGCACGTTATGTAAACTGACAACCGAAATAAGCTCTAATATAATGAAACACAACCGACAAATTGCACAGAATAACCCGCGACGAGTTGGTCGACCTGGAGGTGGGGGATTATGCATCGTAACCTTTTAATTCTGTCACCTCCAAAGAACACAAACTTTCCCCGATAGCTGCTACGAGCCTTGTACTGTTTTTAGAAGGTCTTAAATTACGGGTACAAAATTTTCTGGTGTTTTCTTCACGGGTACATTTCTCTGTCCTGTGTAGAGCAAACTCAACATGAAGGGTTTCAAAGTGGTTTTCAACGGAGGTGTTCGCCAAAAGTATGTCGTGGAATACTAGCAAAGTACATTCATATGTCACCTTTTGTGAAGGCATTTTGAAGGGCTGATTACTACAGAATTTTCCCTAATTACTGTGGACCATTTCGTTTAGCGAATGTACGTACCTCTGTCAACAGCACTGCAAATATTGGTAAAATATGACGGAGCGTCCGACAGTTCGGCACGGTTGTTAGGACGTGTTTGAAGGCAAATAATTAAGGAAGCTGTGTAGGAAGAGGAGGATCTGTCCTACGGCCAATTCGATCGCCTGAATTAAACCCGTTAGATCACTTCTTTTGTGCTTTTATGAAGTCTAGGACGTACCACAAAGGTAAGCCTCGAGTAAAGCAGCAGCTGCTACTACGCATAATCGAAGCCGCAAATATGGTGTAAGAAAGGAAATGAAATACGTACGAGTGGCAACAATCGCTGTTGCGACTTCTGGTCACAATGTGGTCGTGCCAGAAATTTGGTGCCTTGGATAAACTGGATCGTAGTTGCAAACGTCTAATTTGATAGAAGTCAAATTTAATCGAAGTTTCACTCTGTACTTAATGCTACAATACACTGTCGCCTGACTTAATAACCTTTTCGGGTCGAATAGCATCCTTTATGTACCCCAGAAGAAGAGGTCTAGTGTTTCAGGTCAGGGGAATGGGGCGGCCAAGTATTAGGGTCGAATCGGCCAATGCATTTTCCGTGGAAAATTTCAGTCCAACAAATCCCGAAATCCAATATAAAAAACGCAGAGGCACAGAGTGTTTCTGGGATATCAGTTCATTAGAACCGTATTCTTCCAAAATGAAACTGGCAATTTTCGCAACTGCTGTGTTAGACCACTGGTGGCGAGGCTTAGAAAATAAATCAAAAGAGTTTCAAGACAAGATTGTATTACGTACAAAAATGGTTTAGTTTTATTCTGTTCCATACCTCTTGAGAAATACTGAACTACAATCGTGTACACTTCACGTGTCATTCTGCACATGTATGACCTACTCTGAGTGTATTAATTCTATCCGGGCTGTAATACGTACTTTGAGACCTGAGGCTATTCTTACGGCACAGTTATTCACATACCTTAACACAGTCTCCCTCACTAAGTGTAAGAGTAGAGACTGAATCTTTCAGTTTTTCTTCCGAATGCGGAGAAAAATATGTAATGATATTGAAGGTGGCAGCGTATAGTTCTTCCTGCTAGAGACAGCGCTCATTCTGATGTTTTTTACAACTGCGTGGACCTGCTAATGCTCTGGGCAGAAAATTTTTACATGACCTGACGACTACGAGACACTTAAATATTTTTGTAATATGCATAATAAGAATATTTTCATTGAAAATTGAAAAATTCCAGCTGCGCGGCAAAGATTTTGTGTGCGTGAGAGTATTTCAGTTACTCAGCGGCCGCGCACCCGCGCAGTTTAGAGGGAACATTGGATGCAGAGTGCACAAAATGTATTGAATCCCCTTATCCCTTTCTTACAGGCTAGCACGACCGGCCAGATAGATGACAGAAAAAATACTTTGACTACCAATGCATGTGAACACCACATTCATTTATCAGGCTATTGCTCATTAAGATTTCATACTATTTTATTACGTCGATCTAATGAAGTTAAAGGCCACATATTTTTTCGTTACAGTAGTTTCTCTGTGTAAGTTATCCGAAATGGTGACGTAATATAACATTTGTCTCACATAACCTCAAATATTCGCATTGTCCCCAGAGTTGAAATCTTTGCCTTACGAAACAATATTCATATAAAATTTGTAGGAGTGTTTACAGTGTACCTATGCAGCAAATTTTACATTCCTAACAGAGAGAGTATATTACTTTTGTTATCAGATTGTAAGGTAAATAAAACTGTTGTAAATGAGCCGCACTATCTGCCAAATCGCACAAAAACCGGTTTCATACGAAATGTCACAGATACCTGCATATTGTTTCAAAAACTGAAAGCAATAAAGTACTTGCAGAATGCTGACCTTACGCTCCCACCTTATTCCTCAAGGAAGGTAAGCAGTCTGAGACTGAAATCAGCGTGCGAATATTTTTATGACATTTTTTCCAAATAAAAGATCTTGGTGTTGCTTCCTGCTTATTGCAATGCACCATCTTTGGAGTAGGTCTACCTTCAAATATCTGGCTTAGAACATTTTGACTACTAATTTGTACTTACCTGTGGATAATATACTTTAAGATTCGGAGCGCAAATATTATTTCTGTAACTTTTAGTTTGACAGAATTCTGTGTTGTGTAAATTTTTAAGTTAAAGCATTTATGTTCAAGGTGTTCTGTTGAGAACGCCGCATTTTTCGCATCATTTCCGAGACTCTATATATTGAACGTTGTTACTGGAAGGTCCTAGGATTAAATTTCGGCCATGACACGGTTATTTTGAAAGAAGTTTTTATCATTTTTGTCAGGCCCTTCAGGAAGGCGCCTAGGAAGGCTTTTATAAAAAAACGTTTCTGATCATCGTAACATTCGACGCTCTATAATCTGACATAACGATAGTGCCGTAAAAAGAGACCAGTTTATTTTCCCCTTTCATCTAGGTAAATTTGGTTTTGTTTTAACGGCTCGGCAGCCCTAGTGGGCCTTGTTCTCCTCATTTTTGAAGTTCTGCTGTCACACTCAGGCACACCACACTCGGTAGGATTCCTCTGGACGGGCGATGGGCCCATCGCAGAGATCTCTACCTAAGGAAACATAACACTCACAACAGACAGACATCCATGCACCGGTGGGATTCGAACCCGCAATCCCAGCAAGCGAGAGGCCGCAGACCCATGCCTTAGACCGCGCGGCCACCAAATATGATGATAGTAACACAAACTAGGCCATGATTTTTCCTTAGAGGTTTTCCAATTAATCGTCTTACCATTCGCGACTACATTGTCTGAGTTACTGAAGAGATCGTTAAAAGACTACAAGAGACACTGCACGTAGGAATATTTCGTACAATTGGAGTACTGTCTTATGCTTCAGTACCCTTGTCCGGACGGACTCTAATTAGTGTTAACAATTCGACGTACCATGTAGCTACCCATGACCACGATCTCTCTTCACGGTTCCTCTCGTCAGGTGACTTGGCACTGTGCAACTGATGCGCAAATTTACCTTCTTGTTTATATATCTGTTCAAATCCGGAGCAGGCTTTCAGAAATATAGCAAGTATAAGAGAGACACGAATACTTCAAGGTAGCGGTCATCACTCATGCAGGATGTTCATGTAATGTAATTTACACCTTCATATCTCAACACCGTCATATTCGGAGTTGTGTACAGGGAGAGATCCGGAAGAGAAGTGCATACACAGGCTGCAAGTTATAATGGATGAGGCTGTAATTATAACGTAGGATTACATACATGTATATCATATATATTTGAATCTCAAATCGTATTTACTATAAATATGTGCATTTACAAACTTATCAGTCAACAAGTTCGAAGTTATCAGTTTCAGATGTTTGAATGCACTTAATTTTGAGTCCTGTACAATTTTAACCCGTAAATATTGTCAACACCACACATGGACATCGTAGTAATATATTTACCATGTGTTTTACCAGTTACTGCCGAAGAAGTTAAAATTTTAACTCCATATATATCCTGTGTATATTAGTGCTTCCTGAAGATGGATATAAGAAATAGCTGAAATATGTTTGAGTAGTCTCCTGTGTATGTGGATAAGTGAAATTTTTTGGTAATAAAATTTTGGTAATAAAATTTTGTTGGTAATAAAACATATTTACGTACAAAAACACTAATTACCTACAACTGCACAAAGAGAGTTTTATCATCAATCGTAACACACTCCTACATGTTTCGACCCTGCTGGGTCATCTTCAGGGAGAACTTTTTTGTTATCGTTGCACTAAGGTTGCACTTTATAGTTGGGAGAGAATGTGCTGTTGACTGTGTAGTGCGTTGTTTTTGGAGGCGTGAACTCTCTGTGGTCCCGGCCTGGTCCCTGAAGATGACCCAGCAGGGTCGAGACATGTAGGATTATGTTACGATTGACGATAAAACTCTCTTTGTGCATTTGTTGGTAATTAGTGTTTTGTATAATATAGTGCACGGAAATGGAACACATTAAATATTTACGTACGCAATTTTAGTAGGGAACTGTCTTCGAAGACGGCCACTTGGAAGGCCGAGGTGACGGGAGAAGGATGAGATTAAAATTAGCGATTGAGATAGGGTGCGAGGATAAGAGATGGATGGAGATGACTTACCGTGTATGTAAGCGAGCTTTACATGCAACCAGACACTTTCCTCACATTTTTGTGTCCATTTTCCACATGGTTATACACCTAAGTATCGAAACTAAATACAAATTATTAGTCGGTATGGTCAGTAGGCTTCGGGCTGAACTGGTTTTCCGTTCCTAGAAGGGACAAGAGATATTCTGATCTTCGAAAAAGAGTGTGGACCGGTTCTGGTTTCTACACAACCCCCCCCCCCCCCCTTGAGAGAGTGCCGGTAGCTCTTTCCTCAGAGCTTAAACGGCTGGGGGTGACACTGACCACTCACCTTCATCTAGCCCCGAGGTTAAGAAAGGCTGGAGCAATACCTCCATTCATCCATGCACTTCCATGGCCTTCAAAGGGACAACGTTATTTTACCTAAGTACAGTATACACCGAACTCTAAGGGGAATGTTTCAGCATGGGTGATGTCTATTTTCAAGAATTGAGTTTATTAACTCAGTGACTAAAATATTATCTTCTGGTATGTGATAACGTGTAGCTCGGTACACTGTACATGTGTTTGTTCAGTATGCAGCTCACGTATTATGAAACAGAGATATTATGTTCCTCCAAAACGTCTACACATTTCTGCCAGGCTGAATGTCTTCACACAGCAGAAGACGATCATCTTGAAGTATCAGTTTGATGTCATACATGCTTAAAATGTGTAGTTCATTAGATAACTCCGCAAGGAAATATGTAGTGTTTTAACTGAAGTCTATTAAACCTGAGAGTTTAGATTCTCAAGGCAAAGGCTAATAACACTGCTATCTACCGGCAGGCGACGCCGTGTACTTTTCTAGCCATATATCATAGTACATGAATTCACTTCTCAGAAAACAGAGTTTTATTGCTTGCCTTAAAAGTATGAATAATTCACAGAAAAACCAAAATCCACTTGACCTTATGCCTCGTGCTGTCATTCTTAAATCAGCCTTAGACGACATAGGTCTGCTTACTGTTTCGAACTGCGGAGTTTGCAGCTGACCTTGGGAGTGGTTTGCGCTGGAAGAAGCAAGCTGTCCCTTGCTCGTGACAACTAACCGATATACTGCAGTTCAAAATATATTCGGCCGAAGTGCAGTCGTGTTTTGTGAGTGTGAGGTAAGATAGCTATTTTCTTTAGTGTTCTGTGTGGTTAGAGCTGTGCATAAATTTGAATTTAGGCTTGTTAAAAAGGACATACGTAACAAATAGTGACCCCTGTTTGTTACAACATCTACGTCATACACTGACAGAGAATCATGTTCTACATTTTCTCCGATCGTCGTCAGGCACGTTAAGGGACTTGACCCATGCGGTGCATGTCGACACTTCCTCTTCAGTGACAGACTTTACCTTTATATACTTCTTACAATATTGACCTACTGATCCAGTCTATTTCTCTCAGAACAGGCAAAAATTTTTGAAGCTTCACTTAAAAAAATTATTTTAAAATATTTGTTTATTTTTAAGTAAGAGTAGTCCTTCTTTAAAAGACGTACAAAATTATTCACATATTCAAAATAAGATTTTAAACTTACATGACATACTTTATGTTGTTCATTTCCGTGCATATAATGAATTTTGTAAAATTAAACCCACAAACGCAAAATATTTAGTTTTTTACAAACTTTTATTCCAATTTTTCCCCGACATGTTTCGGCATTTTTGTTGACATTTTCAATGGGGTTGCTTTAATTACATAAAACTTTTTTGAACGTGCAGTAACATGTGACTCTTAAAACTTTTAAAAATGTTTTATGTAATTAAAATAACCCCCTGAAAATGGCAACAAAAATGCCGAAACATGTCGGGAAAAAGTTATAATAAAAGTTAAAAAATTAAATATTGCGCGTTTTTGTTTAATTTTACTAAATTCCATGACATATTTTCAACTAAAAACAGGAAACACATTTGAACCTGATCATGCAGCTTTGAAGGCTGTACACCTAATATTTCCTGCCGATATCTTTAATGTGTAATAATAGTGCAAGGTTATCAGCGTCCTGCCTTGCAGGGCCGATCGACAATTTTCGCGTGGCGGTGGAACCATCGCTGAGGGTCAGAAGCGATAAACTGTCCATGCGATATAACAACTTGCTGCGTCACTTTATGGAACCAGGCATATAAATTTCTATGTCCTATTCACACGTAATAAATGTAAATTTCAATAAACTGTTTTACTGCTTGAATCACTACAGAATCGTAGCTGAAAAGCTTCACAAAATACTCTGAGATCACAAACAGACGTGAAATTTACAAGTGTAGTTCTTCATATTGGTTTGGAGAAAGAAAGTTACGACTAATGCTATGTCACTCCTGACGTCAAGGCTCAGTACTTCAAGTCCACACGTATAAAACACAATATTCGCTGTAATATGTGTCCCACAATTGTTTTTTTCTCTAGTTGCACAATTTGGCAGCAGTGGACATAACCACAGCAGATTTTATTATATAATTTCTCACATCTCACTACAGCTTTAACCAGAAATTCCATGTAAAACACTTGCAAAATTACTCCTTTTGATCAAGGAATCTTTGACCAACATTTATACATTTTCCAAATAATTGCTTTTAACCATGTTTTCCATATCCTCCATAACCTCCTCCATATCCTCCTTTTCCTCCTCCATATCCACCTCCATGACCGCCGCCGTACCCGCCATGGCCCCCACCAAATCCACCGCCGCCGTAACCACCATGGCCCCCACCAAATCCACCACCGCCGTAACCACCATGGCCCCCACCAAATCCACCACCTCCGTACCCACCATGGCCCCCACCAAATCCACCGCCTCCAAAACCGCCACCTCCATGTCCACCGCCTGGGAAACCGCCAAGACCACCGCCTCCGTATCCACCACCACCTGGAGTTGGTAATGCCCAGACAGTAGCCAGCAGTAGCGACAGACAGACCTGGAAAGGCAAATGTTGCTCATTACTGACTAACAGTCACACACACGTCGTCACACTTCGTTCTCCATGGCGAGTTTATTTTAAAAGCAAATGCTTCCGTCCTTTTGTACAGGTTTCCGTGGAAATGCATATGGTCAATGATAAACATAAACTGTTAATCTGAATTTATGGCAGAATAATATCCTTCCTCGACTTGTCGAAAATAGGATATGGCAGCAGAATATGTCACGGGTTTCTAATCGAGATAACATGTTCGCAGCATTAAAAATACTAATGACCCCCTGACAGTAAATATGCACATATTCTTCTGTCTCTTCATATTAACAGTTTAATTATTATTCATTATTAACTGCAAATGGGTATGTACCCGGTGGCAGTATACTACAATAACAACAAAATATACACAAATATACAAATATACACAATATACAAATATACACAATACTACACAATACTACACAAAACTATAATACACACAAAATATACACACACGCACACACACTCAAGACAATATACACAAAAAAATTACAAACAGAATAACACCAAGTTACAAAATACGAAACAAATTTCAAAACACAAATCAAAATTACAAAACACAACCAAATTACAAAACACAATTGCACACAAAAATTACAACACAATCATACAGAAGACACTGCAACAGTTGATTGCACCCTTTCAAAATTTTCTACCACATAATAACACTGCACATCATTACACTTCACTTCACTTTGCCTAACTTCACTACACTTCACTTCATTTTACTTCACTTCACTTCACTTCATAGCACTTTTACGCGATTTTCGTCACAATTATATTTCATTCACTACACCCCCTTTATAATTGCCTTCCTAACTCTCATTCTAAAAATGTTGGGTTTACATGGGGAGGTCCCTAGCACTTCTGCAGGTAGTTGATTCCAGATTTTTATGGTCCTATTTACAAAGGAGTACTTCCCGATATCCGTCCTTTGCTTCCTGTCCCTAATTTTCTGGGCATGATCGACCCTACTTAGATAGCAAGGCCTATGCAACCTGGCGCCTATTGTTTTCCAAGCCCGTTCTCCATTGTACGCTTTTAGGAGTGCGCATAAACGAGCTACTGACCTACGCTGGGCCAAAGTATCCCAGTCAGAAACATTTGTAAGGTTTGCGAATTTAGCAGCTTTACTTTGTACACGGTCTAACGCATGTATTTGGCCTTCTCTGTATGGATCCCAGCATGCAGACCCATATTCAAGAATAGGGCATACCAACGACGTGTAGGCTATACTTTTAGTATTCTTATTTCCCTTTTTGAGAACACGCATTACGAAATGAAGTGCCTTCCAGGCTTTCCGCACTGTGTAATTTACTCGATCCACCCAGTTTAAATTGTTTCGCAGTGTTATTCCCAAGTATTTCCAACTGCTCGCCTCCGGAATATTTTGATTTCCAAGGGAATACTTTAGTGGACTTTTTACCCGTGCTCCCGTAAATCTTATTGCCTTGCTCTTACCTGGATCTATTTTCATCTCATTTTCTACCGCCCACTCCCCCAGTGTATCCAGATCCTTCTGTAACATTTCTACGTCGGTGTCATTTACGATTTTCCTATATATTATACAGTCGTCAGCAAAGAGTCTAATAGACGAGTCAATGTTCACCCAAATATCGTTCACGTACGCTAGAAATAAAAGTGGGCCCAAAACGCTCCCTTGCGGTACGCCTGAAGTTACTCTGACTTCCTTTGAAAGTTGACCGCCTACTCTGACCCTCTGTGTACGACCTACCAGGAACTCCCTTACCCATACGACTATCCTCAAATCCACGCCCGAGGCTGCCAATTTCATAAGCAGCCGATCATGAGGAACTATTATTCGTTGCATTTGTACTTACACGTGTAACGGTAACTGCCAAATAAGGCGAAACACCGAAGAATTAAAATTGTTCATATTGCATTTACCGCAAACAGAAATGAAGTATTTGAGACGTAAGTTCTTATGGCTGTGACTATAAAGAACTTTACCTTTGCGATGTACTGCCCTATATACCGAAGCAATAGGTCCCTGCGACAGAATTCTTCAGAAATGTAATGATTTTGTAGTGTCAAAGATGGTGATATTAATGTTGGTACAAAAAGATACCTCCAAGTTGGCAGTACCATATTAGCCTAATATATTAAGAGAAGATGCGCAGTGAATTTTAGCATAAGTTGATTTAGTTTACCGTATTGTGGCCCCATCAAAATTAAGTCGTGTCCTTCCTGAATTTGTCGTTCTATTTTAAATTCATAAAAGAATTACAACTACGTTAACGCACTGAATTACACATTCTTCGCATAGTGTCCTTCATTATCTTTAGTATCTGGAAGGCACCTGTTGAAATCTTGGCCCAGGAAGCATTGGCAGTGACTGAGTTCCTTTATATTGCTCTCATTTTTGACAGCCTCATTAATAGTGTTCCGGGATATTACCACAGATCAACTGATGGCATCTTCCTCCTCTGTATTTCCATTTCGGCATTAGCATAACACGCAAAGCTGTAGAATTTTCGCTAATGGCAACACTGTTAAGTAAACTATAAGGAGGCAAATAAATGCATCCATAAGTACGTACTATGTGGGTGGACGAGTGTTTTAGAGGAAAAATTGAGTCATTTTTAAATAAATTATGGGAATTTAATCATGAACGCCTTTCTAGCTAGGCTGTGTAAAGAAATATCAGAGAAAATGGAAGACCTGGATTTTGCGTATGATATCCTCCTTCTGTCCCACACATTTTTGGCTTGGGAAAAAGGCCAAGGGACGTGCATCGAAAGTTTTTTCCAAACAAGGAAGTGTGGAGGGATGCAGAAGGGAGGTCAGCGATGTCTTCCAAGACAGATATTCAGAAAAGGGTGGGTCAACTTTTCGCCTCCTCATCCACACGATTTGTGTCCGTTGGCCTTTTTCCTATGGGGGAAAGTTAAAATTGCAGCCCACTCCTCAAAAGCGCTTACTTTAGAAGACCTTCGTCTGGACAGTTACTCATGAAACTCCAAAACCGACTTACACTACGTAGATACGAAATGGTGATGGCTATGCAGAGTCTTAAAACTCACAAGGTTCCATATGCTAAAAGTTGAATATATAATGATTGAAATTCATTTTACAAGTTTCACAGCTCTTCTATGCTGACATGTAGGTGTAATTTACGTTAACGTGGTTTCTTTAAGAACGGCATTTTATAATGGTATAATTTTAGATTTACTTACTTCTTCTATAATATTATAACAATTTTTCCTAAACCCTAGTATACACTATCCTTCTCACACCAGTATTATCAAGAAATCCGCCGAAATTTCCAATAAAAATTATAGAGTAGGTCTACCTAGCTGTAGTTTGTTTCCGCAGAAAAACTTGTGCTGTCTTATATCTTATGAGAGCCACTCGAATTCGTGATTTCACTAAATATGCAAACATTTTATCGATAAGGTCAATACTGTAATATCCACTGAACCTACCAAAGCTCGCACTGTCTTTTAATGTTAATGTTCTTTGATCTGTTTGCAACTACTAGCAAAAATAACTGATACATAACGTCAGGATAACGGCAAAATAATAGTCTAAGGCTTGTCCGTTTGCTTGCATTTAAATGCGTGTGTAGACGAAGGCCCATCAGATTTTCAGATGTATTTTATCATTATAATCTGTATTGCAAGAAGACTCAACAAAACCATGGACATTTATAAGAACTGCAATTCTTCCACATAGCGAGCTGTCGAAGGCTCAGCATAAACCGAAATGCAACGTTCCCTCTAATTTTTTTTACAGTTGCGCGGACCTGCTACTGCTCTGAACAGAAAATTTTTACACGACCTGACGAACTGCGTGGCAATTTAAAGGTTTTTTTGTAATATACATAATAAGAATATTTACAACGAAAATTGAAAATTTCCATCTGCGCGGCCACAATTCAGTGTGCGCGGAAGCATTTCAGTTACTGCCCGGCCGCGCACCCGCGCCGCTTAGAGGGAACATTGCCGAAAGAGCAACACTATTCGTACTAAAATATTGCTTCCTAGACAATCCTAACCCAGTTATATACATTCTGCGTTCTCACAAACTGTTTCTTCAAGATCCATCCTATTGCTGTGTTGCCAACTCCTCAGTCTTTGAATACGAAATTTCCCAACAAATGTCGCGGCTAGGATTCTGTTTATATCTCTTGTCTAATCATCCAAGTCACACGCCTATCCCATCACATCGTGACGTCATTTTACCCTTTAGCATTCTTAAGGGACCTGCATAGGTTAAGAATTTCTTTTCCAATAAGAGGCATAATAAATTTCCTACTTAAGACTTCCGCCTTAAGTCAAAATACTTTCCCATAAATTTCGTCTTGCAGCATGTTCAATTTTATTTCATTTTATAACAGTAACGGACGACGTTTCACAATCGTGAATTAGAGCTACAAAAATTAATTCTATTCCTTTACCTTCAGTACCTTAGAAATTATTTATTTTTCTGCGACCCAACAGCCCAACTCGGGCCTAGGCCGCCTAGTTTTGAGGTTCCTAGATCACACACAATTAGACACACACTCCCGGTAGGACTCCACTGAACGAGTGATATATTCGTCGCAGAGGACGCTACTTACACAACGCACAATAAATACAACGAAAGAATATCCATAATTTCAGCCGGATTCGAAGCCGCGATCCCAGGTATGAAGCTGCTGCAGGCCTACGCCTTAGACCGCATGGCCACCCGGATCGGCACTTAGAAATTATACGATATGATAACTCAAATATGTCCTCTTTCATGTGACGCCGTGCTGTCCGATAGAAATTTTTCAGTGTTTTGAAAGACCCTATTGCCTAAGCTTCAGTGTAGATCTACCCTGAATTCTAAGGCATTAAGCTTCTCCAAAATGTCTCTACCAGACTTCATGGCAACAATTTCCAGGAAACAGTATTCGTCATAGATACTGCCGTGAGAATCACCAGTGTCAGATTTTTTTATAATTACGTAAATCAGTTACTAAAGAATTCTTCTAGAAAATGTGCATAAAAGACGCAGTCCTTTTGTGATACCCGGTACATTGCCCACTGTGCTAATATGTACGTACCAGGTACTTCAGCATAATGGTCTTCAGAGTGGTCGTCCTTACACTACGTAAAACCTAGGCACTGACGAACAAAATGCGAATCCGGTATATATATGAGATTTCAAGGAGATTAAATCTTGAATGAAGAAAGTGGGGAAAGGGGGAGGGGGGAATAAATCTTAATGTAAAGGTAAAATTTAGAAGGTGAAGTTTCCGGAGCTGATTGTTCAGGAGATGAGCATGACGAATTTCCCATGCACGATTCGGAGCGCTGCTGGCTTCTACTGTGATTCCCCATTTGCCGTCGGGTGTAAACTGGTTGAGCGGTTAGAGCACAGTCGTGTCAACGGCGTGGCATGAAATCAGTTCGACGGTCAGCATAGCAAGCTGGGCATTGGAGGCTGCAGTTTTACGGACCAATGAAGGCTACGTTCATCTAAACTATGTACAAAAATTTAGTTCTTACCTCACAGAGAACGATTCATGTCTGTTATAAATACCAAATGTTAGATGATATTCAGGGAAGTAAGCTCTACTCATTGCGAGAATCTTAAGAAACACAAACATTCTGTGTTGAAAACTTAGAGACAACTTTAATGTTACAGCATTTTTATACGTATATCATTAGTTACTTCTGGACTCTTAAACGTTGACCCAGTGCGACAAACAACAAATTATAAAAAGTAAATTTCTCAAATAGTTTTAAATATTTAGTATCACCATGGTAATTGTATGTACCATACGCTCTAACATTAAACAATTTGAGTTCTCAGAATAAACATCATTTTTTTCCCCGAACACGATCAATCTATTTATGTTTGTAAGGGATACGCAGTAGGTTTTCTTCGAGGTAGAAATCAAATTATAAATATTATTTAGATGATTTTCAGAGAGTTAGTTTGGATGGCAAGAAAGCTACATCTGCTGGCTGAATGCAGCTTATTTTCAACCAACTGTTATTAATCAGGCATGATAAAATCAGATAGGACTATAAGCAGGACATGTAATACGCATGGCAAATAGGAAGATTTAGTAGAATATAGGGTCGGAAGAGGTGAAGGGAAGCTTATTTGGGAAGGGATCCAACGTATCAATTGTAGGATGAGATCCAATACAGGTGTTAAGCCAGACGCTAAAAGGATATTATTTGAGTGTGTGGACTGAGTGTAGTAGCCTGGAAGTAGGTCCGTGGTACTGAACACTTGGGTTCGAAGAAACAGGGCATCTCGTTGAGTGGCTTTGCTACTCCCAGTTTTCAGAGGCTCTGCACCATGGAGAATTTTTTTTTTTGTTCTTTATGCATTTAAAATTAGTTTTATGTGTTGATCTGACAAACGAAAACTTTGGCAAATATCTTCCAATTTTAAGTAGATTAAATTACATAATCTCTTCGATTAGTTGTCCAATTTTAGGCGAGTTCGAAAATTGCATGAAGCTACTACTAGCTTGGTCGTATCTGTCCTCCTTTGGTCCATCTGTCCGCATGGAACAACTCGACTCCAACTGGACGGACTTTCATGAAATTTAATGTTCCAGCACTTCCGAAAATCTATCGAGAAAATTCAAGTTTTATTAAAACCTGACAATAATAACAGATGCCTTACATGGAGACCTATATACATTTATATTACTATCTCGCTGAATTCTTCTTAGAACGAGAGATGTTTCAAATCAATGCGTTAGAGAAAATCTGACCACATATTATTTGTTCAATACGTTTTTCCCGAGAGTCATGTCATTTGATAAATAATGTGGAAAAATATGGCAGAGCCAGACAGGCCACAGATGACAATATAGTATGGTGTACGCTCTTTGCATGCTGAATATCTAAGGCTGCAGACACACACCCAGAATATTTAACACTTATAGCTTTTCCACAGCAAATATATCTGGGCGAAGCGTCTCAGTGGTAGGTTATGTGTACGTTGCCTCTCTTGTTTAGACTACAAGTTATTTCGATCAACCATATTTTAATATCCTATTTCCATGCGTGAATTTTCTGTAGCGTATTGGACTTTCTTCGAGCAGGACTACCAGGAATCAGCAGTGTATTCTGACTACAGTCAATAGAAGATCCAGGGGCTAGAAGCACGCCGATAACCTTAACGTGATTCCCCGTCGTCTGGTATAAATGTCAAGGTTGTTTCAAACGAAACGGACCCCTCAGCTTATGTCACCTATCTCACTCTCCGTCATCAGTTTGTGTTTGCTCTTTCCGGTTTGTCCTTGATGTGCGCTGCGTAGTAGCCCCTTACTGACTCGCAACTTTGTAGGGTCAGACTGTGACGTTTATGAAACAAATTAACAGACGTTCCAGGCGACGGGGCACATGCCAAGAATTCGGGCCCTTCTGGATGTTCATGCCGAACATTCCTCCTTTTATTTACTTTGTCTGTCCAGTACTAGGCTATAAGGACCATTTCAGTTCCAGCGTTAAATTTTTGAGCGTAAAATCTACTGTGACGACAACTGCAATGTATATGCAACATTATTTACCTACGTAGTATACACCAAACAAATTGTTGGCCATTACTGACTAGAAAAGTTCTGACCTTGATTGCTGTAACAAAACAGAAGAGAACTGTGTTAATTCGCGCACGAAACATGCCCTTCATTCCGTCTTCTTTCAGCCAAAGTACAGAGATTTGTCGTCGTGAACAGATTTTGGTTTGACTTCCGCGGTTTCGCCCACTGACAAGGTCATAGCTTTTCTCGTTATGGTCTGTGTATATCCATAAATCATTGAATTTCTTTAAAAGTCAATAGTTTCTCACCTAGTCAAGATATTCCTAGTATTTTGTGGAAACTGAATGTTCATTAAGTTGTTCAGAAGGGCAAAAATTCGTCTGTATTCTGAGCCACATTAATCCAGTCCACGCGCTGCTCTTCTCTTTCTTCATTATCGAGTGTAATACTATTTTTCGGTTATAAACGGTTTCTTTAAAGTACCTCACCACAATAAGCTAGCCGCTCATTCACTTTAATACCAAATATAGGCCTACAATATGTTTGACCTACTTGTCCAAGACGACTGAACTCATCGCAGCACCAAAGGTTTAAGCTTAAATTTCAAGTCTGTTTGCTGCTACACCTTTCTGCTTCTTCCGCAACTGCTACCAACCTTGCGATCTCTCCTTACCAACTAGCAACTAGCTGACCTGACGTCAGTCTAGAAACCGTTTGTAAATATTCTGTGGTCGTTTTTTATATTGCTTATTCCGTGCAATATGGTAGGCTTCTTATTATTAAAAACCAATAATTTGTACATGCAAGGTATATATAACAATATACAATCTTCCTTCCTATATGTTCAGGCTGTCGACAGTCATCGTCTAGGGGAACACGTAAAACATGTTAAAGTTAATTATTTCAATCAATTATGGATTGAAATAAAATTATGTTAATAAATTATGGATGTAAATAATTATACATGTTCGTGTGCCAGCGATGGACTATAGCAATCTATGTAACAAGTGGAATTCAAAGTACGTAAAAGCCGCTGTGCCACATGGTGCAGTATCAACGTGATTTTAATATCTACTGGGCCATAAAGTGCCAGTCGTTACAAATGTATCGTGAACTAAGATTACAAAAATATTTACTAAACGTTTACGGCGTCTGGCTGGGTGATCTAATCGAGAAGAATAAGATGGACAGGGCATGTAGCACGTATGGGGAAGGAGAGATGCATACAGGATTTTAGTAGGGGGACCTGAGGGAAAGGGACCACTTGGGAGACCCAGGCGTAGATGGGAGAATAATATTAAAATGGATCTTCAAGAAGTGGGATGGGGCATGGACTCGATTGAGCTGGCTCAGGACAGGGACAGGTGGCGGGTTCTTGTAAATGCGGTAATGAACCTTCGGGTTCCATAAAATGCAGGGAATTTCTTGACTAGCTGATGTCCTGTTAGCTTCTCAAGAAGGACTCTGCTCCATGGAGTTAGTTAGGTACGGCGTCTGCTAACCACACAATAACTATACAACGGATTTTAATCATACGAGTAATCAGCTGATGCAATCTATATTATAATAAGTAACAATATTGTATACTATCTTATTTTGCGTAAATACGTGAAAACTGGCTTCATTAGGTTTTAAATTTAACATATTTCAGGTGTTGCTCCGTGAAAATGTCGATCGACCGCGGAAAGATGTAGCAGTGAAGACTGTGTATTCTTTACACACACTTTGTATTTGTTAGATTACTGGTCTTTAATAATAAGAAGTACCTTCAGGCTGTATTCGTAAATATTTGCTAACAGACTGAACGACGGGATATTGAGTAAATAAAGAAATAATTTGCAAGATCTTATGCGTATGATTTATATTCACAACGCATATTATTTATATTCAGAATATATCTTAACGAAATAAATGGTATTTTTCATAGTCTGGGTTATTAGACAGCAAAACGCTGCGCAGTGGTACATGCCCCTGCCCCCAGGTATCAGAGATACGCGAATGTTGAATGTTGTACAAATATAAAAATAGTTAAAACAGCAAATCGTGACGTATTTTTCAGCCAGGAATTAAATTAATGGAGCAGGAAGGTTCCTGCAGAGTTGATATTTGTTCATCAGGCCCAGAACTGTACGGCTATTTGGAAAATAAATTTAGTTCCGTCTTCATAAAATTTCGCTGCTTTGCCCAGTACTAAGTCAGATGAATTTCATTGATAAGTCATACATCTTCAGTGTAACGGAAGATTAGTCTCTTCTGGGATGTGACTACATGTAGTATGGTAAAAATGTGCTGATGTTTCAGAGGAAAGGCAGGGTACCCTGAAGATGGAGGCAGTGCTTACCTACAAAACGTGGTAGACCTCAAGACCTCACATCACACGAGACGGTAATCGTCATAGTCAACTACATGAGAACTGCAAACTTTACGACGAACTCTTTAAACCAAATTGAAAACGAGCTATTATACACATACAGTAGCGTAGCTGCTTCAACATGAACTCCTGTGCCGAGCAGTTTGGTGTAGTTATAAGGCTCTAGCCTTTACATCCAACGGAAAGAGGCCGACCTTTATCTCGGCCAGGCGATCAACCGTCCTTATGGCGATCGGACTATCTTACTGTCAATTGCAAAATGACTTGTACTTGGATTGGATATTAGACTCCTCCGTTCGGAACTTGCTACCTGCAAGATGGCAGCGTGACACCTACTTGAACCTTTCTACAGTATGTTTTGTTGCGAACTTATGCGTCTTTACCCCCTTGTAATTATTTCAGCCTGACCTCTATTAATTGTGACTTTTATAATAACCAACAAACTCCATTGAGCAGATTCCTTCCTGAGAAGCTGACAGGTCCTCAAAGAGTCAAGAAATTTCCGGCCTTTTATTTAACCCGAAAGTTCATTACCGTATTTACAAGAGCCCGCCAACTGTCCCTGTCCTGAAAAAGATCAAACCAGTCCGCGTTTCCACATCCCACGTCTTGAAAATTCATTTTAATATTATCTTGCCATCTACGCCTACGTCATCCAAGTGGTCTCTTTTCCTCAGGTCACCCGACCGAAACCCTGTGTGCACCTCTCCTCCATACCACAGGTGCCGCATGCCCTGCCCATTTCATTTTTCTGGATTTGAACACCGGAGTAATATTTGGTGAGGAGTACAGATCATAATGCTCCTCGTTATGTACTCTTCTCGACTCCCCTGTTATCCTGTCTTTCTTGGGACCAAATATCCTCCTCAGCACCCTATTCTCGAACACCCTCAGCCAAGGTTCGTCCCTCAATGTGAGAAGCCAAATTTCACACCGCATACAAATCAAAACGTAAAATTATAGCTCTATATATAATTCTTATTAAAACTTTACTTTCTGAGTTGCGTTTTGGATTGGAAACTAGGTAAATGGAATTATTTTCCCCGGGAGGGGGAGGGGGAAGTGGCCGGGAAGTGAATTGACAGAATGAGTGGATTTATAGTTCTACTTCACCACATGCCTTCGTCGTGGGCACAGACACAACTTTACCGCTACTTTTCTGTTGTATAATACTGACTGCTCTTGTATATGATATGCGAAAGTTCACAGATACGACAATAAACTTTCAGCCTGTGGAATTTCAGAAAGAAGCAGTGACGAGTGCTAAAACAATTATTTTAGGCCGCATAGTTCTTTTCAATAGCACGAGTTGTTAGGATGGAATCAGGCGTAATTCTTGACAAATTCCCCGGCCCTTGCATTCTCATGAAGGGCTTTCTGTTTTGTGTCTTTTCTTACATGTTTCCATCCCAGTAACTGTGGTTCCTATGTAAAATTTCGTAAGGTGATTTTTCTTACACCCTAAAGTTCTTAGCCCTTGCCAACACAAAAAAGAAAGGCAGATCCTTGTCCGTTTTCGGACAACTTTATTTATCACATTGCAAAATACGTAACAAACTTTCGAGAGATATAAGAAACTCGAAATATCTTGACCAGTTAAAGGCCTATCAGACTGCCAGATTTGAGGTTTTCACAGCGGTGATGCTGAAGATCAAAATCTTCCTCAGCATTTGGCAGAGTCTGCTGGTAAATTTACCACTAGACAAGGCGTAACATTCCAGAAGAAATGGATGACTCTGTTCCGTGCAGTTAGCTGTGTTCTTGCACATCCCACTCCCCTTCCATGCAGTTACCTATGATCTTGCACATCCCACTTTCTCAACCATGACTCTATTCCGTGCAGTATGCTATGTTCTTGCACATCTCATTTTCTCAACGATGACTATTCCATGCATTAAGCTATGTTCTTGCACATTCCAGTTTCTCAACGATGACTGTTCCATGCAGGTAGCTATGTTCTTGCACATCCCACATTCTCAACGATGACCGTGTCCCGCGCAGTAAGCCATCTTTTTGCAAATCCAAGATGAGTCATTCTGATTCTGAGTCGCATCTTCGTATTCCACATTTTAGTCTTAGATGCTTGGAAAAACTGGAGTAATTTTGAAGTTTATTTAATAATACGTAGTTTTAAATTCTGCTGGTGGTATTGCTGCAGATTTTGATCCTCTGGGAGGTTACGTTATGCTGTTGAGGAACTAGTTCCCGGCGTTTCGACTAGCCATATTGCCTCAAACTTCAGGTTCATGCATATTAGTATTTTAATTTTTTTCTTTTGTAACTGTAGATTATAATCTTTACTCGTACAAACTAATTGCACCACGTGGAGAAACCAGCAGATGACTTTTATTTGCAGACGTCTTTCAGATAAAGGTTAATAGTATATATGTTCTGCGGAAGTCCACGAAACGGAACAAAATGGATCCTTAATTAGAATGGGAAGTTACAGAAGTGACTCAGCTTATGTTTATTTCACAGCTGCTGATGAAAAATGTGTATTGGTGCTAAGACTTGTATGAAATAATAGCTATATATATATCATTAAGGTAATGAATCCAGCTCATAAACTTCCTCTATCAGATAGGCTCTTGTGAATAATGTGTACGAATTAATGATGTCATCTGTAGAACTAACACTCACTTTATCAGTATCCTTGAAAAGCGTGTATCCAGTTTACAAAGTTATCCTAAAACCAGCTACTTGTGTTTACCAGTGCTTGCATTTTCAGCCATTTTTGTTTAATGTATGAATCTACGAATATTCGCCGCTAATTTTTCATCACTTTACAGTCAAGAAGGAGGCGGAAATTTTTTCTCAGAATATCCATAATATTTAGCGTCAAAATGCATTGCGCTTCTTAGAAGACACTGTAATTAATCACAGTCACTTTTATGGAAATTTTTATCAAGGATCTCCAACGCAAAGAAATTAATATATGTCTATATTTTCTAACAAACCCTGTTTACCTGTAATATTTTTCGACATTATTCGGCCATCTTCAAAGGCACAACACTTTTACTGTCTTCAACATAACACAAGAGTGAAATTAATTTTTAATTATGATCTAGTAATTTTCATGCGTGCCTTAAATAGTTTACAAGAATGATTCAAATTGATGGTACACAACTTGAGAAGAATCAAGAAGACGCTGCTGCAGAATGCGTTATGGGCCACGTGCAGTCCTGGCGTTTTGGTCTTGACATGTTTCAACTCAGAACGAGACACGTGAAAGCACCTTCTCTTTCCGATTCACTGATTTATTTTCAGCACAGAAATTGTAACTTACTTGGAAATACGGGAAAGGAAAATAGTGTACTTTAGTAACAAACAAGTGTGGCAAATATTAAATGTTTCTCTGATGAATATTTCTCTTTATGAAATTTCAGGTTCTTTCAGCCGTAACAATGGAAATTGCCGTATTCTGGGATGTGACGCCATGCAGTCTGATATACATTTACAAACTTTTGGAGCAAGAACCTCTCCCTCTTTTATACCCTAACTATGCAGGCAGTACGCACCTCCAAGAACAATATTTTCCCCTTATTACACAACGTCCTATTTCAGTGTGATAAACTTAAAGGCATTCTGAGACATAATTCTGTACAAACACTAGGCCTCGTGCTTTTGTGCGTTTGTTTTGCCAGTGATCTTAATTTTGGCGTCAAATTCACCCAACTGGCCAGATATATAAATTGCGATATTTCATGTGTCACATCCCTGCAGTTTAACGTCATGTAGCATTGTGGCAGTGCACATAAAACAAACATATTTGTGAGAGAGCGAGACACTGCACTGTGATACTTCAGCTGGATGCGCCTTGTACGCTGCTGTACAGTTATTCATGAAAACCAGTCGGATTGGCTTGAAAAATAATTTTCGCTCAATAGTTTGGAATAAAGTAATATCTATAGGTGATATCATTCTTAAAAATCCACGTTATTAAAACTCCAAAATTTCTGAACACTGTTCATGAACGATGGTCTGAGGAAAATTATATAGCAAGGAGAAAAAGACTGTAATTCGCATGTTAAACTTGTTTTATTATTTCTTTCTGTCTTATGCACAATCTTATCTTTAATTCTTTTATGGCTGTCGTCAAATTGCGGCGAACAATCCCAGGCCACCTGCTACAATTAAATTCCATAGTTTATGTTAACACCTTTCTTTGTACATACGTTTTGATCTCTGACTTTGTGAATTCCTCTGAACACTCTCTGCTTTCACTGACAGTAAATTTGTCAGCAATGCGTCACTATAGTTGCTTTGTTATAAATCTCTTTATCCATGTATGCCATTATCTCTGTTGTTGCCTTTCCTCAAGCCACCATGGTTTCCAGCACGTCCACATTTCCGTTCTCCCTGTGCTGCATGGACTCCTCCTATTACAACAGGGCCGACACCAGTTCCACCTTTGCTTCCACCCCATCTACCATGTCCTCCACCAAGTCCACCTTGGCCTCGAAACCAAACAAGTGACAACAAATTCCACTTCAAGTCAACGAATTAATTTCTATCGGAGATTTGCTGTGATTTAATTTTAATATACGCGTGTGTGCTTCTCTTACGTCTGGGAAGCCATAAAATATTTTAAAAATGAACTAGTCGCCATAACAAAAACTTTTTGTAAAACTGTGGTGTAGTGTACTTTATCTCGGTCCCTTTAGCAACAGGGTACACCTTTCCTACTTGTGCTTAATTTTCCAGGCATTAGACTTTATGTACTTTCTGTTACATAATTTTAAAATAGTTAATTGCTTACGTTCTTCGGGACTATTTACATAAAGCATCGGACCTTTTCAATATAAGGACAGGAAAATAAATGGAGTAAATGTGTACTTCCATGCCTCAAGCGGGATTCGATATCTTCATAAAATACTGGTGCCCCAGGTACGTACGTTAATCCATTGTCAGCCAGTTTCTTATGAAATCACCAAACTCTGTGTGTGTGTGTGTGTGTTTTATGTTGTTTTTAAATAAGATGAAACGTTTTTACAAATGGATAAGAATATTTTGCCATTGTAGAGAGCATCTTAACGCTCACGGTTTCCTTGTGGACGTCTGTAATTAGGTTATTCTGTGATTCTTGTACAAAAAGGGAAGTTAATTTCTTAATATTATCTACTCTAGATATTTCTGCGTCATTTTGTACTCTCAATCAGTACCTACCCTTCAAGCATCATAAGCAAATTTGTCACATTTAGTAATTATATTACACATACACTACGCTGGATGGTTTCATCTTCAGGTGTGTGGGCAGATTGCTCAAATGCTATACATTAATGTTATCTTAAAATAGTGTTTACGTAACACCTATATAATCTCGTACTATTTATTCTTATACCAATTACGACACATATATTCCACAATCGGTAGGAAACCTTTATTTACCAGATCCCAGAATACAGCAGTCTTCACAGAAATTTTAACGAAGAACGACGCGATTCAATACACCAGGTTGTCAGATCTCCACATAAGCTGAACTTATTACATGATGGTAGCGGAAGATCATATAAACAAATGAGACGACAGAAACATAAATGGCCTGCACACCGGACATTCTGGTGCATAAAACGTGTGTGAGCCACATTCAAAATTCCGCCTTAAAGCAGCACAGTGCCAATTCCTGAATAGTATATTATAATACATTATAATCAGAGGTAAATCGTGGAGTATATTATGTTGAAACACACCTGAGGGTAACATGTTTTACAGGTGGAAATATGTAGCGAGTGTGCCATACGCATTAAGGTTAGTTATGCCGATTTTGTGAACAAAATATTGTTATAACTTCTTATATTTATTTTCTCAATATTCTAAACTACATTGGTGAAAGCGGCGAAGCAAATAAGCTTAATGGTGTCCGTGATGACTGTCATGACCATGGCCACCAGCATGACCATGGCCACCAGCATGACCGTGGCCTCCCCCATGTCCACCGTGACTGCCACCATGACCCCCATCTGGTTGTGTCTTAGCCATAGCACAGCAAATGACGGCGATGAGAAGCAATAAAAACACCTACAAAGAGAATAATTTTATTTTAAAATATCGTGTTAAAGCTGAGCACATAGTATAAAAACACTGTGAGAGTACTATAACTGACCAATGGAAACAGCGACACAGATATGACTGCAATTTTTAAAGCCATAATTTTATGACTCTGTTGGGTCCATTGAGAAGTCTAAACCGCACGTCGCGGTTGGCTGTTTAGTCCTCCTGTATCGTATTCTGGGGGACGCGATTCAAACCTCGGCTCTCCTGTACTGAGGTATTTCGTGGTTTTCCTTAGCCCCCGATGGCAAACGCTGGACTTTAATCTCAAAATTAGGACACGGCCGGTTCCTTCCCATTCTTTTCCAATTCATTATACAGTAATTACCGTCGTATAATGTATAATTGATTTACAGTTACCATCAACACAATTATTTCTTAGGTATTGCTTCTAGACGTAACAAACCTCCATTTCATCTTTAATAACTTGTCGTTGCATTTCTTTCTGAGTAAATTATGCCGCCGGTAACGTGTTCGGCATTGTTATCTTTGCGTAATTTGGGATGAGATCTCGTTTGATATATTCTTGATTGAAAAATATGTTGGCATTGCAGCTCGGTTAGTCAGTTATTATATTTTTATACTGGTGTTTGTGCTTAGCTTAATTAGCAATTATTATTTTTAAGACAGACGTAGTGTTGTGTGTATTATGCTAATGATTTAATGTAAAATTGCTATCAAGTCAACTATAATAGCTGTGTCGATGGTAATGTTTGACACAAGGCGCCATTTTGTGCAACTGTCGCGTACATTGGACAAAAGATAACGACATAAAAACACAGTGTAAAGTGTGGGCAGATCGTAGCCATCATAGCACTTTTGCTACTCTACAGGTCTTACCAACAACTCTACAAAAACGTGGCTTTTCTATCACGCCCGATTTTAGCACTGTTACTAGGGTACTTGAAGAATACAACCATGTGGCATTTTGTATAAGATAGGCAGTGAAGAGGTTGTAGACATGTTGCCACAATGGCTGCTTAAATACTTTAGCATACAAAAAAATTTTAAGCAAAATTATAGGTCGTAAGAAAAATTTGTCGATGACGTGTAAGGTACGCTCGCATGGAACAAGAAAACGGATTTTTAATTCGACTGCGTTATTCAGAACGAGTAAAATGCTTTTCTTTTTTTATTTCCGCAATGTTAGTGACGCTGATAAAGATCCTAGCAACGTAACAGATATGGCATTAGTGTAGTGTGTTGACTAGTGATAATGGGAACCAATAAACGGTTGTGTTGATCGTAAATGAACACGTGATTATGGCGTCATAAACACAGTGGGATGTCTACCTTAAAAATACGCCTATAATTTGACGGCATATGGTATGGGCTGTAGAAAGTGTCTTTTAAACAAACAAGAATAAATAAATGTAACTTAAACTTCAGAATATTCGCCATTGATTTAAGGACAGATGTCACATATATAAAGCTCGAATTTCCAAAAACTGGACATTGTCATCACTGCATTTATTAACCCTCTAAAGACGAAGCGTGTCTATTTTATGAACAGACTCAGTGCGTACTGCGCAGTAAGCACTCTCCACCTCGGTTATACAAAATCAGTCTTTTAGTGTTGTATAAGGCAAAAGTCGCTGTTTGTTCTGAAATCCATACACAACACACAAAACGCAATGTGAGCACCATGTAGAATTTTTTAATTTTAAACCTGGTGATACGTACAGCAACAGTTGAACATCAAAAGATTAATCATACATGAAAATAATCAACAATATCTGATAAATCGTTACTTTAAATCGATATAAATATGTACACATATACATACCTACATAATCTACAACACCCTTCGGGTTCCGGGATTGTTTACTTGCTATCTTAAGGCACTCCATTTTAGTGAACAAACCACTGAAATTTGTGTACACCTTATTGTTAAAATGTCTAATCCAGTTAGCATATAACGTACGTACAAACACATCCCTAGTTACCGTAAATAATTCTGTTGCAGTACTTTCACTACACTTTATCTTGTTTACAACCTAAGTAGCCAGTATTTTAGCTCATTCGCTTTGAAGGGTTTATGCACTAATCTTTAAACATCTATTGTACGAGAGTCAACAAGATAATCAAAAAGTAAGCAGCGCTGTTCCTGTTACATCTGTAAAAGCAGAAACCAACAGGAGAAAGAAGATGTGGGTTTTCTGAACGAAATGTCGAATTGTCAGTTGTAAATGTAAGAGGTATTAGTGCCTAACCATGAATGAAGAGGAAGAAGAAGAGTTTAAAACAACACACACAGAAAAGAATCATCGCATGACCCGTCTCCTGTGTCTACGCCTCAGATTTTTAGCCGAATTCCTCCGTTCTTCCCAAAACAGGAAAAATAGCCTGCTGTAAAATAGGGCACGATTACTTTTCCTTATCCTTTCCAATTCGTGGCACAAGACATTCGGTCATTCGACAACATGTGTAAATAGCGTAAGAATATTGTAAACAGTTTTATGTCACAGCAGAGCAATACATACTGTCAGGTACAAGTAAAACATGAAGACAAAGACTTGCGTGATGATACTGCATTTAAAATGAATAACGCAATTGGCTCTATGTACAGGGTTACCTACCATATGCGTTAATGTAGGTATAGGTATACAGTAAGTTTACTATAATTTAGTGCTAACACATACCAAGTATTTAGCCATTGTTGCTGCTTTCTTGTCAGTTGATCCTAACAGCGCACTTGAATCAACTTGTGGAACGCTGTACGTGTGTCACATCGAGTTTATATACCGGCTTTATTCGAAGCCAGAAAGTGGTTAAAGCGTCAATAAGAATATAATGTAAAAAACAGACCATGAGAATGAAGGATTTCCTAGAAAAAAATACCGTTGCTTGGATAATGTACACCGTTCCTTCCGCGATTTTGGTATGTTCACGGTATTCACAACATATTGTACCATGAAGAGCAGACAGAATTAGTTAAATCGCTGCTGTTGTTGACTTCAGAATCTTTTGTATCTCCGTATCTTATAAGAAAACTGAATACAAAAGCTTACAAATTACATAACAAGCTCATTTGTAGTTGTGCGCACTTGCAAAAGTTTGTATCCATCTCGAAGAGAATAAAGTTTATGAGGGATTCTTAAAAAAAATATACATAGGAAAATATTTATACTAAAAGAGAGGAAGTAAAGGCAGGATAAAGAAAATTACATAATGCCGTCCTTATTTTGTAAATAGTGGACAACCCACAAAACATCAATTTTACGGGAGAAGCAAGAAAATGGCTCCGTTTTTACACATTAAAAATGCTTTGAGAGGTAAGATATCTTCCAACTGTCTTGGTTATTCCGGCATATGCATATGTCACTTTTTTACGTATCATGGAGAACAATTGATTGAATCATTTGCCACACATAACTCAGTGTGCTCAAAGTGGCTGTTAACTGATCTTTACAAAAAGAGCGACGTGTGTGCTTCACCGACTGTTACTTAGATGACTAAATGGCGAAATATAAGGTGTATTTCACACGTAACAATAATGGGGAAGATGAGAAATCCTTACAGATATTTTGTTGGGAATCCGATAGTGAACGCCTCACTTTAAAAATCTGTGGGTAGATGGTGCTGCAGAAATAAAATATACGAGTGGAAGAAGTATGATGTAAGGAAATGGTTCGGATTAACCTGCCTCAGTATTGGAACATTTACAACCTTTTTAGAACACAAGAATAAGGTGTCGTATTCTTTAAAACAAGGAGCTGTTTTACCGGTTGCGTAGCTAGAAGTCTTTCAGTCAAGACTGCGCCATGAACATTACTTCATTTTATAAAGTGTATTCGATTTCATTATTTATATCTGGCACGTTTGCTGACGAGATGAATTTAAACATGCAGCTACAGAAGTAACCTAAACATATTTGTCCTTCTGACAATTCCTCCTCTGCCACAGGCTCGCAGTTTGATAAATACAAACAACTTCATAGGTGGCGTTTCAGCACTAAACTTATAATTTTCGATGAGGAAAAAGAGCAACGCTTTTTTCGATTCCTTTTCTATGCCTTTCCCATGATAGTAAAACACTTCTTTATTAAATGTTACTTTATTGGTACTTACCATCTGTTCTTACCATCTGTTTCTGTCAACTGTGCCGTGGTAAATCTGCGGAAATATTTCCCAGATCATATTGTATTTCCTCTTATGGTGAGTAGCCTATATTTTACTGAATGTCAAAGAGTGGAAAAAGCATTATTTTACGTACAGAAAAGTAAATTCAATAGGAATATTTGGGTAATAACAGTTTAATATGTCAATATTTTATAGCCATTTTTGTGAAAATTTCACATTATTACAAAGCTAGATTTTATGTTTGATTTTAATGCGTCCATTACAACTGTCTTGAATTCGTTATTTCCCCAGGCACTTCCCTTCACTGAATTGCTCTTTCCTTTTACATTGATCACGATTCACTCACTGAATCCATGCTGTGACTTGTTGTGGTAATGCGTCAATAAATATATTGATGTGCCAGACACATTTTGCAACAGCGCTTGTTCTTGAACGATTTTTGAAGCCTCGCTCGACCGCAAGACCGAAGCGTCTAGTGGTGACCATGATGACCATGTCCATGGAATACATGATGACCGCCACCATGCCCATGCCAATACCCGCCGTGACCGCCATGGCCTCCATAGCCTCCATAACTTCCGTGCCCGAATCCGAAGTGATGACTACCACCGAAACGTCCAGGGCTTGGAAGGGCCACAGCAACGCAAAGTATTGCCAGAATAAGCACCAGAGATGCCTGGAAGTAAAAGCAGACGCCCCCATAAGTACACTTTCACTTGCTAAACATTAAAATTGATTTAACTGTGTTACACAACTTAAAATTCCAATCACATTTTTGTATTTGTGAAGTTCTCGATTCGAATTCCGGCCGGACATCGGATACTTATAGACAGTGTTTTCGTGGTTTTTCTCAGTCTTTCCAGAAAAATGCCGGGATAATGTGGCTTTATTAGGCCACAACCAACTCCATTAAAATCCTTTCTAATATGCCATTTACTGGGCATACTATCTTTGACCGCATAAAATTAAGACCGGCAATGTCGTATAAGAAATGAAAAGTAAGATTAAGTTGTCCCTTTGCAAGCTATAAAGGCGTATAGCGGGAGTGTGGATACACCTCTGCTCATTCCAAACCTCGGCCGCGTAACCCAAGGGAAAGAACACCGGTACCTGCGGCACTGGGCAGTGACAGATGGCTGTGAAGCGCTAGTGGAATGACAATTGGAACGGAAAAGCGGAAGAAACTGGGGAACAAACCAACCTGAGTGTCACCGCGTCCCTCACGAATCCCAAATGAAGTCACTCAGAAGTGAAAAGAGGATCCGCAAGCAGAGTTATGGGGAGGCCACACAGTTGGCCTATATCAGTACCAAGAGACTTCATAATGACACGAAAGTCTGGCCATTTATCTAACATTTCCATGCTGGTTTTTTTTAACAGTCGTTCTTGTTGTTTTTGAACACTGGCATAATAAGTTTTATATAATTGGATTTCCACAAACTAGCCGCTTATGCTATGGTATCAGCTGCTTTAATTCTGTCTTAATATTTCTTCAACTGCCTCGTCTAAAAATTGGTCACTTCAATTTGAAGCTATCAAGCCCGTCGTGTATATAGACACACATAAATAACACTACGTATTCCATGTGGCAAAACCCGTATTTATTATTGTTTTTTCAAACACTACATGTTTCGATCGAGCCGATCATCTTCGGGCGTTCTTTATACAAAAGCTGACAATTGAAGGTGAAAATGCAAAATTTTACGGGGTCTCAAAAATGATATAAAATGGATAAAATATAAATTACAGTCGACTTGAAATTTTGATACTGTGTCATTAAACCCGAAAGATAAAACTCCAAAATTCCAAAAATTTAAAAATTTAGGGTGATAGTTACTAAATAAGTATCAAAATGACGAGAAAATGTGTCTTCCTTTTATACTTTTAATCCATTATTTAAAAATCGCTGTATTTAAAACTGTCTAAATTTGGTTGAGTAGTTAGCTGTCTATTACAAATTACGTCGATATGGGCCCCGTTATGATCACGCATTTTTCACTGTATTCAGTTGCTGCCTTAGTTCTTCTTCTATTGCCTGTAACGATAATTAAGTTTAAGTTTTAAAAAAGTATTTTATGCATGAATTGTTTTTTCTATGCAATGCACATTTTATTTCAAATTTTACTTTGAATTTTACCCTCACTTGCAATCGACGGCCTTTTTTAATCGCTATTGAGGTCGCTTAACAGCTTTGTTGTTAGGTCAAACACCTCTTCTGCCTATTTGATGTTTTCACTGTGAGTGAGCCCATAACAAAGCTGTTAACTGTCTTTAGTACCGATTAAAAAGGCCGTGGATAGCGAGTGAAGGAAAAATTGTAAGTAAAGTTTGAAATAAACTATACATTGCATAAAAAAATCAATTTATGTATATAAGACTTTATTAAAACTTAACCGTAAATATCGTTACAGGCAATAGAAAAAGAAATAACGCAGCAACGGCATATAGTGAAAAATGCGTGATCATAATAGGGCCTATGCCGACGTAATTTGAAATAAACAGCTAACTACTCGACTATTATTAGACAGTTTTAAATAATTAATTTCTAAATAATGGATTAAATAACGGGTTAAAGTATAAACGGAAGAGAATTTCATCGTCATTTTGATACTTATTTAGGAACTACAATCCTATATTTTTAAATTTTTAAACTGTTTTAATATTTAACTTTCGGGTTGTGCACAACACCGTTCGTGTCTTATGACACACCACCAAAATTACAAGTTGATAGTAAGCTATGTTTTATATTTTATACATTTTATATCATTTTCGAGATCTCCCAAATTTTGCATTTCACCCTGAATTTTAAGTTTTTGTATAAACAAACAACTGATGATGATCGGCTTGAAAAAACACATAGTGTTTGAAAAAACAATAACATATACAACTTGACGTGTGTCAAAAACCGACGAGTACACACAATTCAATAATAACTGTCATTCAAATCTTCATTTACCCCGACATGTTTCAACGCATCACAGCGTCATTCTCACGGGATGCTTGTTTCAAAAACACAAAACACCTTCAAAAACTTTAAAGTCTTAAAAACACTCAACGCTGTTCTGCAGTTGTCCATTGTTGTGTTTAGGGACAACTGAAGACCAGTGTTGAGTGTTTATGACTTTCAAAGTTTTTAAAGGTGTTCTTGTGTTTTTGAAACAAGCACTCCGTGAGGATGACGCTGTGATGCGTTGAAACATGTCGGGATAAATAAAGACTTGAATGTCAGTTGTCATTGATTTCTGTGTACGAGTTCGTTTTTGACACACGTCAAGTTGAATAGGTACGTACACGATATGAACAATATGAAAAAATAATGAATATAGTACAGGTTGTGTCAGTCAGAACACGTAGTATGTTTATGTAAATTGGTCACTTTTCAAGAGGCTTTCCTACCAAAACCCTAGATGCGATCTTTGTATCCTTCGGTAGATTTACATGTGCGGACCATCCTAACCCCTTTTATTGCTATAACCTGAAAATTATAAACACTTTTGATTTTGGGCTAACTGATTATATTAGTGTAGCAGATGCGTTCTTATGAAGTTACCGCTCATCTAGGAAATAAATCCTTCTTCTTATATAAAATGCAGTAGTTCAGTGCCCACTTCACAAAAGCCTACCATTTGGCCCTCTTTAAAACAGTTTAATTCAGTCCACGCTTTACGGAGTTAACCTTGTCGGAATAATGTTAGATAAATTTTGTATTGACTTAACAGCAGTGACGTTCCGTGCTCACTACTGCAGCCAGTAACAGCGTTCTTGTTATAGACTGAGACGTTATCAGACCCTACAGGCTGCTTTGCTATGCAAATTGTTTTATTGCGGTTAAGAAATTACATAATTCGAATCAAAAAGTCTTTCTTAAAAAGAAGATTCCACTCTTCTATGATATGATGCCGCGTAGATTGGTGCATAAGTACCAAATTTCGGTGGATTTTGTGACCTCCATCTTCAAGGTAGAACAAGTCCTTCGAAAGGTTGGTACCTGTACACAAACTTGCAGTACACCATTACCCAGAAGACTGGACTGTTTATCAGCATTGCTGTGACAACGTCACGTTTTTCATAGTCATTCTTAAGAACCCAAGAGTCGTTTAGATAATGAAAAAAATTTCTCTCACATTATGGAAGTCAAATTCCATTACCATTGTCACAGAATCTCGCCACTTTTACTTATTCTGAATCACATGTGTGTAGTCCATACGCTCCCCCATTCTTTGGTATCTATTTTAATACTATCCTCCCATCCATACCAATATCTCCCAAATTGTCTCCTCTCTCTAATCTCCCTCATTCTTTAAGCTATATTTTAATATTATCCTCTAATTTATCCCTACATCTTCCAGATCATGTCTTTCGTTTAGACTCCATCACTCTTTCAGATCCATTTTAAAGTTATCTTCCCACTTCTACCTAAAAAATCCAAGTGATCTCTATCTTTCCCAATTTCCAACCAAAACTCTGCACACATTCTTTAACAATCTCATATTGTTATATGCCTCTGCCATCTCATTCTCCACTGTGTTGTCATTTTAATATCTGCTTGTAAATAGTGCAAATTTTAAAACACCTCATGTCAGTCTGCTCTGAATATTCAGATAAAGTGAGCAAGATGTGAGGAATCTCATGACGATATCAAGATTACTGTCTCACGTAATGAGTTGCTGTGTAGTTTGATAGACGCCTACCAAGGTTTAATTCCTCTGCCGAAGTAAATAGCATTACACCAATGAAGATCGTGACTTAAATATAAAAGTTTGCGGAAATCGGAACATGACACACACAGTGGAGTAGAGTGGTCATTAACCTTTTAAAGCCTAGCGGTAACTTTACATACGACCAGGTTTAACATTAAAAAATTCCACGTGGTGCCCACACTGCGTTAATGTGTTTTGTACGGATCTCAGAACAAACAGCAACTTTTGCCTTATAAAACATTAACAGGCTGGTTTTTATAACCGAAGTGGAGAGTGTTTACAGCGCGGTACGCACTGAGTCCTTATATAAAACAGATACTCTTCGTCTTTAAAGGGTTAAGCAAACTAAGAGTAACAGTTTCTCAAATAAAAAAGGGATATTGTTGACATCCTATTTGTCAGTTTCCGGCTGCACTCATTATGTACTTAAGGTTACTGTTTTCACTTACCAAATATTTGGCCATGTTTGTGCTGTTCTTGCCTGCTGGTATTGACTGTAGACTGGAGAGTTACGGACTAATGTATAAATAGCCTGTCCGGTTTATATACGAGTACAGCTATCCACCATTACCGCTTAAAGGGAGAAGAGGATGAATAAACATTGGTTTAGTAACAGCAAGTAGAATCCATTAGAAATTTGAAAGGAAATAGTGGGCGAGTGTTTGGAGAAGGACACCTTGAATTAAATATGACAGAACGATGACAAGTAGATAAGGTGATTCCCCTTTGTAGCTGGTTTTAAAATATTCCGGTATCAGCTACTGTAGCCAACTTGTCGCTTACCTAGAGCCTACCTCAACTGCATTCCGCGGGGTGCAGGCTTCCTTCTTTTCCCATCCCAGCTACATTTATTAGCCCGATTATCCTTTTAAACCTTTGATGTATCACCTGATTTAACGCTCAGTGCCTCTGCAGCTTGAAAAAAGCGTGTATTTTTATGGCTCTATGTAAGCAGCAATTATTTCCGTAGAGAGCATTGAAGGTGTGGAGTACTTACCAGGCCCATAGTCAGACCATGAACACACTAGATACAGCGGCATCCAGTATATATATATATATATATATATATATATATATATATATATATATATAGCTCTGTTATACATATAGTGTGTATATATATTATGTATGCGTGAGCGCAAAAGCGCCTTTTTCAGGAACACAAATTCATCACTTTAATTCTACAATGCGCTATGTACCATTGCACGTACACATACGTATTTTAATATAAGTTGTTTCCAACCGCGGCAGTTAATCAGAGGCAATATGTGGATGTGGTAAGCTGTCGCAAGATTTATTTAGCGGGCTGATCAACATATTGTGTTTGACATTTTAAAAATTCCTAGGTGGTGCTTTCAGATTTACACACTCCTGGGTACGGGCCTGGTATTTACTCGGAAGTAGGTACTGAATCTCTCGACGTACTTTTTTTTTCGTTGCGCAACAGCCCAACTCGGACCTAGGTCGCCTCGTTTTGACGCTTCTGGATCACACACAATTAGACACAAACACACACACACACACACACACACAGACACACACACGCACACACAGACAGTAAGACTCTTCTGAACGAGTGGTCAGTCCGTCGCAGGGGCCGCTACCTACACAACAAACACAAAAGAAAAACATCCATGCCTTCAGCGGGATTCGAACTCCGCGATTCCGGCAAAGCGACCTACGCCTTAGGCCATGGTCACATTGCAAGCCCCTAATGTGATCACGCGCGTCTGTACCTCTATGTTTGTTTCAGTCTGACGACTACGCGCGACTACGTACGATCAGTTAGACGTACGAAGTCGCTTCGAATGTGACCATGGCCGTACACCGCAGGGCTACACAGATCCGTTTAAACATGGTAATATCTACTAACTTGTATGGAAAGCTTCAGCTGCTAATCAGCACGATGCAGCAACACGAAAAGACCACAGAGAAATATGTTGTATTTTGCAGTCTTTATTATAAAGGGCCCCGAAGATGATGGTAGCAACTTCTTCCAAAATGTTGGTACCTATGCGCCAAACTACAAGGCACTACATAGCACAAACACGTAATCTTAATATTTTGACTGATATTTTTTTGAAATTCCTCGTTTATTTTAAGAAATATAAATAATACTTTCAGTAGAACATTACCAATACATAGCCTTGAATTCTAAGTTGCTGGTCATCATATTCTCCCATGACATAGCCATGGTGATGTAATTATATTGCGAAATCCACAATTCTTATCTTAAAGGTAAAACTTTGCCATTACAGGTCTGGACAGGTCCTTAGGTCTCCGGGAAGTTTAGGCTCCCAGGATTTCTGACAATCGGCACATGAAGGTGGCAATGTTGTCAGCCCTGTGCACTGGCATCCTTTACCTCCCCAGAAGATATTCCTGGTACTCATTTCTGTCAGAGGCTGAGTCGACCCACAACCATAGTGCTGCCCAAACGATGAAGTCAGTGACCCAATCGGGAGTCGAAACGGCGACCTTCCGGCTTGTAGCGCAGTGCCTCAACCAACTGCGCCACCGCCTATCCCCTAACCCTTAACTTAGGCTTGTAAATATTTACTTACCACATTGATGCCTTTTAACAAAGTAAACATTTATTTTACTTTATCAATGTGGTATAAATTTCGAAGTTCATTATGCAAGTGGGATTTGAGGTTCAACAAAGGTTAACCATAAAGATTGTGGTTGTTCTTGAATGTGACTCCATGTATGCTGGTATAAAAATGCCAGCGTTTCGTAAGAAACGAGTGCATCTATCTTCAGGCTAGATGGAGGCAGGGGGTCCCTTCGTAACTTTGATATATTGCCATCAGTTTAGGAGGCGTTACATCCTAGAAAGCAGTAGTTTTCAGATTTATATTATAATTTTATGAAAAGTAAAGGAAGTTCCCCTAAACTATAGAAATATGAGAAGAATGTAGTAGTTTGTTAGTCACAGCGAAAAGCCTACGGCATTTCTCTTCCAGTGTAACAGAACCCGGTATATGAAAGATAGGATCTCTTCTAGATACGTGTCTTTCCTTATAATAGCTTGGAAATCGGGAAATCCCGAAGAAAGTCACTCAGAATTTAAGGCATGACGTTGGACATTTGTATAAGCAAGTGCAAGGTTAATTTCGGACTGGGACGTGTAAAGTAGTAACACTAACAAATGAAAACAGGACTGACGAAATTACTACTACAAACAAGCTGGTCCTTCAGTTTGATTATCGAATAGACGCTGAGCAAGTTAGCTAAGGATGTAAGATTGCGACTTTTATGTAGAGTTTGAGCGTCTGTCGGGACTCTGGCTAGCCTGATATATTTTGCACGGTACGACTACTTCTCAGTACCTCAGTTAACGCTATAAGAGCTTCCTTCTACATCCTGCCCCATTCATTTGTGAATGATTATTATACCTCTGTTTCTAAGCTATTTACAAGGTCGTTAAGTAAATCATAAGTAAATAAATAAATAAATAAATTCGCAGGTGCCTTCAGCTTTACCTGTGGAATAATAGAAACCTGGAGATAAGACCCTTTAAATTTTAAGCGTGTTTACTCGTAAATCAGAATAGTATATTCAGATGTGATATTCATGCAGCCAACAGTGTGAATTACACAATTTGGAACAAAATCGTTGAAGGACGGGTGCCATTTCGGAGAACAAGGTACAGCGTTAGCACATCAGCTCTCACTCATAGGTATATAATAAGGCGTTCGGACGAGTGTGGGGACCTCAGGGTGTCATGAGCTTGTTTGCTCTACGGAACGAAAAGTTGAAGTGTGAATGGCTGTGGAAGGTTTATTCAGTGTTGTAGGATCTACCATTAAGTAGCTGACACACACACACACACACACACACACACACACACACACACACACACACTAGGTGGGACTTCCCCGAATGAGGGATACGCCCGTCGCAGAGACCTGTCCCTGACAACACACGACACTCACAAGAGACAGACATCCATGCCCCCGGGCGTCATTTGAAACTATAATCCTAACAAGACGGGCGCCGAAGCACACGCCTTAGACCGCGCCGCCACCAGGTTCGGCCTTGTACAGAGATACTGAGTTCATGCTCTGGTTAGGGGCCAGAATGCCGGATACGCGTGATAAGTTGAATTGTAATAGCCGTAACAATTACTGTATAATACTTGGCGTTGAATTGTAATAGCCGTAACAATTGCTGTATAATACGTGGCCTTGAATTGTAATAGCCGTAACAATTGCTGTATAATACTTGGCGTTGAATTGTAATAGCCGTAACAGTTGCTGTATAATACTTGGCGTTGAATTGTAATAGCCGTAACAATTGCTGTATAATACTTGGCCTTGAATTGTAATAGCCGTAACTGCTGTATAATACTTGGCGTTGAATTGTAATAGCCGTAACAATTGCTGTATAATACTTGGCGTTGAAGTGTAATAGCCGTAACAGTTACTGTATAATACTTGGCGTTGAATTGTAATAGCCGTAACTGCTGTATAATACTTGGCGTTGAATTGTAATAGCCGCAACAATTGCTGTATAATACTTCGCGTTGAAGTGTAATAGCCGTCACAATTCCTGTATAATACTTGGCGTTGAAGTGTAATAGCCGTAACAATTGCTGTATAATACTTGGCGTTGCTGCCATCGCGATTTTCTCGGCAGTAAGGCTTATAATGCATAACTTGTAATCCTAATACAAATTTCAAACTATTACTCATTCAAATTATCAATATTACGATAGTAAATCCTCATAAACCCTTGTTAAAATTAAATTAGGACTTATTTCCACCATCTGAAGCATGCAGTTCTCCCAAATAATATAGAAAATGCAGTTTCTGCATCATTGCCTCCATCAAAAAGATATACATGTTGATGCTGTGCTGTATAGGAAAATAATCGCTGTCTGTTGCGAGAATCACACCAGACACAATATCAAGAATGTTTAAATGTTAGAACACTGGTACTTATAAAACGGCGGTGATTTATACGGTTACTAAAAAGCTTCACGCTTATCTAATTTATTGCAATTAAAAGACCGACCGCTTCATGTCACTAAATCACATGGAAAATGAGATAATTCTAAGAAGGTTCGACTATATCGGACCAGAAACTTCACAAACATAGACACAAAAGCCTTCCGTTGGAACTCTTCTTATGAAATTCAGTCCAAACCATATTACTGAAATGCATGTTTTAACATTTCTTTCATTATTACCCTTCTGTTTTCGCTTATAATACCCATTCATAATTCTTTATTTTTCTCTTTTCACTAGACGAGGAGTGCCTATTATAAAACTCTTCAAAGTGTAATTGTTTCGACTACATTTTTGGATCAGTGTAGAGCAAACATTAATTGCACAAGTACCATCTGAAAAAACTCCTAACACTGCGCGGGCCGCAAAACAATATTTAACAGCAAAATTCCTATTTTTCAGCAAAATATTTTTGTACGAAGCCATGAAATACTACAAGTGATAGTGGTTAATTATTATTAAAAATTAATATCGAAAATAATACAATTTGAGTTTTTGGGCATATTACATTTAAGAGTGGAATAACGTCAATGAGAAACTTGTTTTCTTTCCTGCGATTGGCATTTATTAAAAAATGCACGCAACTGAGGTTATAGAGTACTTTTTATTCCACTGCCTTGCACTCAGTTTGTATTTTTACAGACTCCTTTCGACACTACCATGCGTCATGCATCCAATAAAATTATGAACGAAATACACTTGCACAAACACTTGCATAAATTATTATTAGAAACTACTTGAAACTGAAAGAGCAAGTAGCAAGGTGGAGCTTAGGATTTTGTATTTTTGTCACTTCTCTCACTGTAAAGCTTTCAACATACGACGCCTTCCCATGCAATATGCACGAATTCCCTTACAACTTAACAATACGTTTAGCTCACAGATCTGCTGTTGGGTTTGACTAATTTTATTGTGTATGTTTGATTGTCTAGGAACTCAACGCGGATGAATTCTTTAGAAATTAAGAACTGTTTACCGATTTGTGTGTGTGAAGCTCACCAAATCACTAAACAAGTTTTCCTTCATTCTGACGGGTGAGCATAATTTAAATATCTTCTGAAAACCTCGCGGGCCGAAGGCATAATTTCGGTCGGCCATATGAATCCCCCTGGCCGCAGGTTGCTGATCACTGTCCTAGAACTTAGAACTGTTACCGTGCTGAGCGGACCGGTTGCCACTAGAGGTCAGGTAACTTGGATCCATCCCTATATTCAGAATTACTCTTTAAAAAATTTCACGGTAAAGAATATCTTACTTGCGAAACCATTTTTTTCCTACTGGGCATTCAGATCTTAGTTTCAGAGAGGGGTGATACTATAACCGCTTATGTTGGTCCTTGCGAGGGTGGACGGAAGTAGTGTGGTTGGAGTGAGAGTTTCACAGCGCCGGCACGCCATAGCAAAAGCAGCTTGGGATACTGGGGTTGCGGAGATCAGAAAGAGGAGTGAACAAGCCATCGTGGGAAGGAAATGCACAAAACACAACAGTAACCAGGGCATTCCAAGCCGTGCGCTCCAGTCGCTCGCTGGTCAGTAGAACAGATAGAGACCTAATAATGCGTGCCTGTTTCAAACTGTGAACAGATAGCGTTGGGGTACATGTTTATCAAATATATCTGGTTATCAATCATCTGATCATTTTAGTGACTTGGTACTTTCAGTGTGTTAAGTTTATTGATGTAACTTTATGAAATATAAGATTTGTACGTCCATCACCGAACACTTATCTCACGTCATATTCCCTGAGATAAGCCTTGCTACGTACATAGCGTTATCAGAGTTACAAATAATCAGAGCTACAAACTGCGCAGAGAATTTAAGAGCACGGATCAGTTAAAGTACGTAGCGTGTAAATTATAAAATTTATAAAAATATGTAGAGTACGTGAATCCTATATTCTTACTGAGTAAAGCAAAAGGAAGCACAATACTTTCAATCCGCACTCACTCATCTACATTTAACAACGTAGGCAATGTATGTGTATGTATACCGTAATATCGTGGCGCGTTCGCGTAACCATTTTTGCGAAGAAAACTCAAAAACGCGTTCCCCTTGTATTGCTGAAGTACATACGTCGAACTCAGCGATTTAATAAACATGGAAAGTGTTGCGATTGAAGTAAAGCAAAGTTTCCAGTGTATTGTTGCACTACATATGTCGCTGCCAGCAATAAGAAACACACTTAGGTCTTCACGTAAAGTGTCCGATATTTTTGTGTGATGTTAACCAAATTTGGGGTTCCTCGACAGATTTCCTTTAAAAAGTCACCAATATCAAATTTCATGAAAATACGTCTAGTGAGAGCCGCGCTGATACTTGTGGACAAACTGACGGACGTACGGACCGATGGACGGTCATGGCGAACCTAACAGGCGCTACTGGCAACTATGCGAACGCGCCTAAAAATTTACATTATTCCATCGTATTTTTACGTCGATATACCCATAAAACTCCCAGGATAGGAATGTGACACAGAATAGAAAAACAATCAAATTAATGATATGAATATGTTAAATGCTAAAATTTATTTTACATAAGATAGACCTATACAAAGAAGGGTTAAGGAACAGTCCAGACCAAATGGGAAACTAACATAATTCCGTATTATAGGGTTTCAGTGCATATATATTTGCACATAATAGCAAAATGTTGCTGTATTTCTGTCTTTAGTGATCTGACGTGACTTGTGAAGCACTGTTTACATGTGACGGTCCCTGTCACATCAATGAGGATGCGGGTGAGGGTGGTGGTGAGCTTGGGGGTGAGGGTGGGGGTGAGCGTGGGGGTGGGGGTGGGGGTGAGCGTGACCATGATCGTGATCATGGCTGCCTGAGGTACCGTGTCCGGCTGCATGGCCGTGGGCAGTGGCCCCTGCAGAACCGCTGGAATGACCCGACTCTGGATGATGTGTGGCGATGCAGAGCATCACCAGACCCATAGCTACCAGCAACACCTGTCAAAATAATAGATTGCATTGACCCGTTAAAGCAGAGTTGTTACCATATGCATCAACGTTTTTAACATTTATACACTCTGAAGTTTCTCGCACTAAATTCATACATTTTTTAATGTTCCGCAATAATTTTTATTCCTTTCGTAAAAATACCTCATTCTGCTGGGTTTATAACGGAAACGTATTGTATTTCTGTGAGGTAGAAACAATTTTCAAATATTATTTACATAAATTTTAGGCTTCAAAATATTAACTAGCTCCAAGCTTCGGAATCTTCCTTTTAGAGATATTAGTTACTCCATCAGTCAAAAAATATTACACTTATATGAAATCCGAGGATAATGATTTACCATGTCCTCACAAATCTGGTACTGAATCCTCTCTTTAGCCTGAGTCACAGTGTTAATTGCGTCACATCGTATTCCGCTACGACTGACTTTATTATTACCTTCCGCAGGTCTCTTCAGAAAGGGTCAGAGGGGAGTAGAGGTATAGCTCCACTCTTTCTTTAACCTCGGCATAAGCTGGGCGTGGGTAAGTAACAGGACTCTTCAGTTGATCCCCTATTTTAATTCTCCTCCATCTAGAATGTTTTAAGTGTGTTTCATTTCCCTCTGCACATTACTTAAGCCATAGTTGCAAACTGTCCAATGTGTCCACCATTTGTGTTGAAGGGTCTTTCTCCAGTAGCTGATTGTCGCTCAGCTGGTTAGGGAAATCTCCATCGTTCGCGGAACATGAAGCTTCATCACTGTTCCCACAACAGCCCGCACCGTATATGACGATTAGACAGAATTTAAAATTCAACTTAAAATTCATTATTTACATATCAGTTTCAGCCGTCAGAGGACATTCCAAAACAGATGTGCTTCCAAGAATCCTGTGCTGTCTCGGCATTATTAACTAACAAAGACTACAAAAACATTAATTTATATATGATTTTAGAGCCAGATCATTTTCCAACTGTAATTATGTTTTACTGTACCCTAACTTGAAAGAAAGAATTTGTTAATTTCTGAAAAGAAACTTAATAAGTATACTGTTATAAGACGTCATAAACTTCATAAACTCCGGGTTTTTCTGGCTATCCAATGTGACTGTAAACCTTCAGGTTCATGCCAAAGGGCGGACAGGATGGTTGTTGTCGTTGTGTCTAACCAGGCGCGCACCGATAATTTTTCATTCCGGGGGGGAGAGGGGGTTGGTGGCGGTGGCTGACCCTGAGGCTATATATAATTTATGTTTGATTTTAAAGATTATGTTACAAAAATTATGTCTCAAGCATAATAGTTACCTATTACTGTTTGCACTAGCATTTGTGCAAATTCAAATATATTTACATGTTCCATGACTCACCCAATTTAAATCACAAGGTCTAACCTTTTCTTTTTTTGTAATTTCAGCTTTTGGGTCCATTTTTCACAATCATGATATATTACTCATCAGTGGATTTCGGCCGGTTTCGGCCGAAGGGTAAATCACGTGAAACTTTTGATACTATCGTGTGTACAAATCCGTGTGTTTTAAGTTTCGATTTGGGGGGGGGGGGGGGGCGGGGCTGCAGGCCGGCAGACCAGAGAAAGGCATAGAGGACATGCGAGCAAGGCCCATGGACTTTTAACCTTCGCATTAACGGAAGTGAGTGGTTTTATTGAAGCTCCACTTGTTTTACTCCTGGGTAAAGAGCTTTCCGCATCCACCGAATAGCAGCAAGCTGCGCTGATCCAGAGCAAGCGGGAAAACAAAACGATGCAGCGACTGTCATCAAATACTTCTACGTCTCTCCACAAAAGACAAAGTTAGTAGGAAGGTAATCAAGTACGACATTTTAAGTTTTCACTTTTACATGCCAAAACATTTGAGCTTAGGTCACATTATTTTGGAATGAGCAGCAACCTTCTACAGGCTATCTGAAACGCTCCCTCTCTAAACTATGCAAGGTCAACTAGCGGCGCGACACTGTCCCATGCGAGCGGAATGCCAATTAGCATGGTCACTTCCTTGTCAAATTTATTATTTTTCTGGAACCTTAAATGCTGATTCCCTACACGATTTCGTGCAACATTTACGTAGAAGTGTACGTTTTCTTTCCATTTGCGTGTTTCATGTCCGAAGTTACTAAATGCATTTTGATTTAACATGAGAATTGTTTGTTACCTACGGCACGACTTTTCTAGGAAATCAATTATTTTTTCTTGTTGGCCCTGTATAATCCCTACTTTAGCCTACAGAAACTGAAATGGAACGTTGTAATGTTTCTCAAAAATAAAGCGTACAAAAAATTGTACCTCACCGAAGTAGGCTTGTAATTCTACTAATCACATACACATTTTATATCAAAACATTTTTGACATAGTGAATAAAAATGATATAAAACACGCTAATTAATATAGGATTTAATGTAGCACAGTGTCTCCCCTTCCATCAGTAATTTTACCTGCTACAGGCGAATATACTCGTAAATATAACTGACAATGAGTCAGGCAAACTTGCAAAGATGAAAGGGTACACCTTTTCTAAGCTGTGCCATAACTCAATATTACTTGCTGACTTTTCGTAGCTGAGACCCGTGGTCCCAGGCAGGGCACTTTATGGCTGGTTTTGGTGGACACATTTGACCTTAGGACCGTAAAAATCAGATTTCTATTCATGAAGAAACTGAAAGCAGATTGAAGTCAGGGAATGCCTGCTATCATTCGGTGCAGAATCTTTTGTCTTCCAGTTTGCTATCTAAAGGTATAAACATTAAGATATACAGAACTATAATTTTGCCTGTTGTTTTGTATACTTATGAAACTTGGCCTCTCACATTCAAGGAGGAACATAGGCTGAGGGTGTAAGCGAATGGGGTGCTGAGGAGGGTACTTGGGCCTAAGAAAGACGCGGTAACACGGGAGTGGAGGAGACTACATAACGAGGAGCTTAAAGATCTGTACTCCTCCTCAAATATTATTCCGGTGATCAAAACAAGAAGAATGAGATGGGCAGGGCATGTAGCATGTATGGGGGACAGGATAGGTGCATACAGGATTTTGAGTGGCGAGAAACGATGGAAAAAGACAATTTGAATGACCTGGGCGTTAGATGGGAGGATAATATTAAAATGGATCTTCAAGGAGTGGGATCGGGAGGCATGGACTGTATTGGTCTGGCTCAGGATAGGGACAGGTGGCGGGCTCTTGTGAATGCGGCAATGAACCTTCGGGTTCCATAAAATGCGGAGAATTTCTTAACTAGCTGAGGAGCAGTTAGCTTCTCAGGAAGAACTCTGTTCTATGGAGTTAGTTAGTTAGTTAGTTAGTTAGTTAGTTAGTTAGTTAGTGCTCCACATTCATTTATCCATTATCACGGGATGGACAATGGTCATTAAAGGTCGCAGCGTTACAGGGACTTGCCTTCACCCCGTCACCTTCGCATCTCTGAAACCAGTCTGACCAGTTGTAATGCATTGCTGCTGGGCAGATCGCTTCCTCTAGACTCACTCCGTGTTACCCCTGATTATGTCGTCTCTCCGGCGACAGACTGCAATAACAGACAATGTCTGTCTGTCTGTCTACAGTGTAGCGAACCGGAATAACTCAGTAACAAGACTGTACGTGAAGATTCAAGTCATGTGGTTTATGACGCCTCGTTGGTTGCTAAAGCCACCGACGTTTCGGAGGAACGTGCTATCTCCAGTTTAATGTCTATATTAACAAGGCGTCACACCCCAGATTCGAATCTTCATCGACACCGCTGTTACTCCCTCACATTTCACACAGACCCGACATCTTACATGTTGGCCGACCAAACTTGGTACCCCCCCCCCCCCCCCCCCCCGCCAAAACGGCACTTGCTCACCGCCTTATCCATTACCGAGGTGTGCTCCTGCAGTGCTAAAGACGCTCTAACTTGAAGCATACTACTAAACTTCATCTGTTGCTGAGTTATAGAAAACGCGGAGTTTTACCTCCGTGAGCTCTATACTAAGCCATGGCGTGAGATTTACGCCCAGTCGCTTCACGTCTAGTCGAAAGCGATCCTAGTTTTGTGTGCAACATTTAGTACAGTAATATCGTATTCGGTATTAACACAGACACAGACACAGACTTTATAGCGCCGATTGCTAGAATAATGTATGGAAACCGCATTTGAAGAACGTGCAAGAAGGCTGTCGTGCCTTAGGGGGACACTCAGGACTTTTAGACTTCTACAGTATATGGAGGTCAATCTGGGAATATGTTTCATCGCAGGAATTTAAGAGTGTCTGCTTTGACACTTCGGAAACTTTTTTAAACTCAACAGGAAGTAATTTTTGGGCTACGTCTTTTTTTGGCGTATGAGGTTTCTGAACGGGTGTGACTGAATTTTCACCTAATATTTCTGTAATTATAAATTCTCCATTCCTTAACATGATCATCCTAACAAAGTTTAGAGAGTACCGGTCATAAGGCTTCCCATTAGGAAATTTGCTGAGCGTCCCGGTACTTCCTCTATCATGATACCAAATATTCTCCTTAGCACCCTCTTCTGGCACACCTTCAGTCTACGTCCTTCCCTCCCTCATATGACAAACCAAGTACTTTGTATTAAACGAAATGCACATTTGGTGATTCCTCCCCAAGAGAACGATCGAAAACAGCCGGCGTGATCTTGCAGATTACCAGTGCATTCATTATTCATAATCACTGCCATCATTATATGTTAAAAGAAATACATCGTCTGCTTTTATTGTGTTTCTGGAATTGTTAGGCAGTTGTTTTTGTAGTCACTGTCCTTGGGTATTTCCCATTTCAGAGGTCGCAAATTAATGACGGAAAAATGTAAATAAAAAGACGAATTTCAGATCTTTTTCTCACGCAAGTTAACAACAAGTGGTAACAGAGATTACTTATGTTACACTTATCATGGCGCGAAATTCTAGTTCGTCTTCTACATACTCAAATATTGTCTCATTATTTACTATTTTTGCTGTTCTTAAGAACTCATTAATAAGTAAAAGTTCTGTATACAACAAATCTGTCGCATAAACTCTCTAAGTTTCTCATTTTACGTTTTAGTGGAGTTTCTGAGGTTGTACCTGCCTTCGATATTTCATATAGAATATAATATGCGGATTGGTTGTTAATCTGTCTTGACGCCAAATTTAACATGCCGCAATCATTCGCTATTTATCAAAAACAAGCGTAAAGCAACAGAAACTTTTTCCATGTCCGTCATACTCCTGTTTAACATTCCACAAATTCAGGCCTAGTCCCTTTACAATACTGCGCGTTTTTCCGCTCTTTTATTACCTTACACGATTTCAGATTCCCTACAAAAATGCCGCCAACGCCTAACTTAAATTCGCTCTTCCGCTATGTTGTTATTACTAAATTACATGAAACGAGACGGCACTTCACTGGGGTGTGCTGCATTATCACGACGAAGTTACTGAACGTAATGTGTGTGTGTTTTGATTTTCTGTACAATATTTGTCTGAAACATTTCATATTCTAAGAAGAATTCACCGAGATGTTATAATAAACGTGCAGCGGTCGTCATGTAGAGTACCTGTTATTCTTGTAAGATTTTAATGAAACTTGAATTTTCACGATAGACTTTCGAAAAATACTCAAATATCAAATTTCATGAAAATCTGTTCTGTGGGAGCCGAGTTGTTCCATGGTGACAGACAGACATGAAGAATATAATAGTCGCTTTCCGCAATTTTGCGAATGCACCTAAAAACACACACATACACAGCACTGCAGTCTCATAAGCCTGCATTTTTTCCTGTTGGGAGGGAAGCTAAACTGCTAATAAGCTAGTACTTGACGACATAATAAATAACTTCGAGAATATGAAAGAATTACGTTCAGTAAAATGAGGAATGTACTATTGGACACAATGTACCTACATGTATCCAGTTGATATTTTATACGAGTGTAAGAGAGCTGCTGATACTGACATCTCTCTTTGTCGAGGTTATACTTTCTAACAAGAAGCACAGGAATGTTTCAAAGTTGGGTGCCATTACAACTGTGATAAAAGAAAACTAGGATGCAAGTGGCTTGGCTAAGTCCTGTCAGTAGATTCATGACGTGTTCTTCTGGGATTCGAGTACTCTGTCACCAATGATGACGTCAAATGAAGCACAAAGCGTACAGGATATATGATTGTTTGCTATAATATGCTAAATTTAACTGTTTATCAATTTGCTATGATACAATTTGTCACACATAAATTTGCACACAGAGTTCACGACGGAATACCGGCTGTCGAAAGACTATTTAGATATATTTACATTGTAATTTTTAAATTTCAGTTTCACTTGTAAGTTGTCATGTACAGAGTACTGAATTTAGTTGTGGAAATTTCTGATTCCAGGCTAGGGCGCGGAGGGTAGAACGTTTGCTGTCGTGCAGTTGAAAAATTAAGTCACTCGTGTCAAAACGCCAGCACGCCGATATACTGCGTTGTTTTGGCGATACGACGCCTACTAATTTTTTTAAAAGCAATAATTTACAATTGGTCAGTCAAGAGTGTTATATAACCCATCTCCTGATGGAACAACCATTTTATATGCATCACCGCCTTCCCACGGGCGACGAAAGCAATAGGCGAACGTGCAGCAACATCCGATGAAGACAAGTCATCTACACGTGCCAGATAAACACTGCCTCCATAACAGAATAATTATCACCGTTGAGATGGCATTTGGAATTTTAATAAATGGGCCGTGGCTTCTTAAATTATTCCTTTTCTTTCTATGGTGGCAAACTTACGGCTAAAAGAAGAGGAACCTGAAATGTAAGGGTACCTCTTCTGTTTGAACTCTCGTTTTGTAGTCGCCGTGTGTGCCAAAATAGCTTTAAGACCCGAAAATAATAGCCTAAAGTGTGCGCAAAGTCTTGACTCCGGGGCATGAATCACAGACTTGTCTGGGTACGTCTGAGTTACACGAAGAGTTTGTTACAATTTATGCCGCATTCGCTGCACCTCTAGCTATCTTGGCTCAGTGTGTGCGACTTCGATCCTTCCATGCAAATGTCGGGATAGACATGTAATCGCTCCAAGGCTACGCACGAAAGGTTTTGAGTAGAAGTGCAGGTCATTTTGGCTTGAGTCCTGTGTTTCGGAAAAACATGTTCTCCCTTTATTATAACTATTCTTGGCTTTTCAACAATATAAATACCTTACCATTGAAACGTAATAAGAGGACAATCATTATAGCAGCAAACACGGTAGAGTTGTTGGACCACTGGACTTAAAGGTAGGTCGTACCTCCCTGTACATTCCCTCTATCATTAAATTATCAATTAGTACAGCCCTGTGTGTAATTCATTATATAAGCGTGGTCGGTATAGTGACTAGTCTACGAGCTGGACGAGATGGGGTTCGGTTCTTGGCGGGACCATGGATTTTTCTCTCCTCCACTACAGGCGGGATGTCCTTTACCGTGGACAAATGCGGCTGAGGTGTTAAGTTCACTACTTACCTCCATTAAGGTTAAGAAAGTATGAAGCTATACCCCTAATCCCCCTACATGTTTTCATGACCCGGACACCAAAAACTTTAGGATCTTTCATTTAGTTTCCGCGGTACACATAGACAACTCTCGGAGTAACACCATCCTTCCGATTGAACCTACGACACCTCATTAAAAACTGCGATCACCCCGTCACCCGTCAAAATACTTGTACTAGGTAAGTAAGGCTGCTTTTTGGAATCAGTTACTGACATAAGTATACATGCAGACTTCTTCATCAAATGTCATGCTTTGTAGAGTTAACTTACCAGGATTTTTGACATGATGTAGGCTTAATCCTACGATTTGAGTCGCTTTCTTTTCGTAGAAGAAGCTGCCGCTTAATGCATCAACTCTTTCGTACCACCGTATTATATACATTCAGTTTGAGGATAACACGTAATAAATAACACTTGGGGGGACTCGTTTTCTCGGAAGTGCTCTAGGTCAAAGCTATAGATTCTAATCTGATGAACTTACGCGAGTCATTACAATTCAATGTTCGTATTTCCTCATATCAACACACACACACACACACACAAGCAGGCCGAAGCAAATGGTATGCTGAAAATATGTAGCGCGCTGAACTTTGTATCACTAACGACAGTGTCTGCCGAACAGCACCTGTTCTGTTCAACCGAATCTGTATTTCCAGAACTCCGTGTTCAGTTACAGCCAACACAGCAGTTGTGTTCTGATGCCTAGACTCAGCATCACATTCTCACAGCATTTAGTATTAAGCGGGATGATAAATAATTCATTATCAAAATGAGAGTTGGGAGGTCCTCGCTGCGGTTGTACAACATAGTGGATGTCATTCATCACTCTGTTTTATTGTACTGTAACTCGAACTGCATACTTGTGTGTCAATGACTATGAAGGCAGTGAGTGTATGACTTGCCATTCAAGAACAGACTGCATGCTGCTTCGATTGTTTGATGTTAGCTCCCTGAGGATGGCTGGAAGTAGCAGCCGAAACATGTAGGAGAAACAGCACGAGCAAAGAAAGTTATGTGCAGTAGGTGGCAAAATAAAAGTGCGTATGTCATAGGTTGTTTTGCACGAAAAATTTTACCTCAAAATAGACACAGTGATGGGAAACCCGGATTGCAGGAAAAAGTGACATGCACTACTGTTGCACCAAGGTACAGATGTGTGTGTGTGTGTGTGTGTGTGTGTGTGTGTGTGTGTGTGTGTGTCGCCCCATTTCAGCTTGGTATGCTATTATGCCATTAAATTTACCCTAACACTGTCTGTTACAATTTAATGCAGTAAGTAATAACAACATGACGAACGCGCGAACCTATGAGGTAGGTCCGATAGCAGCGGCATTTACTTCCCTTCCGGAAATGATGTACGGTAATATGCCTGGGAAAAAATTTGTAGATTTTGTTAATATGATAATTTTGTACATAGAAAAATAATAACATAGCAGCTGTGCGAATATTTGCTTTAGCTTACAGTCTGATGGAAATGGCTAACGAACCACTGGAGCTGGGGATGTTAAATTTATTGTGGAGATGGACCATAGACATAATATGGTTTGCATGCCAGAAATTAGAATAACGTCAACGACATGACATTGTAAGATTGTATTCGATAAATTTAACGCATGCAGAATCTGTACTTAAGGGAAACCTCTCGCAAAATTAAAATGAAGTAATACTTGTAACAGGTAAGTACGAACACAAATATTGGTTGATTAGAAAGTAAATATTTTGTCATAAAATGGTGACTTATAACCATTAAAGGGTAGATAAACTTTACCAATATATCATTCCGTTTAGGAGATACAGCCACTTAACACTATGTATTCGCCTTCCAGGCATGTCTGGCAGCCATTTTCTTGGGTGGATTGGTCGTCGAGGACCAGGAAACTGGCTTCCGCAAAGTCCCGATTTTAGTCCATGTGATTTCTGGTTGTAGACTTTTGCCAAACAGAAGGTCTACTGATGAAAAGCAAGAATATTTTTGAACTGGAACAACAAATTCGAGAAACCTTGGCTGCTGTTCCTCTTGTCTTCTTAAGGAAAAATTCTGAGGCTGGGTCTCGCGGTCGTAGTTGAAATCGTACACTAAAGAGTAGTGTATATGCTTCAAAATTGTGTTGTAATTGTAGTAACAAGTCCTTCCGTTGAGGAAATACAGCCACTTATGTTTACGTATTTAATTTATTATCATTCTGCATAGGCAAAGGAAGTAGATTTTATCATTGCACGTATTTTGATCTTAGATACGAATTATTAGCAAGTTCGCAAAGTAATATTCCAAAAACGGTCTATTAGATTCGCCATGTCTGCTTGCCTGCCTACCGGGCGTTTCTGTCTGCGTATGCATGTATGTACATAACAACTCGATAATCTGTAAAAGGTTTTTATGAGTTATAAAAAGTGAGATAAATACGCTACATCAATTTGTTTAAAATTTCGTTACATATTATTACGTTCTCCTACGTATTTCGGCCCTATGTTTGCCATCATCAGGGAGAAAATCCTTACAACGGATATATATTTTTCTAAAATGCAGCTCGTGCATGTATTTAAAAACATACAATTAGAATTCAACACATATAAAAGGTGTGTTCAACTTGGATGTAAAAAGTGGTCATATAAAACCAAATTTGCATTCAAACGTCTATTAAAATCCATCAGTCCGATGGGATAAATGCATTCCCGTAACTGTTGATTACGTTTTATATTTTGGAAGTAAGCGCATGTAGGTTTTTATAAAATTCGATGTGGAGGAATTTAATTAAAAACGTTCAACATTTTGGTTCAAATCGGAAAACACTATCTTTCATGTACAGTATGAACTGCTGAAAGTATTTCTCGCAGTGAAAAATGTTTCAAACGAAAGATGTAGAGAATAATGAAAAACATATTTTACATCGACTATATTCTTTCAGGGAGCCTGAAGTTTTCAATATAAATAATGAATGGGGGAATATGCTCCAGAACTGTTGTTGCTTACATTTTCCAACTTGTTAACCAGCAACACACGCACAGAATCAGTCACACAATCACATACACACTCACTCACTCACTCGCTCACTCACTTGTTGAATACAGTACTGTTTTATGGCGTGCCGTTAACTCTCAAAAGCATTAAGTTATCTTGATGCATTATATCTAAAAGTTTTACACAATAGTGTTAAAATCTGCGGCGATTTACTGCGGTGCTGGCTACGGATCGTTGGGCCTGTGTGATCGACGACTTTGCATGGTGAACAATAAAGCTGGAAGACGTATGATTCAAATGAACTTCTTGCTTGAAAATGTGGAGCCTTCCTGCAGTTTTGTCCCTGAGGAAAAGACTACACCTAAACTAGGGTTGTCCCATTATTTCTGACACATCATTTAAACCTAAATTAAAATGAAAATGCCAGCAGCAAGAGGAACTTTATTACAATAACTATATTTATACGTATATTGGTTTATAATTTATTTAATGGCGCAGTCAGAATGTCAGAAAAAATAGCTTCCAAAGATAGGGTGACTAGTAAACAACAATTTCCGAAGAAACCCAACACGAAAATAATCTGCCCTCGGCATCTCATCACGCTGCATGTCCTTGACGCTGACACTTCAGACAGAGAATTATTACTCGGGAAAGTGGACTCGGAAAACATGTTACTATTATTAACGGACAGAGCCTGTTCTTTCTCTGGCACTGGGAAAGCCACGGTTGGCTGGTAAAGGTTTCATAACCTTCAGATGTTTAATGTAATTTCAGTTTATGACGCGCTTTGTTGAGGTAATTTAAAGAAATTATGCGAGATGTGATATTATCTCGCGCCTGACTGTGGTATACGCCGCGTAATCTGGTCGAAATTCACTCACGTTTCAGAAGAATGTGCTGCCTTCATCTTTATGTACTCTAAAGAAGGAAAGGAGTACATTCTTCCGAAATGTCCCTAAGTTTCTACCAAACTACACTGCCTCACAACGTAAAAGAGAGTAATCTTTCAAGATATTAAGCTTGATTTTTGTATCCAAAAATACTACGTGCACGCTGCCACGGTTATGCGTACGCATTATAGTCTTCTCGGTTGCATATCTTTGTATTCCTGCGTTTCAGAGAATAAGAAGTGCGTTCAGTCGAAATGTTGTGACATACTATAATACAGCGCGTTACAGCGAGCGAGTACAATTTACAATATCTGGGTAGTCTGGAGCGAAGTCATACTACAGAGCTGTTATATGTGTGAATATGACGATGTGTTAAGTCCGTTTCTATGATCTTCCAATATAAAACTTTGAGTGTAAAATGCCGATCCGGGTGGCCGTGTGACGTAAGGTGCAGGTCTGCAGCTGCTTTATTGCTGAGCTCGCGAGTTCCTCAAAAATCCCATTGAGGGCATGAATATTCCTGTTTGTGTTTGTTTTGTAGGTGGCGGCCTCTGATACGAGCTGATCACTTTTTCAGAGGAGTCCTGCCGGATGTGTGTGTGTCTAAATGTGTGAGATTTAGACACCGACAGAAAAAAAAAGGCAGGCCAGGTCCGAGTTGGGCTGTTTTGTCACAGAAAAAATTAGTCTTTTAAAATTTCTGAAAGCAAGATTACTGTCTTCTGAGACATGTGATGGTGTAGCTTTGTACGTAGATGGTTAGCAGGCTTTTGGAGAAACATGCTACCGCCGTCTTCGGTGTACAAAGTCCCTCTTCTACCTTGAATATCGAAGCAGCGGGCTCCTTAGAAACGATTATTACTGCTTAAATAAACAGCCGTTGTTTATTCGGAGAACCGTAGGAAGCACATGCAGTCCAGTTCCCGTATCTTGACACTTGGAAGGTATTTAAGGAATGTAGGGAGGGTTGGGTAGGTATTCGCCTGGCCAGTGTATATGATTCAGCAAATACCACCATTTGAAAAACACTTATCGCTTACATTACAGTGACTATGCTGGCCCGTAATGTTGTAGCAGCAGATGTATTTGGAACTGGTATTGTTCACTGATATCTCCTGCCATACCGTGCCCCTCCCTCTCCCTGCAAGTTTTTCAAGATATGGGAATTGGACTGCAAGCACACTTAACCTTTCAAAGCCTAGCGGTAACTTTACGTACCACCAGGTTTAACAATAAAAAATTCTATGTGGTGCCCACATTGCGTTTATGTGTTTTGTACGGATCTCAGAACAAACAGCAACTTTTGCCTTATAAAACATTAAGAGATTGGTTTTATAACCGAAGTGGAGAGTGTTTACAGCGCGATACGCACTGAGTCCTTATGCAAAACAGATACGCTTCGTCTTTAAAGGGTTAATATAAAATGCAGAATTTTTAAATGTCATTGTATGTGGTACGTATGTAGTATTAAGTGTGATTTAATAAAAGATATATAACATGAGTTACCACTTCCCATAATTCTCGCCAGTGAAAAGGAGTGGCTATTTCAAGGTAAATGGTTAGATGGAAAACAGGCAATTCTCAGAAACTTGACGTCCGTGTCTCTCTCCCTGCCATTACATGCATCCACTTTAATCCACCACAGCATCACAGGTTATCACTTCCGAGAATCAGAATCTGGCTGTGCTAGTTAGCCATTATACCGTCCGTAGATCTGAGGTGAGCAATTGACATCAACATGTTTGCACTGGATACCACAGCTGTTTTCCTTGTTTTATAAAGAAATGTATGTTATGATACCATCTCATTCGTTTGTTTATTTGCCCATCGTCCGTCACCCTAATGATTTTGAACCAACTGGCAGATTTCAACAAAACGCGGTATGATTGTCATGCCCGTAGATGCACCATCTTCTGCAACTTTGAGTCTCTTGCTGCTAATAATTCCAACATGGCTACCGTGAGATTTTTGAGAAATATTAAATCTGGTTAAGATAATTTTCCCAACATCAATAATAATAATAATAATAATAATAATAATAATAAGTGCATGGTCAGTAACCCGTATTCTTTGAAAACAGCTAAATCACTGTACCTTAGAATTAAAAATAATAATAGAGATGAAAAAGAAAAATAAGAGGAAACAAGATACATTTCTTTGCGTATAACACTGTTAAGGGCACAGGGAATTACGAAAAAATATGTTGTCTCTTTAGTTGTGACATCGGGTGCTTTGTGAAATATGCACAAAACTACACGGCGTCAAAATTCTAAGGAGAGGAAATCTCATACCTTTGTCTGAAAGTCAAGTCTCACGCTATAAATTACAGTTGACAGGCTGTAATCTGAAGACAAACGTGCAAGCTTCCATGCAGGATGTGAGACTGCGCTCTCGCGTTACATGCTTCATTCACAGCTGTGCAACTGTTTTACTTTCTTCACATCGCTCCCTGTTCTGCGCTGGGAACTGAGCTTGCCTCTGCTTTAGTCCTTACGCTTTTATGAAAGTAATATGGAAACAACGCAGGCAAACATCACTCATCTTGTTCCACCGGTTTTAATCTTTTCAACGACATCATCATTGGGATTACTCTGTCACCAACAGGTGCCACCGCATCTCTTTAAGGCTTCGTTCCCACGACTAGTTTATCTGACAAATTTGCCGATAATTGTGGACTGCACGAGGAGCCAAGTACAGAACTGTCATACTGTTTCCGCGACAGGTTTTTTTTTGTCAAACATTTGTACTCCGGTACACTCGCCAAATACTTGCCTGATCATCACGATCGTATTCCCACGCATTGCGTACTTAACTACACGTAACGAGTGATACATCCACACACGAGTCTTGTATGTGCTTGTCAAGTATAAACCAGTCGTGAGAAAGCAACAAAAGTCTCGACTCGATAGGTAGACCAGCATCGGTGATTTCTTACACTTCTGCCGATTTTACTGACAGTCGGTGGCAGAAGCATGAGTGGCCAATATTTGCACAAATGCACCGTTCCTATAATGTGGAAAGTATCCACAAGTGAAAAATATTTGTCAAATACGTCAGTCATGGGAATCCGGCTTTGCTGTGGACTTCTGCGGTTCTGGCAGTTTGCTGTAGGTGAATATTAATTCCCCTGCTATCTTCATACAGACGAAGCTAACTGTTTGTGGGATCTTCTCTCTTCTGGGATGTTACGCAGCATAGATTGGTAGTTAGTTTCTGACGTTTCGGGACAACCTTGACCCTTGAACATGGAACCGATTTGTTGTCTTGAAACGCTGGTAACTAACTGCCAATCTACGCTACGTAACACCCCAAAGAGCGAATATCTCATTTACAGTGCGACGGCAACCTGAAATCACGCAACCATTTGCGACTTTACGAAACTGGAAATTAACTGCAGTAACAGACGTAAAAAAGGCATTTCTTTCTTGAATCCAGCAAGGCTGTTCTGGAGGACAGAGGTTTCCTTCCCTGCGCCGGCAGCAATTTTTTCTACCCAACCTCGTTCAGACAGGAACTGAGGTCCCGCCAGCGATTTATCAATTCTTATTGGATAATTTTTATATGCTATAGAATGACAGAAGACGAAAATTACTATCTGTATTGAAGTCCGATGGATAGTGGTTCTGACAGCACTCGAAGGATGCCCTTTTTTAAAACCGCTCAAGTTATGCCGGCCAACCTGAAACAATATGCTGTCAATGATTATTTCTGGCAGCCTGGCGGCATTGGTGCGAACACAACAGCGCGGTAACTGAAGAGGAAGAAAGGACCATACGCTCGAGGAGCGGGGGGAGTGGAACTGCTCGAGAAGGCAGGGGCAGATGGCGTCGATCCACGAGGTTTCTTTGTGTTGCCTCAACATAGTTTCGAGTCTAGACAATATGACGCTTCTTTCTTTATCTCTCTGTAGGCCTTCTCCGCGTCTGGTTTATGCACAACTTTCAACGCTTGCCTTTTTAACAGTAGCGTTAAGTGCCATAAATGTAGCAACAGTTACTGCCTCTTACACCTTGGTTGCCACTGCGAATTTCTTCCCACGGTAAAGTGGCTGACTTCAGCCAATAACGGAGACGATTTCAATAAAAACTACAACTGCCAAAAATGTGCCCACTGTGTATGGGCCATTACCAGGGCAGTGATGGCCTGAACAGGTCCGCTGTCATCACTACATGTCCGATCGTCATCAGCATTTCCATCTCTTCTGCACAGAGTACCTCTAGGGTCAAGATCAGCACCGCCACAACCACTGCAGCCACTGCAAGCAGAAACAACAAATGAAATATGTAGTTTCGCTGTCTTCCGGGACATGGCTTCTTACGCTTTCGTAGATATGCACCAACGTTTCGGAAGAACCAGCTGCCTCCATCTTTAGACAAGCTACCTTTGAATGTAGAGGTAAGAGGTTGCTCCGAAATGTCGCTGTCTTTCAAACCCTATGGCGCAACACGCCATGAAACCACAAGCTTCATATTCATTGACTTGAGGACTTTAACCTCAGAGGATAAGATACGCCATGCGTAGAACGCAACGCGCAGTTTCTTCGAACACTATTATTTTTCAATGTATCGACTCTCATAATGAAGGTAAATATTTTAAACTGAAAATAAAGCAATACTCCGTCGATCACAACTCTGCTTATACAGTGATTAAATATTCTACACCACATGTTTCGGTCCTTATGGCCATCATCAGGTGTATCATATTACAAAATACCTCGAGGAAGTTTAACTGCAAGAGTAATTTCAATGGCAGAATAAGATCTTATTCTTCACAGTAAAATTATGATTTATAAAGTAAAAGGTTCATATTTACCTACATGCATATACCTATATAGACGTTGTTAAATTAGAAAAAGGTTATGCTGTTACATTTCTGTAGCCAGTACTCCGGTTGAGGTTTTTTATTTTAATTATGTAAAAAATGAATGCCTTTTTGAAATTATGAAGCTTTCCAAGACCAGACCTTTATGAGGCCGGCTGCTAAGCAATAAGCTATTTACTTTAAACAGGCATTCTTTACTGATAACCGAATAACCTTTTTGTGTGTACGGAAGGAGACCGGTACATAAATACGCACGCAACAGTAATAATGATTGTGTTATTTTTAGAATGGATAGAATACGTGAAAGAGACGGCTGGACAACAGTAATATTACGAGATATTCGATCCTGACGGCCGTGAGTGTTAACGATTATGGTCGAATTTTGAGGCTTGCAGAGCGGCGTTGCTGGAAATTTGTCTTCTGTGATGTTACCATGTGTTGTTTGGTAAATAGTGAGGGATTTACTTTAACGACACGGCGTAAAATCTCAGAAGACAAGACTTGAATATTCAAAGTTATTTTTTTACATTATGACCCATTGAAGTTTGGCATATGGTACGTAAATTTTGAGGGGGCTTGTTGCCCAGCCTTGAGGGTAAAGAAAGCTTAGGTCGTCTGGTGGAACGCAAACTGCGACCATGCCAAGATTATAATACGATATCGCTACACTATGATTATTACCTATTGCATATTTTAATAACTGTTCCTCAAAAACTAAGCACATCGAAGAAAAGAAGTAATAAAAATTCGAATACAAGTGACAAGAAGCACTAAAACATAGTACTGTGCTAAATAAATAACTCTCGCAAAATTTGGCGTGACATGCGTGCAAAAAATCAACTCATCTACCCGTGTCACCAACTATATTTTACTACATATATAACCACAAATATAACAGTTCACATTTTAGCCTTTGCTTTTAGAAAAAATAAATTGTATACGTATAGCATTTGTCCAATAGTATAATAATTTATAATCACTAATTAGCTACCTAAACTGATGCTTTTTTACAATTTATTGTAAACAAATTGGAAAACTTCTGCGAGCCCATAAAAACGTAAATAAGATTACGCAATATACCTCAATTTCTTACCTTCTTTTTAAATATTGTATTTATGGCCTGATGATGCTCAGCTTCGACTGAAACATGTAGTTATTGAATAAAACACATAACCATATAAATGTTTGTTTTGAATATTTAAACCCAACAGGATGAATTCTATCAAGTTAAAACAGAGCTACTCTGAAGATGCAAATAGACAGTTCCTCTGTAATATTGCTCCATCTACCAACCTATATAGCGTCATGTCCCACAAGATAGCAATATTAAAAATGTGATTATTATGGAAGTATATTGTGCGAATTGGACGTGGGTGTTATTGGCTCAGAGTCATTGTTAATTATGGCACTGTTATTAGAGGCTGCGAATGTTCACGGTTTTCTAACACAGGGTCGGACAACACTTCCAGGAAACAAAAACTTTTAACATATTCTGTGACGAAATATTTTGTAAAAAAAAAGTACATCAGAGAAGGGTATAATTGAATCTTATGGAATAAATTCTGCATTTGCAAACTCTTGTACGTATTAGTTCAATACTACGTTTCTTTCAGTCAAACACAAAATTATTCGAACAAATTAAACAACAGGCCGGGCCTAATGGCCGCGCAGTCCAGGGTGTGGGCCTACGGCCGCTCGCTTGCTGGGGTTGCGGGTTCGAATCCCGCCGGCAGAAGGGATGTCTGTCTCTTCAGACTGTTGTGTTTTCTGGTAGGGGTCTATGCGACGGGCCGAGAAATCGCCCGGCGGAGTCCTACCAAGCACGGTGTGTCTAATTGAGTGTTAATGAGGGACCTCACAGAGGGGCTGTCGAGCCATGAGAATAAGAGACAACAGTTTATTTTTTGTATTGACTACATGCTGCAATATAACTACATTATCTTCATTAAGTCATATTTTCTAAATTTATTATGTTTTTAATATTATAATATTTAAATAGAATCGAACCCGGTTATAACGACATCGGTTTATGCGACACCCCGCCTACACCGTCCGATATTCTGTGGTATAAATTAACTCCTCACTGTTAATTGTAACATTATGCTCGGTTATAACAACACTCGTTTATACCGTCAAAAAATATTTGGTTCCTTTCATGAAGTTATAACCGAGTTCGACTGTAGATAGAATAGGGAAACCTATAAAGAGAGAATCATTTTATAATAATCGGTATGAGCAGCTGTTAGTTAATTGCGGCCTTAGACAAGCAATCTCTATACCATAGAGCAACGTAACAAATACAACAATGTCGTTCAATTTGTATGAATATTGTCATGTTTGATTGAAAGAATTGCCGCCCTGAACATATTGACAGATATCTGACGATGCAAGATTTCAGGTCCTCACAGCAGTCTTTCATCCTCAGTTCTGAAGATATGAAACGGATTCACGTGGCACATGTTCACGAGTTTTTGGGCTCCACAAAAACCGGGAAATTTGTTGACAGCTGATTATCGAAATCTGAGAAATACCATACAATGTACCCTCCCGTGTCTCATACGCTCCGACATCATTTGGATGGTAGGTAGGTACCAATGTTTCGGAAGTAACTTCTGCCTCCATCTTCAGAAGAGCATTCTTCTTTAGTGAGAATGTCTTCTGATACGCGACGACGCGTAATTTGTTCCGCGAGTACCAACGTTTCGGAGAAACCTACTGTCTCTAACTTCAGGAAAAGACGATCTTCTGAAATTTGGCGTTTAGTTTGTAGGCAAGTGGCAAGGGTTCAGAGGAAACGGCTACCTTCCCTTCATTATAGGGACTGAAAATGGAAGCAGCAGACTTCCCCGGAATGTTGATACCTATCAGTAAGCTACGCGGCGCCACAACCTAGAACATCGTACTGGTTATACCTTCTTGCTTGTACTTGTTCGGAGGTATTTTCTTCTGTAAACATGTTACGATGGGCCCGGCTCGTACTTCTTGTTAGTCATTCAGGATGTTTACGTCTGTTAGTACCTGGTATGTTAGTGACTACGCATCTGACGAAAGACGTGTACGATTCCGCAATGACTTCCGAGGATGACAGTTGTTCAGGCAACCGCAGCCGTCCGGTATTTCCATTTACGACCTCAGAGATGACACACTACTAGTAGCCACTGTGCTTGTTTACAGCAAGTGCGCAATACAGTAAACACGCTACTGGTTGAAGTCCGTTAATACTGTACTTCGTTTTCTGAGAAATGGAAATCAGAGGCTCTTATTCTCCGCATCGGCTGTCACGTCTCCCCCTACTGGTTAAAGTCCGAATAGTATTTGGTTTTTATATTCGTGGTTCATTTACAAGCACGATGACTCAGCGTATACGGAATCCAATGTCAAGATGCTTAGTACGTTACGTGGAAAGGATGAGTGAGGAACAGGTCGTATTTCAATTGGAGATGTTATCCTGGAGTGTGTATGGAGACATAGAGGAACGCCATGGAAGTGTCAGAGTATTGCGTGTACCGGTCGAAAATTGAAAGAGGCCCGTCGCGAACGGAAAAGTAGTCGTATTACCGCTTGCGGCATCTTGCTTGTCTGCCCCAAATTTTTCTTCAGATAGTGTCGCAAGTCATATGCCTTCCATATCACTTGTAAAGTAAAATTTCTCCCTGGAACGGGCCGTGAAGGCCCAGAGAGGGTAGCAGAGGCAGAGCTCTATTATTTCTTTAACTTCGGCCGTAGATGGGGGTGGATGGTTAACGCCACACTGCGGCCCTATTACCTCCTGGAGTGACCCGGTACCCACTGTATAAGAATCTGGGTGGGCCCCAGGGCCGGTCTCGACGGGTACGGAAAACTTTCCCCCACCGGGAGTCCATCTCCGGACCGTCCAGGCCATAGAAAGACACTACACCGACTACACTATCCCGGCCATTCCATACCGTCTGCACACATGGAAAATAAACGTACATTTTGACACACGCAATTTGCCACTTGGGATGTCATAATAAATTAACGAAAGTTAATTTCCTATAGGCCTAATCATTAGTGGTTCTCGGCAATTCTGAGAAAGATTTGCTTCTGTTTCACACACGTATAAACGAAAATGTACAATATTTTACGTACGAAAGGGTTTTTGAACTAAGCCTCCGGGTATGCAGATGTCCAACAAAGGAATACAAGTTTCAAAATAACAAGCTTAAGGATTTCAAGCTGTATATTAATGAGTTCTCCACAACGCTGTCAATACTGAATTATCAATTTACTATATCGGGAAAATTCCAATCCCTAACAACGATTTCCACACATAACAATTCCACTTATAAATTCTCATACTGTATAGACTTTTAGTGACACGTTCAGTATGCAAAATGGTGCACGTAAAGGTAAAGTTCACCCTAAAACAGACCATGAAAGCCCAGACGGGAGCAGACGTATAGTTTTACTCTTTCTTCAAGCTCGGAGCTAAATAGGGGTGGGTGGTCAACGTCACGCCCCGGCCGCTTTATCCGCGGGAAAGGGACCCGGTACCCATCATACAGGAAGCTAGCTGGGCCCCAGGGCCGGTCTGGACGGGCGTGGAATACCTCACCCCCACCAGGATTGGATTCCCGGACCGTCCAGCCAGTAGCGATCCATGATTTGAGGCTTCCAACGCGATGCTGATGAGATCTGCGTTCTTCGGGGATATTACGCAAAGTCGAATGGTAATCCTTTACAGACGTTTCGGGACAACGTATCGGCCCCATCTTACAAGGGGCAACAAGTCCAGACCGACACGTTTTACCGAAACGCCAGTAAACGATTACCATTCGACGCTGCGTAACATCCCAGAAGAACGCAGAGCCCGTCAGCCAGCTAAGGAGATGAAGCGCCTGAACTACCCGGATCGAACCGTCAGTATGCCCGCTAGAAAAAAAACTTCTGACAACAAAGATTCGCGGAATGGGCAGTGCTGTCACCTCTAATACGATCTTGGGCCAATGTTATCGCTTTGTAACATAATACAAACTGATAAATCAGCTTCCTACAAAGTTCCTTTTCCGCTGACTTGAGCATGTGTCACTCAATGACGTAGTTATGCGGTCTTTCTACTTAACAAAGCCGCGTTGTTCCAGTTGGTCCTAGAAGAAATTTAACTTCGTCGAAGATTATTGAAGAGATGGCGTTACAAACGACAATAGAAAAACGTTAAGTTTAAATACCCTAAAGGTTAAAACACAAAACGCAACAAACTGTAAAAATTGCATATTAAATACCGTTTTCGGCGCGTTCGCAAAATTTCGACACGCGATAGTAGCTTCGTCATGTCTGTCTGTCCGTCCGTCCTTTTGGACGAAACTACTTGTCTCCCATTGGACGGATTTTCATTAAATTTTATATTTGAGTATTTTTCAAAAATGTGTCGAGAAAACTCAACTTTCATTAAAATCTGATAAGAATAACGGGTACTTTACATGAAGACCTATATACATTTACGATAATATCTCGTTCAGCTCTTCTTAGAATGAGAAGTGTTTCAGACAAAAGTTGTAGAGAAAATCAAAACACACATTTTAGGTTCAATAACTTTTTCCGCAAATCGTGCCGTTTATGAGATGATGCAGAAAAATATGGTAGATACGGACAGGCCACAGATGAAAATATAAAATGGCGCATGCACTTTGCATGCTGGCTAAATAAGGCTACGGACACACACACAGAATATAATTCTTATTGATTCTCCACGGTAGCAATGGTGACGTGAACGTGCCTTAATGTTGCGTTAAACGCACATTGCCTGTCTTGCTTGAGAAGTTTTCCGAATTATTTTATTCTGACGTTGAAATTTTCGTTGCGCCAAGAACAATAAGAAAATGTACACTCTTCTCGGGAAAAGAGAGTGTATAAGGAAGCTAACGTTACCCGCGTTTCAAAAATCTAGAATATGCTATCGGAAAGAGATGCAGGTAAATTGTGAGCTTCAGGAAGGGGTAGTCATTCGGGCATCCGTTGCAGTTGTAATGGTGGCATTTAGAATGTCTTCAATATCAGTCAGTCTAAGAAATCACTGCAAAAACAACAAAATAAAAATCAGGCGACTGTTTACATTTTGACGTTCGCAAAACACGTTGGGAAACGGCCGTTCATTTCGTCCTTCTTCCACTTGATCACAGATGGCGCCGGCGTTTACATATGCCGCTATTCATTTTTTCGTGCGTGCTGCCGCCACAAATGCCGCAGTCATATCGCCTGAGTGTCAGGCAACTTATCCAAAATGTCAGCATAGCAGAGTAGTATTCAATGATATCTGTAGGCGTTCTCATCCCATGCCTGTATCCCAAGGCAGTTAACTGCGTTTCTGCATGACGAAGACATTCGTGACCATGAAGTGGTTATTTGTGTGATTTCAGGCTTCCGCCGCGGTGCAAATGAGATCTCTCGCTCTTGTAGGATGTTCCTCAGCGTAGATTGGTGAGTAGTTACAGACGTTTCGGGAAAACCCATCGGTCCCATCTTCAACGGTCAAGCAGTACAAGAAAACTGTCTGTAAATAAAAACCAGTATACACTGCGTAACGTAACAGAAGTGTGAAGGTCTCAAACTTTTATTTATTTGATAAACGGAGATACCGTTTCTGCGGTTTGGTATTTTGGATATTCTGCAAAAAGGGGCTTTAAAACGGCGCCCACTCCAAACAGGTGCTTCAGTGTAGCTTTCTGTGCGGCATTGGTTTACGTAGCATCAGACGGAATTTCGTGACACAGCGTTTGGCGACTCGTTGGAATTCACATCACGCTTTTTACCAGTAACATCTTAGTTGATCTCCAACAGCGAGGTTTTTAACCTCCTCCACACCGGGTGTCCTAAAAGCCGCTGTACAGAAACTATGCTCACGCTGCAGGGCAACACTGTTTTATTTACATCCGTCCACCAGCAGAAAAGGGCAAGGGAAACACAACAGCTTACAGCAACGAAAACTTGTGTACCATAGCGTTCCCAGTTAACTCAAATGAAAAAAATCTGAATGCAAGTGAATATAGTGGCAATTAAGTACCTCTGTAACTTGGTAAGGTGAATTATAGGACTCCCAGTTTTTACCGTTTAAATATAGCTAAGGAGGATTAAAATACTAAAAGTGTGAAAACTTAAGATTATATGCAGATTTATAATAACAACATTCATATATTTGAACTTAATGTTAGGCGTCCCGTTATGCTATCTTTCTGAAAGTGCATACGTAAAAAACCCTGTTTTACGACGGATGAGGTAAATTACATACAATATACTTGAGTATTCTGAAACACATGCGCATCTCTATCACTTCGTCACTCATAGACGGAATAGCACGTCTTTATTGCGTCATTATCTATGTATAATAACATAGGGCAATGGTACTGTACGACAGAAAATTCATTGTTTTACGTACATTTCGCTGATGAAATAAACCTCAGGAGAAGATTAATATTATATCGTTTTACGGTTATTAACTACACATGAACGCTAATAACAGTCACTGCAGCCGATCCCGGTGGCCGGGCGGTCAAAGGCGTAGGTCTGCGGCCGCTCGCTTGCTGGGCTTGCGAGTTCGAATCCCGCAAGGGTCTTGCATGTCTGTCTTGTGTGAATGTTGTGTGTTGTCAGGTAGAGGCTTCTACGACGGCCTATCCCGCGTTAAGAGGGGTGATACTGAGTGTGGTGTGTTTAAATGAGTATGATCAGGTGCAGCAATAACGCTCTACACCTACAATGCGTAGGCAGAAGTGGTCGAACTAAGAAAGAAAGAAAGAAAGAAAGAAAGAAAGAAGGAAGGAAAGAAAGAGAGCACCGTGCTAATTACATCCACCATTTGTCCAAACCTTTAGAATCTGCATGGTACCTACAGGCTATATTTAGAAATTTCATGTTATTCTCAAGATAAACAGCCGTTATTTTTATAACCAGCTGAATTTATAATCGAATAATAATTAATAATTATGAACGTCGAGTGAAACAATTATTTAGAGGAAATGGACGCAGCATACGTGTATAAGACTGTCCCAGCGTTGTTCTGATGGAATGAATAAGCACGGAGAAGTATAAGTTTTTAGCTCCCAAACCGCTGGACAAATTTCTGCTGATTTTTTTATGGGAGACTTCCAGTAGATATTCGTGGTCAGTTACAATCTTCAGCCATATTGTTGCGTAACACCATCCAGTTTACTTTTTCACGCCTCGAGATAAAATCTGTCCGACATTCGACATGAGAAATCATTGCATAACATTTCTCAAGCACTCTTGAATCTTTAGCCATATTGTCTGACTAAAAACCTGTTTTGCCTGAGCCCTTAAATTGACTTTCCTTTATGACCTATAAACTCTTTCACAGATTTTGTTGATTCTAAATTTGGGGCGCGTAGTCTGAAAGTTGCTGGGAATTTCCAGTGTTCAGCCACATCAATTCATATCGACTTGAAATTTGCATAAAGCATACATTGACTTTTTCACCAAGAAAGGCCTTTGTTTTCCACACCATCTTGCCTTATTTCGCAGTAGATTTTGGCTTATATATTCATAATTTTCGTGTGTCTTCTTTAGTGACCTTGAAACTAAATGACACATTTCTTCAATAAGCTTGGTGTGAAGATCGCGCCACAAGAGGTCACCCCACCTTTTCATTTAATTTTCTGCCATCTGTAATGCCATTATGGCCACCTTGCAAATTCGTGAATTTGGAACGACGTTGTCGTTGGTATATACGTTGAGTAGTAATGTATTTTATACGAAGATGGATACTAAATGCAAGCACACGACTTTATGTGTTCACAGTTTCTTCTTTATTGACATAGTACGATTTATCCCAGGTTTATCTGTAAAATGTAACGCCTTTCCGAATATCCGCTAATGGAATTTATACACAGAAATGAATAACTCAGTCATTATGATGACCGGCTGCTGACGTCACAAGATCTCGACTCTCGGCACGGAAAGAGGCTTCTAAATGCGTCCATGCTGGCTTTTGGGCCCACCTAATTTCTTATTCACTGAGTGCTGAAGACCGTTTTTGTGCTCATTGGACAGTTGTAGAATATTTACACTTAAGATTTTTAACCGTATGGGTAAACTTATAGTTGCTCAGCTAGTCAGTTCATCGCCATGCCCGCAGAAGTCGTTGCTGGACCCACTCCTAGGACAAATTAATGCAGCCGACACCCTCACACACCACTCACTTTCGGTAACATGCATTTCAATATTATCTTCCAAGTGGTCTTTTCTCTTCAAGTTTTCTGGCCAACTTTTGCATATCCCGTGTTTCTCACTACATCCACCCACACTACATGATCTTTCCATCACACTGTCTTTTATTTTGTCATTATAAAAGTACTCAGTGAAGACTAGTTCACTAATTATTAAGCTCCTCATTATGCTATTTGCACCGTCCTGCTACTTCCTCCCTGTACGGTCCGCACATTCTCTTCGGTGCCCTGCTCTCAACACCCTTCGGCTGTTACCATTGTGCTATGCTGATACGTAACGCCGTACACTTCTGTATGTCTAGAATATTAGGTGCCACCTCTCAGAAGGAACCTGTTGCCTCCAACGTAACTCTGGATTGTGGCAGCAGGTTCCTCCACGTTGCCACAATCTCCACATTCATCTCCGTAAGGACTTTAAATTCCACGTGTAGTTTATTCACTTTGTTTCATAATTGCACTGAAAACTGAATTTCAAGACTTCCCGGTCGGTATATCACTCTCACTTATTTCTTTTGCTTTATATTTTTCGCTTCTTTGTTCCTTCCGTTATTACGTCATCCCTTTTCTCTTTCTTCCTTCCTTACCTCATTTTAGTACTGCAACCAAACTCAAAGATTTTTATCTCCCAAGCGGAAAACGCATGCGCATTGTCGTTCCCTAATAAAAACAACCAATAGAACGACCATCAAATCGAGTTAATTGTATGTTCCAAATAACTTCAATAATATCTTTTATTCTATTTTATTCACTACGACATGTTTCGGCATAACTTCTGGCCGTGATCAGGTAGCTGATTTACTATTGCATAAAAGGAACCGTTAAGAGGCCTGTCCTTCACGTCTATTGTGTACAGTATCCATAAATAAAATATTCCAAATAACGGAATAATAAAATGAGTAAAATTAGTTAAAACAAGAATGTTTTAATAAACTTATCAATTTACTGGTTAACCCTTTTAAAAGACATGGGATCCCTTGTGTTTAGATATATCAAGAGACATTGCTATTGGCACTTGATCCGTGTAATTATTGAGTAGGCCCCATTATGGCTTTGTAATGAAGCCGACACGTGTAGTAATCGCTTGGTAAAGAACCTGTGCTGAGTAAGACAACTCCATTTGTTCTGACGTTGGTGCTGTTGCTTAATGTGATAATGAGCGGTTAATTTTGATGGCATTAATTGTAAAGAAGGGAGCGTGTTTATGACGAAAATGTTTTGAAATATGAATTTGTCATACAAGTGTAAATAAATTAGCGAGAACTTTTTAATATTTTGACGCTTTGTCAAGAAAGTTTGTAGTAATGAATTCACTACCACGAATTGGAACTTCCTTAGACTTCCTTGAAGTCCTTTCCCCACACCTCGCACATCATGTCTCACTGTTCGCCTACGTTCGACAAAGCCTCTGAGACGGAACCAGTTCCTTCAAATTTTCTTACCAAACTCATTACAAAATTTATTAAAAGGTAATTAGGAACATTAGCATATCGGCAACTTCTTTGCATATGCAGCAGACTTTCATACTTTAACCCTTTAAAGACGAAGCGTATGTTTTATGTAAGGACTCAGCGCGTACCGCGCAGTAAACACTCTCCACTTCGGTTATAAAAACCAGTCACGTAATGTTTTATCAGGCAAAAGTTGCTATTTGTTCTGAGATCCGTACAAAACACATAAACGCAATGTGGGCACCACGTAGAGTTTTTTAATGTTATACCTGGTGGTATGTAAAGTTACCACTAGGCTTTAAGAGGTTAATGCGTTCTATTCTGTAACGCAGGACGCCATCTTCTCAACTAATGCTCTCAAACTAAACGCCCAGCATTACTTTACGTAATTCTACACGCACCACAAAAATGGTCTTACAAAAAATTAACAATATAAGTACAGTAGTCCTTTCATGAATACGTGTGGCGAAACTTGGGGTTATCAAATTAGAATTACTTTACAATCATATAATTTATTTTATATGGCTTTTCCATTTACAGAGCCTGTATTGTTGAACCCATCTTTTTGTGTCGTTGCTGATGTTGTTTACCATCCAAACTACTGTAGCCTACTCATTTCCTTAAAACCGCTATGTGTTTTTCTTCCCCTTTTTCCACTTAACTCAGTCGTTGTTGCCAAGGACAAGGTCGAGCACGTAAGCGCATCGCTTATGCCCTAACACTGCGCTGTTTGTGCGTCCATTCGCTCGTGACAAGCGTCACGTTCTCCCAGTGTGTTGCATGTTCGTCCGTAAGGATGCACAACAGTGGCTCCCAAAACTGTGCTGGGCAGAACCCAAGATGTCCGCACAGTGTTTTCAGAGTATGCATGGGCACCTTCGTTAGTCACAAAGTTTAATTTTTATTGAATATTGTTGCAGCTCAGTTCTACAGGTTTCTGACGATGGTGTATCATATGCAAGTTTAATTATCTTCTGCACTTTTCCTGTCGTCTCCTGCTCCACAGTACAAAAAATGTGACTCGTCATTTTGGAATATTTTTCGTTATTTTTGTTCGAGTTTAGCCTAAATTTTAAAGCGCAGACGAAATTTAGAGAAACCTAAACATTCGGAATTGTAATAACCTTTCAGCGGCACTCGAGATCTTGCAAGCGGATTTTTAGGTGGACACAATGGCTTGAAGAAGTTTATGGGCTCAGATTCACAATGTTTTGTTTGGAAAGCAACAAAAGGGATATTTTCATTTTGAAAGCAAAAAATAACAAATAACTTGCTAATAAACCCTGAGCTGATTTTACTACCGTCGTACAGAAGAAACGTACGTATTCCAAGTACAATGCGGTCCACAGGGAGAAAAGAACATGAAAGATTCACTGTTTGTTGTGTGACTTTTCTGGCGACGGCATCTGTATAGAGACTACATTGCGTCAATGGAATGCGCCTGAAGATGAATACGGAGTAACGGCGGGATGATGCTGACAGGGTACACCGACGTACTAGGAGAAATCGCTGTTCTAATGCCATTTTGCCTGCTTTTGTTTACCGTACAGGTTACATGGTCATCGGAAATACCGCACGGTCAGCTGGAGAGAACTGTATACTGCAGAGCTTCGTATTCTGTAAGCATTGCCCTTTAATTTTAAGATAATTAAACCGAAGGGGATGAAATGGGTGGGGCATGTAGCATACATTACGGAGATAATAAATGTGTACGAAATTTTGGTTGGGAAACTTCAGGGGAAGAAATTACTTGGAAGTCTTATGTGTTGAAGGGAGGAAAATATTAAAATGGATCTTAAGGACGTATTTTCGTGATGTGGATTAATCCATGTGGCTGAAGGTATGGTCCAGCGACATCACCTTGTGGACACAATAATGAACCTTGTCTTCCATACGTTGCGATAAGTCTCTTGCCAACTAACGCGATTTTTACCATGTCAGCCAGGACTCCGTTACTTGAAGATGAGATAGCGTGACCTGTCATTAATGTTAGATGAAATTCGACCGTGTGTGTATCTTGGCAGTGTCCGTTCGATAGGATCTGTATCTTATGTTGTAATACAAACTGAATACCAGTTTGTGTTTCCAGCTTCAGCGCGTCGAGACAGCAGTCTATTTCTGCGTATTTAATGGAAAATATGATTGTAGCAGGCACCTACACTTTGTGTGGAGTGCAGCGAGAAGTGAAGTTTTGGAAATCTGGCATGCTTGTGTGATATATCTGATTCAATTGCAATTACTATTTATGTCATTATAGGCCTGCTTATACATTAATTCAGTGTTTCCCAACCGTCTTTTTTAATTGAGGAAACCCGAAAATAATTTTAATATCTCGAGGAACCCTCGCCTATGAAACCGTTTCGAGGCCGGGAAAAGTTGTTAGAAGGGAGCGCAATGCACAATTACCGCTCATTCGCTGTCAAAGAAATTTATGTGTAAAAAGCTTACGTTGCAGGAAACAATGAACGTATAACGTAATATCGTGGTGCATTCGCGTAACCATTTTTGCCCTGGAAACGCAACAATACGTTCCATTTTTATTGTTTTTGACCTACACGTAATACTATAAAACTATTAAGCGGTGCCATGGAAATTCAACAGTGAATTCCCTTTGCATTGTTGCCGACCTACAAAATATTTTGTACTGCTGTCAACAATGTAAAGGTACTTAGGTCTTTACGTATCGTCCCCGATAATGTTGTGCGATTTGAACTAAACAGATTTTCGTAGAAATTTCCAGTGTTAGATTTAACAAAAATCTGTGCAGTGGGAGGAGCCCTGCTGAAACATGCGGACAGACAAAGAGGCGGACAGATGGCCGGATAGACACCACAAAGCTAATAGGCACTTTTCGCGACTTATGCGAACGCGCCTGAAAGTTTCCTTTCCCTCGTCTTTACATGTAGTGAAGTAGTGTAATGAGACCACGACAAAACAATTACGATAGGTGATAGTACTGTCACTGACATATAGAAATTTCTCGTTTATTAGTGATGGCAGAATTTATAGCATGTGAGGAAACACAGCAGAAAATTTTAAAACTGTGATTGTGAAACCAGTGTTAGCACATAAGGGTAGAAACGGTCTTGATGTGTGGGATATTTGGGAATCTCGAGGCTGTGAATACGTCAAGATGGTGTAGGCTACTCTGGGAAGGACGCAGTAAAATATCGCTGAATTTCTAACAAGCTAAACAGCGTCACATTTCACAAGATAGTATTCTTCGATTCTAAGGTGAATAGTAGTATTTCCTGTTTAAATGGGCAAATGATGGGGTAAAGCAATGCACTGGCAGTGTGTCAACATGCAATTACAGTGGTCCCTCGGAAACCCGGAAGCCTGTAATGCGGATGCCTGGATAATCCGGACCACCCCTCCCCCATTATGGCCAGGATGACCGGCGGACTGCAGTTCCCTTCTTGCACGATGCTGCTTGGTTTCCGAAAGAGCGGCACTTTTGTTGGATAGTCCCCAGGTTTCGCCCCTTTGACTTGAGGTTAAAAGAGTTAACTTTGAAGACGAAATGCATTAGTGGAATGCCATTAAGAGGAGAAAGCCGAAGTATAGTCGCATTACCGACACAATGCGAAAGGGCGGAGCGCTAGGTGAACATAGTGCACGTAATATAGTGACGAATGCTAGTTAAGAATGCTGTTTGTTTTACGGCTTCCTTTCAGATTTAATACAAACCAATACACAAATTCACAAAACACCATGTGCTCTGGTGTCGCATTGCAAAGCAAACACGTTTCCGTTTATACACATAACATCTATATTCTGCTTTACTTTCTTATGCACAGAAAATATGAGTTCTCTGTGTTCATTCTGTATGCGTACACCAGCATTTCAACTTTCGAACCACCTGGCTGGTGAGTACCAACGTTCAAGAGCAGGTAATACATTTGTACAGAGCCTGCTAAAAGGAAATTAGAAAGGTCCGGACCTAGAAGACTAGCAGAAAACGCAAGGATTTTAACCTTTTAAAGCCTAGCGGTAGCTTTACGTACCACCAGGTTTAACATTAGAAAATTTTACGTGGTGCCCACATTGCGTTTATGTGTTTTGTACGGATCTCAGAACAAACAGTAACTTTTACCTTATAAAACATTAAGAGATTGGTTTTTATAACCGAAGTGGAGTGTTTACAGCGCGGTATGCGCTTAGTCCTTATATAAAACAAATACGCTTCGTCTTTAAAGGGTTAATTAAACCGATTTGATTTATTCATAAAATGATTTACGAAAGCTGCGAGTATACGGCGACAAAAGCAATTGTCAGCGAAGACGACCATGTGTCGTAAAGAATGCGAAGGGCCTTCAAAGGCCGCGGATCCAAGAAGTGAGCACGTGGTGCGAATGTGTTGTCGCTGGACGCAGTCCCAGCGCCGTACTTGTATTTCCTGCAATAGTAACAGCTACTACGGCAGACGCGCGAAGTAAAATACTAACGCAAATGTCATCTAATAATAATACAGTGTTAAGAGAATTTCAAAGACAATAAGACAGACAATGTGCGTAAAAAGCAACATTGACGTGCGTTCGCGTAACCAATGTTGCAGTGGGTAAACCATAAGTATTAAACATTATGAGTGTGTGTCTGTATTTTACCTTAGTTATCCGCCATGCAAAGCGCATTTTTTGCACCGTATTATGTTGTAATATGTGGCCTGTGTGGCTCTACCAAACTTTTCCACATATCTCATAAACGGCACGATTATCTGAAATAAGTTATTGAACGTAAAATGTGCGTTTTCATTTTCTCTACACGTTTTGTCTGAAACATTTCTGATTCAAAGAAGATTTCAGCGAGATATCATAAATGTACATAGATCATTATGTAAAGTACTCGTTATTGTTGTCAGATTTTAACCAAATCCGATTTTCTTACAGACTTTCGAGAAAATCCTCAAATATTGATTTTCATGAAAATCCCGCCAGTGTAAACCCACTTGTTGCATGCGCTCAGACACGGACGGATGGACAGATCTGACGAAGCTACTGGTCACTTTTCACAATTTTGGGAACGCGCCCAAAAATGAATACATCTTTTTATGCGTGATGCCTTGGAACCTGGCATATGTTTACAATCTTCATGATAAAAGTAAATTTTTACCGCCGTGCACGGGGTCACAACCCCGCAAACACTACTAATCTTCATTAGTTACAATAACCTCACATCTCGTCCTAAAATTGTGCTAAAGCGGACAAATTTACTGAAGAACAGGACAGGCAAAGGACGTGTAACGTGGCACTGAAGTCCGGTCGCATAACCACTGTTGCCGTGGGAAGGCGGTACGTATTACATATTGGAGTGTGTCTAATCGTAGTTATTCAGCATTCAATGCGCAAGTGCTTTATTATATTTTCCTCTGTGGCCTGTCTGGCTTTTCCGCATTCTCACAAACGGCACGATTTTCTGAGAAAAGTTATAGAACATAAAATGTTTTGATCTTCTCTACAACTTTTGTGAGGCATTTCTCATTCTAATAATTCAGCGAGATATTATCATAAATGTACACGGATATTAAATGTACAAACGTATTAATGTAAAGTGCCCGTTATCCTTGTCAGCTTTTAATGAAACTTGAACTTCGACAGATTTTAAAAAAATCTCAAATACCAAATTTCACGAAACTCCGTCCAGTGTCAGCCAAGTTGTTCTATGCGGACAGATGGACGCACGAGCGGACACACATGCAGGCAGACATGACAGCGCTTTTGCAATTTTTTGAACGCGCGAAAAGGCCTACGCCGCAGGCAAGATTTCGTACGACTCTCGACCGCAGTATGACGCAAGCTAGTTGCAAATTAACACCTCAACCGCGTGGTTTACGCTGCTTAGGATTGCGTAATACTCGAGCGCGCTCACGCGTTGATGACTCACCGCAATCCATTACGCATCAGGTGAGTCTGTTTCATGGCTGATGTAACACGTACTTCTGTTGACACGACAACTTCCAACGAAATGATAAACAGGAACGAGTACAGCTGTAGGCGCAGCTGGGCCCAGCATTTTATAACGATATAATAATTTGTAGCGTCCAGGCTCTATTCTTCCTTCATAAGGAGCTGGAGACATCCCAGGCCGTAGAGCTAGCATGGGTTTTCAACCCGCAGCCCACCAGTTTGCATTTTGTAAAGTGTATGCATTCATTCCATAGTCTGTCTTTCGAAAAGTCCGTAGCCTCTTCCAAAGCGACGTCTTCACAGAGTGCGATCTAATGCTTCCTCGTGCATTTTCCAGCATTCGTTCATTTCCCAAAACTCATCCAGCAGGTGCTTAAGTATTCTTCCTCGTATTCCCGTCACTTCTGTCCTTTCTAAAGTCCCTTCAACAACGTGTTTGAGAAGGCCGTCCCTATGCAAGATGTAACCAATCCTGTCAGCCTTCCTTTTCTTTATTGTATGTAGGATATTCCTTTCCTCTTTGACTCTGTGTAATACTTCATTTTTCACACGACGCGTCCAAATGATTTTTTGCATACTTCTCCAATACCACATTTTAAAACTTACTAGGTACTTCTGATTTACTTTCCGACGTCTCATTACCATACAAAGCTATGCTCAAAGGGTAGCATTTTACTAGTTTCTGCCTAAAATTTAAGCCCCGAGAACGGGGAAAGCCGAGACCCAAAAACGGGCCGAAAAGTTCCACATGAAAACAAAATCATTCCCCCGTTGTATTGTTTTTTCCTTAGCCAGTAATACATGGCATTCTCGTACGAGGCTTCGCGATCACACTCAGGCACACCACACTCGGTAGGACTCCTCTGGACGAGTGATCTGTCCGTTGCAGAGACCTCTACCTGACAACACACAACACTCACAAGAGACAGACAACCATGCACCCGTGGGATTCGAACCCACGATCCCAGCAAGAGAGCGGCTAGATACCCACGCCTTAGGCAGAGCGGCCACTGGGATCGGCTTATCATTATATTTACGAAAATAATTATGTTTGCGACGCAGATTGGGAGAATTTTGTATCTTCTAACTTGCAGAGTGGTTTTGAACATCATTTCGCCACTATTTGTCATCTTTGTGGTTTTACAGGCACGTTCGCAAAACTGCGAAAAGTGACAGTGTCATGTTTGTCTGTCTCTCCGTCCGCATGGAAAAACTCCGCACTGACTTGACGAATTTTCATGAAATCTGATATTTGAATGTTTTTCGAAAATCTGTCCAGAAAAGCACGTTTCATGAAAATCTCGTAACGATAACGGGTATTTACACGAAGACCTATGTACATCTATAATACCCCGCTGAATTCTTCACAGAACGAATATTTCAGACAAAAGTAGCTAAGAAAATCAACACACACATTTTATGATCAATAACTTTTTTCCCGAGAAGCGTGCCGTTTATGAAATCCGTGGGAAAATGTGATAGAGCCAGACTGCAGTCAGGTGAAAAAAAATACGATGCCCGCGCTTTGAGTGCTGGATAACTAAGGCTACAGACACACACTCAAAATATGTAATACAGTACTTATTGCTTTTCCACGGTAACACTGCTCATGCAAACGCGCCTCAATGTATGTTATAAGTATGTATGTGCATTGCCCGTCGTGTTGAAACAGTCATAAATGGAGATAACAGAGCGTTCAGTGCTGAGATGCTAGGTAAGCAACGAGCTGGAAAAGGGAGCGGTCTAATCCACGTAAGTATGGACGGTGGTGCAAAAAAAAGCAGATAACATTTCGAAACTACTACCTCGACTGACATTTGAGCCGGCCATGTTTCGGACACAAGTGCCCACCGTTACTACAACACCGACACGCTCGGGCCGTCAATATTGCCAACACCGAAATGCGAATCTATGTCAGCACAAAGGTCTCTATTTTTGGAATGATTTGCTTTTTACAAATTGTGTTTACTTACAGAGAATAGACAGAATGCTGACCTTGAGATATTTATCGTGGATACAAAGACACGTAGTCCAGATTTCGGACATTGAGTCTGAAAATTATTTTACCACTTGGCAACACGGTTTTCTCTTTCCGCAGTCAAAGCAGGGCCAATGTCCTGTGCCAACGCTGCACATCTCTTCGCAGCAAACACAAGCGTCAGACCAATCTGTAGGTGACACTCCTATGTCAACAATAAGCGTGTAGTAAGTCTGTGTCTGAATGGACAAAGACAAGATGGTGTATGTTGCAATGCACAGATACACATCTTTGTTATCTATCATTATCGGCCCAACGTGTTTTGTCCTTGCGGTATTTATGACTGTGAAAGTCAATGTGTAGTATTGTTGAGTCACTCAAGGCATCAGCAGAAACAGAAACAGAAAAATCTCAAAGGGACAAGAAGCATGACCGTGCTTTGCTGCGCATGGTTAGTAGACATGAAAACTGCTCGCAAACTCGCGAATATAATCTTGCTGTGTAGGAGCAGTATCACAGTTTGTTCCAACCGGATGTACAAAGGTCTCCGTTTGTCAGACCAAGTATGTACGCACGATGTTTTCTAAAGGCTCGTTTACACCTACGTACTTTGTACGCGGACACGTATCCGCGTACAAAGTCTGGGAATGTCCGCGGACTGTCCGCAGACAAATTATTTGTACGCGGACAGTGTCTGTTAACGTGTAGCTGAACGAAAGAGTTCGTTGCTTTTATTGACGATTTATAGTCCAGTGCCTGCTTATGGGATGTGCATTACGCCGACAATAAAAACCGTAATAAAAAGGTAATGCGATTGATTTTCTTGCAAAAAAATACGAAATCAGCACTATCGAAGTTGAGAAAAAAATCGCGATTCTCAAAGGTCAGTTCCGGAAGGAGCATAAAAACGTTGTAGCATCCTATAAGACGAGTTTTTCCCCGAAAAAACCAACTTGGTTTGCCTATGAAGCTCTGCTGTTTTTATTGCAACACAACGAATCGAAGCACCCTCACTGAAAAAGGGAATGACTAAGTATATTCAGTAATTCAGTAAGTGTTTGAAATTTGCGTGATTTCAGGCTTCCGCCGCGATGTGTAGATGAGATCTGTGCTGTTCTGGGATATTACGCAGCGTTGAGTTGTATTTATGTACCGACGTTTCGGCACAATCTGCGGTTCCCATCTTGAAGGGTCAAGAAATCCAAGAAAGACTTCTTGGCCCTTTAAGATGGAAGGATTTCTTACCCTTCAAGATGGAAGGGCTTCTTACTCTTGGAGATGGGTCCGATAGGTTTTCCCGAAACGTCGGTACAGAACTACCACTCAGCACAACGTAATATCGCACCACTGGCCAAATATCTGAGCGTTACGGCTAATCTGATTGAGGCAGAATTGCTTCGCGATACTTTGTATCTCTTCTTTGGATTATGGGGCCAAATTTTTGAAGCAAAATCTCAAAGTCACTTTTGGTCATCCTGACGAAATTCCTGAAATCCTGAACCATTGTCTATATTTAACTCGCGAAGAAGGTTCTGTCCGTGCTTAACTCCATCGTTGAAGAAGTGCCGCGACCAAAAAAGTTTCGCACATTTTGGCCGTTTCTTTCTTCTCATTAAAATATTTATCCTGCACACATTCCAGCTGCAACTTCACTCCACGACGTGACTTGATTGACCGGACATGCCACGTTTGGGCGTGGACACAAAACACTTTACGTGAACTGTACGCGGACAGCCCGCGTACACTGCCGACAATGTACGCGGACTGTCCGCGGACAGTGTACGTAGGTGTGGACGAGGCTTTAGAGGCGTATATTCGATGCCTCTGTGCCGAAGTGATTTAAGCTTCAGAACTGAGACTCGATGGCTTAAGGTTCCTCGTTGAAGGCAGAGATGACCCCAGTGCTGCTAACACTTGAGACCTTCTATCAGGTTCGCACCAACAATTTTTCCTTTGGCGGCGCCCCCCCCCCCCCTTAATCTCTGGCTATGTATAATTTACGCTTTATTTTAAAAATTGTGTTAGAAAATTATGTTGTAAGCACAATATAACACTGGTTGCAGTTGCATTTACATACGTACGAATATAACTACATGTTCCATGACTCAATCACAGTGTCATATCTTCTTGTTTTTATTAACTTCATTAATTTATTTTTAAAAATTCTAATGTACCAGCCACCAGCCGATTTCAGTGGCTAATTTCGGCTGAAGGAAAAATCACGTATAACGTTTGATGTCATAATATCTAGAAAATGTTTTTTTTATATCTCAATTATGGGGGGCTTGTGGGGGGCTGCAGCCCGGCAGCCCCCCCCCCCCCTTGGATGTGCCCTTTCCTTCTTTGGGTTGTTTAATGTCGCTGTCGGTATGAAAGGCTGCTGACAGTGTATGATAGAGTGCTCATGCAAAATGAATTTGGAGAGATTTTGGTATGGAGTGGTCGCGGCGTAATTTACCCCGGAATTTGAACGCAGGGGCTGAGTAAAATCACGAAAACGTCAAGATGTGCGGTGTCCCAGCTGCGACTCTACCCAGGGTCCTCTCGAACATAAGTTTTACTCGACAACCTGTTCGGTGCGATCGTTTCCGTCAGCAAGACTTTGCTAAGTACATTCCGCGGAAACGTCAGTCCGTTAATCTGCAGCCGCTCGCTTGCTGTAATTGAGGGTTCGAACCCCGCCTGGGGCATGGGTGTCTGTCTCTTGTGAATGTTGTGCGTTGTGCAGTTAGAGGCCTCTGCGACGGGCCAATCCCTCGTCCAGAGGAGTCCTTCCGAGTGTGTGTGTCGTTGAGGGTGATCGGGTGCAACAATAACCCTGTACACCTACAATGAGTAGGTAGAATAGGTCCGACTGAAAAGTAAAGAAAGAAGAATTATACGTCCAGTCGTTAAATGTTATTCTCATTTTTTATGTGAAGAAATTATAGTGCTCACAAAATTATAAAAGTGAATTAAATACAAATTTTGACAGAAAATCCAATTTTTAGGTCCCCATTTCCTGTATTTAGTTTTTATGTAGCCTGTGTTACACCTGAAAGTGTGTGTGAGAAAGTCTGATGGGGCCGTCTCCAGTTTTGGTTTAATGAGTGTCCGTACATATCTCTATCTATAGCAATAATTATTGATACTGTGGTTCTCGAAAATTGCAGTATGCTGGGGATTGACGCCGTGCAGTACCGCGTCTCGCTACCGAACTACGCAACGTCACACCCCAGAAGACTGCACTGACCAAAGAACTGAGTTCTTGTTTCGTGGTTTTTATGTAAAGTGTGTGCAGTCAAAATAATGTATACTTATTTCACTACTTCTGAATTACAGCATTTTAATCCTAGGTCTTTCCGGTTCGTGTGGGCCGGGATAGCGTTGTCGGTATAGCAACTTGCTACAAACTGGGAGGTCCGGGGATCGAATTCCGGTGGGGGCGAGAATTTCCGTACCCATCCAAACGGCCCTAGGGCCCACCCAGCCTCCTGTCCAATGCCCATCGGGTCTCGTTCCTGGGGTAAGGTGGGTAGGGCGTGGCGTTGACCACCCACCCCCATCTAGCGCTGGGGTTAAAAAAAGACTACAGCTATATCCCCACTCCCCCTCTGTGCCTTCATGGACTGTTGTAGGGCGAATCTTACCTTTATCTTTACCATTGCAATTCGCCGTCTGTTCTAGCAAACCCATCCTTCTCCGCTAGCGCAATAAGTTTCCACTCCTGCTCTAGAGTAACTCATAGTACAAGGCAAGAGCAAGGAATGTCGCAGAAAACAAGGTTGTTCTAGGCGTGCGAGATTGCTGGTGCCCTTTGTCATGGGCGTAACTTCGCTAATAATATTAGGGCGGGGGAGCAAAGTCGACCACGGGTATTAGGATCTTCAATTTACGAAGAAGTCAAATTAGAAAAAGAGGGGAAAGATTGGTTTGAACCAGTCCTTAATAAACAAAGACCTTAAACAAAGAGCACCCCGAGAGTGCCTCTCTTGTTCTGTAAACGGGTGACTCAGATGCCTCTATTCTGCGTCTCGTAAAACATACGCGTTTCATTTTTTCTGTCTTTACACCACTCAAATAATCGTTTAGAAAAAATTTCTAACTTTTATTTGCCCCTCTTCAGCTCAGTAGCTAAATATGTACGCTTAAGTGGAAAAAAATGGGGGGGTGGCATTTTCCCCTCTTTGCATCCCTCAGGTTACACCTGTGCCCTGTATGAATACGTCCTTTGATGTAACGCCTGTAGTCTGGTAGAAATTAACTGGTATTTCGGAGAAACGTATGTCTCCAGCTTAGACCGGAAGACTGAAACCGAGTTCTCTCGCGCTTCTTTCTTTTTTATCCTGGAGCTACCCGACTACTCGGCGTCTTATCACAGAAGACGACAATCTTTCTCTCTTAGCCTGAAGCTGGTAAATTTCTACCCGACTACTCGGCGTCTCATCACAGAAGACGACAATCTTTCTCTCTTAGCCTGAAGCTGGTAAATTTCTACCCGACTACTCGGCGTCTCATCACAGAAGACAATCTTCATGTTCCCCAAATCTTGATTTTAAATGTTGTAATATTACGGGTTCCTTAAGAAGACAGGGAATGTTTTGACCAGGTGGTCAACTTGTAGTTTCTTATGAATTACTATACTTCATGGTGTCAGCTGCTTTGTTCCCAGTATGCATTGTTGCTTTCTGTTCTCTGTCGCTTCTGAATCTTGCGTCTGGATTATGTTTCGGAAGTATTCGGCTGGAGCCATAGTTGGAATTTCGGCTATGTATCCCTTGAAACCGTATCCATACTGTGCCATGTTTATTACCAGTCCTGAGCTCTACATGTTCCTGCGTTTCGTATTATGCTCACAATAAACGCCGAATACTTCCCTAAACAGTCTTAACCCATTTGTCTCTGTAATGGAGACTGTAAGGGCGTGCTGTGAGTTGGGAACCGAATTTTTAAACACAGTGCAAACGACTTTCACACATCGAATGGTTAACCCATTTTATGTGATTTTGTCAGTTCCTTTAAATTAATACTGGAAGGCCACGATATCGCTCCAAAACCTGGCGACTTTTCATTCACGAATATTTTCATAGACCTTAGGACCCTCAATAAAATTCACAGTTCATGTTAATTATTTAAGTAACCGAGGAATAAATATCATATACGGCCAGATAAAGGGACTGAATTCTTTCGTTTGGTCCGCTAATTACAGCATCCGTTCACTCTCTTCTTCTTGTCCTAGAACAGATCTTTGAAATGTTCGCTTTTTCAGATATTATTATTCCCATCGTAGCCTAATGAGGTATGCCACCTTCTAGTGTGGAAGGTTGATACTAAAGAGTTACCTGCATGTCAAACTAGAAGCCAGCAGTTTATTTCCTTTTATGCCTTCCGTTTATCCTGGCAAGGTTCGTCAACATCAGCGTTATCCTAGCTAAACAACAGGTGTTCACACAGGGTTCTTAGCATGCATAAAAATAGAACTTGCATGCAAAGGAATTTACGTTGTCTGCCTGGATATGCCAGCAGGTGTCGGCTACTTGTTACTAAGTGAGCTGGATCATTGACACGACTTTAAATGCTAACAAAACAAATATTCAGCGGCTGTGGTAGACACGGAAATGTTTGGTTTTGTGACCTCATCGCATAAACTAACAGAAGCCATATATTCGAAAACACCTGTACAAACAAAGCCCGAAACTGGACGCGATCTAGTTCACATCGACACAACCTGTTTCTCTGAGACGTGTTTGGAAAGGTCTAATCCGTGTACCGATACTTAAGTTGACGTTGTCCAAAACCTTTCCGGCGCCAAACTTCTGTATGCTTACCTTATTTACGTATTCACGTTGCTCTTGAACTTAATTAACGTAATAATGGTTGAAGCTGTGCTCTTCGCACTTCCTCGATTATTTCTCTTGAAAGTAATGGATTATGTCTTTTGACCTGTCAGGTTCCATATTCCTATAACTCGCAATTTAAATACTTCCTAGTGACGTAAATAATCTCCCATCCATACACATTCCCCCCCCCCTTTTTTTGCCCTGTGATTTTTTGCGATTATTTTGTACTTACTTTCAATTTATGTTTTTTGCTCGTGGCCAGTTACCTTGTTGTACAATAATAAAAACGGCAGGTAAAACGAATTTTTCAATACAGGTATCTTCTCATTTATTTGTTCGTAAGTAAGGTCAGAATGTAACAAATTTTAATTGAAAAATAAGAGGCGTCTTCTGAATTTATTATTTTCTTGCAGTTATCGCTAAATTAATTTTTGTTACACATTAATTATTGCCCGTCATATTACCACTGTAATCGTGTACGTATGTGTAGTTTACTAGACTCTATTTTGCTGATCCCGGTAGCCGTGCGTCTAAAGCATAGGTCTGCGGCTGCTCGATTCCTGGAGTTGTGGGTTTCATGAATAAAGGGACTTAATTAAAAAAATCCCGGTGAGGGCATGGATGTTCGTCTTTTACCTTTGTTGTGCATCGTGTAGGCAGAGACCTCTGCAATCAGCTGATCTTTCAGAGGAGTCCTACTGTGTGTGTGTGTGTGTGTGTGTGTGTGTGTGTGTGTGTGTGTGTGTGTGTGTGTGTGTGTGTGTGTGTGTGCGCGCGTGTGAATTGTGTGTGATCTAGAAACCTCAAAAATGAGGCGGCCTACGTCCGAATTTGGCCCTTGAGCCACAGAAAAAGAAGATTTATTGTATTAACGTCCTATAGATTCATTAAAATATAAAATAACTACTTCGTGGGTTCACCAACTCGATAACAATAGGTCGACCTCTATTTTATTAGGTTTATATATTCGCTTTTCTTTCACTAACTGAATATTTGCCTCATAGAAAAAAGGCACGAAAAGACCATCCCTTGAAAAAGTAGCACGGTGTATGTAACGTCAAACGAATGTTTATCGCTGTTTGTTTGGTAGCTGTTGCTTCAGAATCTGCAAGTTGCGGCCATAACTGAGTAAAGAGTACAAAATGTGTTAATTTTCTGGTGGCTGTATTTAGTTGCTAAGCAACGCATGCTGCAGAAAACATGACGTCGTGCTGTCCTTCATACTTGGTTGTATCGTAGTAACAACTACCTGTTAATATTCGCAAATCAGAAGGTGGGAGCGCTGAAGGAGATAGAGTGGCTTCAGTTTTAGAGCCAAGGTAAAATGAAACTAACTTGCTGAAAATAGGATCCAGCAGTCCCACGGTGTTCCTTCCACGCAGTCGGCCAGTTGCATGTGCCAAAGCCACACATTACTGAAACCAGCCGTCTTGACCGTTCGGTCCCAGCAAGGTTATGAAATTCTCAGTTAGTTCTTCGTAACTTGCTCCTGTTGCGGTTTCTCTGGCCAAAATGTTACCGGTTTTGCTCCATCGAGAATCACCAAACTTCTAAGGAGCATAACATTCTCTCCTTGAAAAGTATGTGGATTTTCATGCTCTCCCTGTTCTGCTATTTTGACTATTAATGCGTCCGCTAAGGTAAAACCACGCTATGCCAGTAGAGAAGACTTTGTGTGCAACATCTGTCTCCCATCGGTTGAAGCGTGTACACCATCTGCATTGCCGAAGTGGTCGTTCAGAAGGGCTCCGATTCGTCCGGGTATTCCCTGGACATTCCCAGTTATCAGTAATTAGTCCCTGTGCACCGACAAAGTTTAACCGATGTACTAAAGTCCCGATGTTAGGACTAAGGTAATATGGAAATTTTTAAATTTTAAATCAAATCAGATGCAACCTTGACAGTTTTCTGCCGCGTGCAACGGTGCCAGTTCTGCCTTACTGTTTACTTACTGTACGATTACTGAAAAGAACGCACAGAGAACTTTCTTTTGCTCTCTTCCTTGTGGATTACCCTAACAAACCGTCTGCAAACTAGACACAGTGATGTCGTTACTGATCGAGAAATCTCACTTCAAAGATGTCTGTGTTCAATTTTTTACTAGCTTTTTAAGTGGGCCGGGATAGCGTAGTAACTCGCAACAAACTGGACGGTCCGGGGATCGAATTCCGGTGGGGGTGAGATTTTCTCTACCCGTCCACCCCGGTCCTAGGGCAAACTTAGCCTCCTCTACAATGGATATAGGGTCATTATCGGGGGTAAAACGGCGGAGGCGTGGCTTTGGCCACCCACCCCCCTTCTAGCGCTGAAGTGTCTTCGTGGCATGTTACGTGATAAACTTTGCCTTTCTCTGTATCTAGTTTTTAAACATAAGAGCCTCCCAAAATCCATGCTTCAGAGAAGAAAAAATGAAAGACTTCTCTAAGGCAGAAAAATCAGGCGAAAACGCAGGAACTCCAAACAAACCGTGAGCTACTCAGTAAGAAAACATACAGGGAAGTTAGAATAGTCAAATAAAATGTAATATTTTTATTGTGTAATTGTTATTTAGCCTAAAACAACATAGGTCTCCTTCCATTGTGCTCTCGGGCAGCTTGTGTTTTCAAATTTAGTGATTTCTAGTGTACAAAGAATGTCCCGGTTTTCCGTTACCATAATCTGTAAGCCGCATTGTTGCCTGTCAGGAACCTTGAATATACGGTACGGATGAAGTTGAACATCATTATTTTATACAGGAAATACCGTCATCACAACTTTTTATTTTGATGTTTATTTTATTGTATATTATGTTTGGACTGCATGCAGTCATCTTCAGGTCATTCTTGTAATAAAATGTAAAAGGTAAGGTTTTGTTAATAAATGAGATCTCGGTTTTACAGTTATTAATGTGTGTCAAGAAGAAAAGAAATAAAATTATGATTGCTTATAAATGTGTTTAGAATTGCTAAAATGGCAATCTAGCGGATGAAAGATCCGCTAGTGCGCGTGCTCGTGGGCATATACACATACACAACCTCCATCTTAAGCAACAATAACAATATTCCAGTGATATCCCAGTCGCAGTAACCACATCAGATTCTGAAGCTTCCATCCATAAGCGCAACTACATAACCTCTACACGAGAAACACTGAAGAAATGTAGTTCAAACACGGATACAACTTAGTCATCACGATACAATATACACTGGAACAGCCAGAATACCCTTGTTCGCCACGCCAGAGTCAGATCACAAAAACTCGAGAACATTTTACAAATTTACATAAGGATGAAAATCATTGGTAGCATTCTGTACATTTCCGTACATAAGATACTCATGTGAAAAAGTTCTATGAGTCATGTTTGAAGAAAGTAACGAAGTCTGATGGTTGTTGTACACATTGTTGTCACTTAGCACCAAGATCGCCCGGAACGTTTTCCTGTGACACGGATAAGGTTCGCCTACCAAAATACTCTTTTATTTGTTTGGCACTCGCAAATCAGGAAATGCATCCCTAAAATTATTCATGCAAGTTAAGTAAGAATTAAGTGCCAGGTATTTTTCGACAACGAAAACTCATTGCACGTGTAAAAAAGCGTGTTTGCATTTTTACTATTGAAAGACGACTGTCGCGAGCCTGTTAGGTAAGCACGTGACTTGTGCGGGTTCTTTGCTGGTATAGTCACGACTGTAAACATTTTGCTGTTGATCCAGTTCAGGGGACTCAGTTACAGCCATCTATAAATATTCAGATATTGTCTGCGTGATTATTCGGTTGCATTGCATAGACACCAGTTTACGTGTATATACGTAAATCACGCATATATATATATATATATATATATTTATACACATATACGTGATTTCAGGCTTCCGCGACGGTGTAAACGAGATCTTCGCTCTTCTTGGATGTTACGCAACGTAGGTTGGTAGATATTTCCGACGTTTCTGGACAACCTATCGGTTCCATCTTCAGGGCTAAAGCAGTCCAAGAAGCATTCTTCTTGATCTGCTTGACCCTTGAATATAGAAAACATAGATTGTCCCGAAACGTCATTAAATAATTATCAATCTACGCTGGGTAACATCCCGGAAGAGCGAAGATCTCCGATATATATGAACCAGTTCAGTGTTGAATTTTATCTTTCTGTAATGGCATATTTTGACCAGCATTTAGTTAGAATTTCGGATTTTAAAAATGTGTTATTTTAAATTTCAAGTAAACCAGATGAGTTACATTACACTCGAAAGCTAACATAAATTTTGTTCTAAGGTTGAACGTGGGCACCGGCAGGGGACGAGTTCAAACCAGACACTTCTCCTTCTATTTTTAGAAATATTATAACTGGTAAAAAGAAATATCGTTTCGTAGTCCATACCTCTTCTACCTACTCACAGTAGGTGTTGAGGTTGTTCGGTTTCACTTAATCGTACTGAGACACACACCACAGTCGCTAGGACTCCTCTGGACGAGGGATTGGCCTGTCACAGAGACCTCTACCTGATAACACGAACACTCACAAGGGACAAACATCCATGCCCCGGTGGGATTCGAACCCACGATCTCAGCAACCGCTCGGCCGCAGACCTACGCCTTAGACCACGCGGCCACTGGGGTCGGCAAAAAGGAAATATACCAAACATTAAAATAAATAATAAAACTATTTAAAAATAAGCGGTTAAAATCAAAAGTTTCTTGACTGGCCTCATGGACGGCTAATACAGGTGTACGCCATTAGGTACCGCTCATTTAATTTACTGTAAATTAGCGTGGTGAGTGTCGCAGGAACAGAACTTTGCATTTGTGTGCAACTGATGTCTGTGTAGTTGATGTCTAAGTGTTTTTTTGAGTGCATTCTGCGATCGTTGTAGACCGGTCAACTGGCAGACCTGAAGGAAAAAATATTTGCATCAAGTTTTTAAACTCGATAAACCGGCTTCTAGATTTGTGAAGTATTAAAATATCTTTCACAATGACGCCATGAGCAGAAGAAAAACGTTTCAGTGATGTTCACTTTACAAAAGTGGTGGAGTTCGGCTGAAGGATTTAAATGTTCAAGTCGCCCATCATCGAGTCGGACTCATGAAATGTGGAAATAATGAGTCACATCAACCATGAGGGCAGACAGCGCACAGTTAATGATATTTGTAACATTATAGGCCTATCATACGTTACATGCTGATGCATTTTAGCCGAAGATTTAAATTTGGGCTGAACTGCTGCAAAATTTTTCCCCCGACTACCGAATGACGACCAGAAATGAAACGGACGTTCTGTGTGCAAAAACCTGCAAGTTCAGGCCAGAAAGGATAAAAATTTCCTCTAGAAGGTTATAAGATAAATATCTAGTTAGAATGACGAAGATTCGAGGATATCGCGGAGATGAAAACTAAATGGCAAACTGTGCTGGGCAGCATCAAGTAACGGAAGTTCCAGAGGTGCTTCTAGCAGTCAGGGAAGCTTTGGACCCAGAGTACAAACTCCGAATGGGACAATACTGACTTGTGACTGCGGTAACGATGAAATTATTATATCGCCCGAGTCCTGAAACTTTTGGTTCCCACTTCGTACTTTCAACATTCTGAGTTCAAAAATGTTTAACATCTTCCTCAACAAGATCCTTAAAAATATTCGTAAATGGCTTAAATGTATGTTTGTTAGCGCATCTTCTGTCGACCTTCTCCTTTGCAAATATCCAGGTAGGACCCAGGAAAGGAAGTACTGTATAACTTTTTAACTGATGTGTCTGGCGTATCTCTTTCTAAATTATCCAAAAACGTCTGCTGGAATCCTCCTATATCGAATATTAACAAATTACATAAACGGTTTCTGGGATACATGATCTTAGTAGGCTACACTTTGTTATGGATCAGAATGCATAAAATTTATGTCTGTGGTCCAGAGAGCTCGGTTCAAGTTTTGGCGTCAAAATGCAGTTTCATTTAAGAATTTGCTCACGACAAGATGTGATACTAGTAAAGATTTAAGTTTGTGGGAATAAAGTTGGGTTACCGTTTGTCTTCGAGCAATATTTACGAGTATGAAGGGAAGATGTAACGAAGGGACGGAAAAAAATCGAATATGGTGCCAAGGCTGGTAGGATCCAGTGGTGCGAAAGTGACCAAAGCAAAGGAACAGAAGGTTAAGAAATGAAATAAAGGGAAAGAAATATGCGAAAACGAGTAAAGGAGATAGAGACAAGAAAGGAATAAAGGAAAAGAAGAAAAGATTAAGGGGTAAACATCCAAAGAAGGTGATTTTCTCTGAGGGACTAAACTTGTAATTGCGCCATAATCATATCATATGACAGGATACGTTAAAAACAAGCTGTCGATGCAGTGATCGAGCTACGAGCAGGGCACCCGAGGAATTGTGACTGGATCCCCATTAGGGGCGAGAGATTCCTGCATGTACTCAAAAGCGTCCAGAATGATTCTGGGGTCCATCCATCCTCCGAAACATTCTGTGCTGGATTCTTTTCCTGCGGGCGTAAACGGACCGGGCATGGAGTGAACACTCACCTCCAACTGGTGCTGACGTTAAGAATGAATGGAACTATATCTCCACTCCCCATATGCCTTCATGGCGTGCATAAGGACAATTTTACCTTAACCTTTACAAGAACAGAAATACTGTACTCCATAAAGTAGTAACAAAGCTACCAATGATGTTTTGAAGTTTACAAAGCTTATTTGAATTCGGAAGTAATAAAGTGTAAAGTTGAAATCCGCAACTTCAGACTTCAACAAAATCTGGAACATATACTTTCTAAATGAAAAGTCCATTTATGACCTTACGCTGTATTATAATATTAATCAATATGAATGCATATCTGAATAAACCGACAACACTGAGGGAAGTCCCTCCTGTCGAATTCCAATAAACGTCTATGCAGTAAAGTGTGGTGTGTGCATGGAAATGTCCATTTCTGGATTTATGTAAACCAAGCCCTTTTTAGAATCAGTAAGAAGAGGAACCGGGATTGCGCTAGAATTATGTTGGAAACCCCCTATCGAAGATTAACAAAGTCTGTCTCTTAGGTAAACTGAATTTTATCATGGAGCAATATAGCGGAAAATCTGAATTTTCTGACGACTTTAGATGAAATCTTTAACATCGGATTTTCAAATGTCCTCCCAGTTGTTTAGACGCTACTACGGCGATCACTGACAGATATGACCGTCTCACACGGCGTTTTGGTAGTACTTAGTAAACACGCTTAAAAAAGTGGACACGGTTGAATTTTCCAACGGGCATTATAAGCAAATATATAAACAGTACCGTAATTTCCTGCTAAAAAGGAACGGTCCGATCGCGTTAATATAGAGAGCTTCCGGGGTGGACAAACTCACAGCGGTCAGCAAGAGCAAATACTGTCGACGTGCTAACAGGGCTTATTTTTGTTGCACTGGTTTTAGTATATCATATATAAATGTATGAGGTCCACTTGTGAAGTTACTATAACACAGCTTAAGAACTGAATTGACTGCGAGACACAAGTAAACTGAAGTAGAAGGAGATTTGTGCCTCTCTTCCGAAGTTCACGCTGTCCTGAGTCGCAGCTTCCATCATGAAGAGAAATTTGGTAAATATCTGTATTTTATAAGCACAACAGGAGTAACAGGGTGCACAATATAAATCCTCTGTAACCTAGCAGCTTAGTGTAGCTGTAAAGCTGTAGTCCTGTATTCAGGGGGTGCCCAGTTTGATTTTCAGCTGGGACACCAGGTCCCCTAGCTGATAGCTTTGGTAGGTTTTTAGGCACTTTCGCAAAATTTTGAAAAGCAACTATTAGCTTCGTCATGTCTGTCTGTCCGTAAGCATGAAAAAACTCCTTTCCCACTGGAGGATATTCATGAAATTTGATATTTGAGCATCTTTCGAAAATCTGTCGAGAAAATTCAAGTTTCTTTAAAATCGGACAAAAATAAGGGGTACTTTGCATGGCGACATATGTACATTTACGATAATATCTCGCTGAAGTCTTCCTAGAATGAGAAATGTTTCAGACAAAAGTTGTAGAGAAAATCAAAACACATATTTTATGTTCAGTAACTTTTTTCCCGAAAATCGTGCCGTTTATGGGATATTGCAGAAAAAATACGGTACAGCTGGACAGGCCACAAGTGACAATATAACACGGCGCGTGCGCTCCGAATGCTAGTTAACGAAGGCTACAAACACACACTCAGAATATGTGATTCGTATTGTTTTTCCACTGCAGCAATGGTTACGCGAACGCGCCTCAGTGTTACGTTACACGTACATTGTCTGTCGTTTTGTCGGGTATTGCAGGGAAATATCTCGATAAGGCAGCCACAGCTTCCTTCCAAGTCTTGTCGCATTTATCATCACCAGTCACCCTTCTATGCGACGCTACATAGTGCTGAACAATAACGTCGTCTGAAAATAAGCAAAAAACCACTGTCCCCTTAAAGTGAAGAAAACTTACACGTGGCATATTTAATTTACACACGAAGCTCTCACGCAACACCGATGGTGGTAATTGCATTACATCAATAGCAAAGCTCAAACGTCCAAGATACACAATTTTCATTACACTTTAAGCAAATGTTCATCAACATAAATAATCAGTTATTCGTCCTCAAGGTTAATTCTGAGCTTGAAATTACTTGCATAACAGGGATGGCAGTTCTAACAGTCAAGGGAAAAGTAATAACCACAAGCTGTCCGAAAGGGTAGACCATGCATAAGCATTTGTGCTTTAAGGTGTTGACGTATAATGAGGAAGAAATTTATCTTCGATATTTAGGCTCTCACTTTATTTGTGATGAAGTTTTTTTATACTTACGCTCTGAATTAGGATAGGGATCAATAAGCTGTTGTCTTCATTACGCCAATAAAATTCGGCTTTTATCATTGGCGGCTAATCTTTTGACAAGCTAAGCGGCTGTTAGCTTTCTAAGAAGAACTCTGCACCTTGGAGTTAATAGCTAGATTATTTACGGCCTCTTTGTTTGGTTCCTTGACAGAGATGATGACGATTACTTGAACCCTGTTAATCAGTTTGATGATGCAGGGTGATGTGGTTACCATTCCTGTTAGGTTTTCGAGGGATTTAAGGTTCGAACCTTGATGTGGGCCGATCCCAGTGGCCGCGCGGTCTAAGGCGTAGGTATGCGGCCGAGCGCTTGCTGGGATCGTGGGTTCGAATCCCTCGGGGGGGGGGGGGGGGGCCCCGGGATTTTTGTCTCTTGTGAGTGTTTGTGTGGTGTCAGGTAGAAGTCTCTGCGACGGTCCGATCCCTCGTCCAGAGGAGTCCTACCGACTATGGTGTGTGTCTGGGTGTTATTAAGTGAAAAACAAAACCCTCGACACATACTGTGACGAGGTTGAAGAGGTAACGGCTACGAAACGAAAGGAAACCTTGATCCGGAGAGTGAGTTTCACAGCGAAATTTTGGTTTTCTTCAAATTTTTGAGAGACCGGGGGTAGTGTTTTGAAATATATCAGATTTTCTCTCGTCTATTTTATCATTGACATTTCTCTCACCGTCTGCTACTATGTAAACTTTTCAATTGCCACAAAAATATGCAACTGAGAAACAACCTAAGAAGATTAACATTTTTTAATAATATTAAGTTCCCAACTGACATTTGGGATTTCTTCGTCAATGAATATTAAGATGGGTTGGGAAAACAGGTAATTTGGCAATAAACCTAAACTGAAATATTATTGTGCGGAAGATGGAAGCAGCATCATTTCTCCTGAATATGGGTACCTGTCTTTTAAACTACACGTCTTTACAGCCCTGAATATTATAATCTTATGATATGCAGTACTGGAGGGTCTTTGCTACACCGTTTGTGTCTCAGAAAGTGCTAATCTTTAACAACGATATTTATATCACACTTTCTGAAACAAAGTTCTGAATTAGGACGGTAGGACGGAGAAACAGTAGTGACTTCTGTCAAAACACCATATTAGAATTTGTGTGGAGGGAAAGAGGAAAAGCACGGAAATCTTTTGTCATGAGAGGTGTGCTCGGATTGTAGAGCACAAGATGCGACTTCTCAACTACCATTCAGCAAGAGCGTTCAAGAAACCTTAGTTTGAAGCAGTTCAGTGTTTGCTCGTACCTCACTATCGGACCTACCTAACCTTCCGACAAACGCACAAAATGAATCATGTGTGTAAGATTATTTTGATTTGTGGAGGGCAACAACAAAACATGAAGTTCGAATCCACACATAAATTGTTCACAAATTATCTGTACGTGTAAGGTGACTGAGCCTTGTAGCGGACTCTACTTGAAAAAGCGACAGTCGCTCAACCGGTTAAGAAATTATGACTCTTGCATGAAACAAAAGGTTTATTACAGCCTTCACACAGGCCGTTATTTGACCGTACTGTCATTCATGCCGCAGCCTGTCTTACGACAAGTCCACAGCCTCTTCCAAAGCGAGTTCTCCAAACACTGCAATGTAGTGCTTCCTCCTTCAATTTACAGTATCCTCGCATTTCCTTAAGATCATCTAGTTGCTACTTACGTATTATTTCTCGTCTTCCCTTCACTTCTATCCTTCCTTCTATCTTTCCTTCATGAACGTGTTGTAGAAGGAAGTTCCCACATAAGAAGTGGCCAATCCAGTCAGCCTTTATTTATAATCCTGTCGTAGGCCAAATTAATACAGGCCACACTTCAAAGTACATATTTCTTTTAATTTACTCTCATCATGCTTCTCAACCAACAGTTTTTACACATTTAATTTTTCTGTCATGCAAACTATAAGCCAATGTTCTTCGATTTCATTATCTTAGTAATATCAGGTAAAGGTACACTTGTCTGTCCGTAAGCCGTGAAGATATATATGGGAATGGTAGTGTAAGAACACTCATTCTTAAACTTGGCAATGGATGAGGTAAATGACCGGAATTACCCCGGAGAATGAGCAAATTGCTACCCACTTAATAGCTAGCTAGGCGAGCCCCCTAGTAGATCTGGAGGTTTTGGAGAAGAAATAAATCCTTGCTGTTGCTAGGAATTGAACGACGATTCCTCGTTTGCGTAGACCTTAGCGTAGTCACCACACGCTACGCTATCCCACACAATAATATTAACCTTTTAAAGCCTAGCGGTAACTTTACGTACTACCAGGTTTAATATTAAAAAATTCTACGTGGTGCCCACATTGCGTTTATGTGTTTTGTACGGATCTCAGAACAAACAGCAACTTTTGCCTTATAAAACATTAAGAGACTGGTTTTTATAACCGAAGTGGAGAGTGTTTACAGCGCGGTACGCACTGAGTCCTTATATAAAACAGATACGCTTCGTCTTTAAAGGGTTAAAGTAAGTATTTATAGCAGTATAAATTATGGGCATCCTCCGTACGCAGTTTTCTCCAGCCCGCTGTTTCTGCGTGTCTGTGGTGTCCGGAGCGGGCATATGTGAAAGCCTCTCTACACACATACATACATACATACGTACATACATACATACATACATACATACATACGTACATACATAGATACATACATACACACCCACACATAATACGTACATACATACGTAGGCCTACTTACGTACGTACGTACCTACATAATACATACATACATGCATGCATGCATACATACATACATACATACATACATACATACATACATACATACATACATACATACATACATACCTACATACATACATACATACATACGAGTGCATACTTACATATACGCATACCATGGATCCATAAGTGTGTCACAAAGGCAATAAGATGTGGAACAAGTCATAAATACACAAAATGTTCAGAATTCTTAAAAAGAAAATACTATCAAAATGTTATAAGACAGTATTATGGATCATCTTTACACATTACAATTAATCTGCAGAATAAAAGGAGTGCACACGAGTATTTTTTTTAATTCTGCTTTAAATGTTGTTTTTCATTCTGAAGACCGCAACTTATTGATGCGGTGCTGTGCTCGTATAGTGGCATGCAACGCCATGCAGTCTGATAAAGTGTACTGACATTTCACGATATTTATTTTCCTCCATCATCAGAATACATGAACCCTGGTAAAAGAGGCAGGAGGATGCTCTGAAACATACGTACACTTTGCCAGAATACGCCTACACGGTTCCACAACACATCATTCAAATACCTTCATCGCCAGTCTGTGAAAAGCCTAGTTAGCCTTCTGCTGCTTCAGTTTCCAGTGGTCGGTGTGAAGAATAATACTGATCTGTGGGACGTGACACTTTGTTTTCTGGTATAAATATACCACTACTTCGGTGGAATTAGCTGGCTCGGACTTTGGGGTAGACTACACTATGCCCTGAAGACGTAGGACGCAGATTCCTCCGACGATTTGGTAAATTTCTGTTAGGAAACACTGCGCCGCGTCCTAGAAGACACTGTCTTGCATGGTTTATATTTGTTTTGTTTCACTGAGGGGAATTTGTTTACTCTATTCGCGTACCATTAGAAACGGCACTGCTAATTATAGCGGTACAAAGACGTAACTAACGCCAGTTGTACCCTACAACCTACAATGTAGGGTTCAGAAACATTTTAATATTACGTGAGAACACATGACATGTTCCTGCGGTTAACTCAAGAGAGAAGTGTGTTTGCTTCAGCATTCAGCAATCACTAAAAGTGTCAGAACCGAATAATAATTGTAAACATAAAGTGACATTTAATGTTCCCCAATAAACAAATAACAGTCCTTAACCTGACAGACTCATTAACAGTTTTTGACAAATATTACATTCTTATATTTGTTCTACAGCTATTTAGGTAAGTTGTGCCAGTCACTCTAATGATAAATGTAAATTCCATGTAGCAAACAGCAAAGAGAACAGACACCCAAATACCAGCATCTTAAACGACTTTATTAAATATTAGTAGTCATACATTCAACCTGCTGCGGTGTTTAGTACATGTCACATAGGAATTGCTCTTTATCTAAAAAGCAAACAATTTTTATTTTCGTAAACGCGGTTATCTGACTTATGTTCATAACGGAATCATCACTTGTTTTCCCCGTTGTATGAACGGAATAATTAAACGTCATTTGGAGAAGCTATTTTCTTTCGAAGGAGTTTATTCGCCTAACGTCAGGTGTTCCAGCACTTCACATTTTACTTTTCATACGAAGTAACTGTATTTTCTTTTATTTCTAAGTAAAGTATAAATCCAATTATCGGAAAGCTGCAGACAGCTGTAACGTTTGGAGACAGCTTGACTGAAACTTTTCGCTCATTTTGTGAAATTCTAATGTAATTCCAGATCCGACGGGCCTTTGTTTCATATCAACACTTTTCGTGGGCAGCCTAGAAGCCTAAGTGTTTCTTGCAAAGCGACAAACTGAAATTTAGAGGCGTTTTTCAAACCACCAAGGCAGAGACTTACGTATCTAAGTAAAGTGGCGTCCTCATTACCGCAGTATGTCAAGTAATTCGGCGTGTGGTTGGAGGAGATGGCGAAAGTGGTTGTATCTTGAATCGGTCGTGGACGGTCGACTACAAAAAGACCCTACCATTGGATGAGCGTAGATTTGTCGTAAAGAAAGTGTCTTAAGCGTCCTGAGGTTCTAACGGCAGTATCCCCTGGGATGTGACGCCCTGTAGCTTCACAGTTAGGTAGCCACTTACCAGAGGATCCAGCTGCCTGCCCCTTCAAGGTAGACTGCCTGCAAAATGACCCGCGTTAAATCCCAATGATTAATTAATGTTAATATTCTGTTTTTGTCACTATTATGAAACTCTACCTTGTGTATCCACTAGAATACTCATTCAATCTTGCTAAACCTTTTTTTGTACATTGCTTTGCTTAATAATGGCAAATATTAGTCGAACAAAATAGCGAGGTTTTATTAGTATTCTAGCGAATACACAAAGTAAATCTGCATTGGGCTGACCATATGTAACATTAACCCTTGGGTTACTGGCTGGGTACAAAGTGTACCCAGTCTTAGCCTTTTCTTGAGCAGTTCTCAGTGGTACAGACTAACAACCTTACCGGTTTTTCTATTTTTCCTTTGAAGTCCCTTGGACACAAAATTATTATTATTAGTATTATTATTATGATTATTATTATGCAGCGAGTATGTTGGTTTAAGTATGCCAGATTTTTTAAATCCGACTGGACCATTTTATACCCATGTTAGCTCTATTTGTCCAAGGGCCAAAGACAATGAAACAGACTATAAATTTTGCCAGCGCTCAGAATGTGTGTGCACGGTCTACTCTATTAAGACAATTCAAACAATATGCAACAGTTGCAAGGAAAAATTATAATACAGACAAACTGCATTCAAATTTCTGTTCTAAACTACATTTTCTTGTTCTCAAAACTATTAGGCATTTCATTCTATATTTGCACGAGAAATGAAAATGTTTAATAAAAGTAATTTTGTGTCTTTAACTGCGACTAACCAAAATTTGAAAAAAAAAACATGTGGAGAAAATAAATTTAAAAGTATGGGTACAAAATGTACCCATTACAGTAAAAGCTGGAAGTTTTATTGCTCTGTAATCCAAGGATTAATATTAACTATTAAATGCAACATCACGCAAAAATACTTAATTCCAGAACATTAAAACCGTAACTCTGTTACGTAACTTATGAATGCGCGAATTGAACTACAAGAAAATTCATAATTTGCCCTGTTCTCATAGCATCCTTAGACTGATTAAATCGAGAAGGTGACATGGACGAGATATATTATATAACACTTATAGGAAGAACAATAAATATGCAAATATTTAATTATGGAATCTATGTAAACCACTTAGAAAATCAGGGTATAGATGGTCCAGTCGCCGGTAATAACTTGGGCCTTAGATGTAAGAACGCGAAGTGGGAGAAGGTGCGGTAGTGTCAGGTTCAAAGGAGTGAATTTGTTGGGAGTGTGCTGAATATTCACGTACCAAAGGGTTTAGAACAGTTGATTAGCCATCGACACCTTCGGCGACTGCATGCATGTTAAATTGTTTAGTGGCTTAGTGAAGGAAATAAACTGCCATTAATCCTGTTGTGCATTCGTCTGTGAAATTATACACATTGTCTATAAGGAGTTTGATTAAGTTACTCGACACTGCACTGTTTAGTCGTCATGTCAACACGATTTTCTTGTTGACAGGTGACTCTGCTCTGCTTTATAGTAACAACCTCATCCATGTCCCTGCCCTCTACCTTAGTCACCGACGCGCCAGCAACAATTACCTACGCCCCCACAGAAGCAGCGACAGATTCCAATACGTCTGCAGCTGCGAGCGGGCACGACACATCTGACAACTCTGCTAACAATACAGCTGAGGCCGTTCCCGGAATTCATATAGAAACAGATATTCTGCTGCTGATACCAGAAACTGTGGCTGAGGAAGGGCCTGTAACCCCGCTTGAGACACGGCCAGGGAACGGAGCTCGGGCCCTTCACGATGCAGAAGATGACGATACGCAAGAGAAAAACACATCTTATACGGACGATCTGGAAGCTGCAGAAACTCTAGTGTTCAGACCACTGTTCCGTTATCGGAAACACAATAACATGAGACGTCGCACGAATAGAAACGACGGGCGGCGCAGGAAGGATGGAGCGTTTAGAAACGAAGTTACAGAGAGAAGACGGCCTTGGACATACTGCCCACCTTGCAGAATTTACTTCTACCCATTTGGATTCTAATTCTACACGAACCCTAAATCAAATATTGTCTATTTTTAAAACGCCTCATCAACAAAGCATGCCTAACTTAACTAGCTAATGCCATGAAGCGAAGTCCTTCTTGAGAAGCCAAAGATACTCCGCAATTTTATGTAACCCGAAGGCCCATTAGGGTTTACACAAGAGTCTGCCACTTGTCCCTGTCCTGAATCAGACGAACAGCAAACATGTCTGCGTGACGTAAGATACACTGTATATTGCATAAAGACCGAAAAAATTTGTTTCAAACGTATTTCGATGCCGATCGCAGTGGCCGCGCGGTCTGACGCGTAGGTCTGCGGCCGAGCGCTTGCTGAGATCGTGGGTTCGAATCCCACCGGGGGCATGGAAGTTTGTCTCTTGTGAGTGTTTGTGTTGTCAGGTAGAGGTCTCTGCGACGGGCCGATCCCTCGTCCAGAGGAGTCCTACCGACAGTGGTGTTTGTCTGAGTGTGATCAAGTGAAAATAAAAACAACCTCGACACCTGCTGTAAGTAGGTAGAAGAGGTAAGGGCTAAGAAACATATTTCGATACAGTTAATACTCAATGAAAAACACGGAAGAATACATTCTAACACATTAGGGGTTGATTATCTTTAATTTATCGATTTCTGTACACAGTAAATGTGCGATTATCCGTCAGGGGTCAGGACCGAAGCAATGACGGGTATGAGAATAGACGGATAGTGGAACAGGTTCTTAAAAAATTTCACCCTGCTTAATATAAATATAGTTCATTATTATATTACATACTACTATTACATTTACAAATGAACGTTACAGAACAGGTCAAGATTTAAAAAAAAATGCTGTCTTAACCACACACTACACACCGTGTGGCAAGGAACGAATGCACGTTTCCTTCTTCACCTTCCGCACGCAGCGCCTCGACACCATGACAGTTAACAGAAACTGACGGATAATCCAAGTTTTACTGTATTCATTCTGTCGTAGCCTGTTTAACGGCTGTGGCAGTAACTCGGACAACATAACATGACCATTATTGCCAGTGAGTTAGGCAGGATAGCAAATGAAGTTCGTGACAGCTGCACTTTTTTACTGTTTTGTACGCTGCCAGGATCACGCAATTCGGGAAATATGGCTCTTCGTTTGTAAACAGGTCTCCTGTATTTGGCGTTCTTGATATAAGCGTTTATCTGGCTCCCTATTTTTGAGCAGCATGTGTATCACATATTATGAAAACTTTAACTGCACGGAGCAGAGGCCTTCTTGAGAAGCTAACAGTTCCTCAGCTAGTCAAGAAATTCCCCGCATTTTATGGAACCCCGAGGTTCATTATCGCATTCACAAGAGCCGGCCACCTGTCCCTATCCTGAGCCAGCTCAATCCAGTCCATGCCCCATCCCACGTCTTGAAGATCCAATTTAATATTATCCTCCCATCTACGCCTGGGTCTCCCAAGTGGTCGCCTTCCCTCAGGTCTCCCCACCAAAATCCTGTATGCACCTGTCTTTTCCCCCATACGTGCTACATGCCCCGCCCATCTCATTCTTCTTGATTTTATTACCCGAATAATATTTGGTGATGAGTACAGGTCACTAAGTTCCTCTTTATGTAGTCTTCTCCACTCCCCTGTCGCCTCGTCCCTCTTAGGCCCAAATATCCTCCTCAGCACCCTATTCTCGAACACCCTCAATCTTTGTTCCTCCCTCAGTGTGAGAGACCAAGTTTCACACCCATACAAAACAAGACGTAAAATTATAGTTCTGTATACCCTAATTTGTCTGTTTTTGGATAGCAACCTGGAAGACAAAAGATTCTGCACCGAATGATAGCAAGCATTCCCCGACTTCAATCTGCTCTTAATTCTTCATGAATGAAGTTTCGATTCGTTAGGGTTGCTCCCAAATATTTGAATTCTTCCACCCTTTCAAAGGATTCATTATCTATCTTTATGTTGTGATTGTGTCCTGCATTCTGATTCCGACACATGACCATGTACTTAGTCTTCTCAGCATTTACTTCCAGACCAATCTCCTTACTAGCAATCACTAAATCTTTTGCGTTTTTTATAGTATGTGTGCTTCCGCCCAATGTATTAACATCATCAGCATAAACCAGAAGCTGATGTGTACCATTCAGTTTCAAGCCCTCCTGGTTTGCCTGAACCCTCCTAATGGCATATTCTATAGAAAAGTTGAAAAGCAATGGCGACAGAGCATCTCCTTGTTTCAAGCCATTCTTAATAGGAAACGTGTCAGACAGATGTTTGCCTACCCGAGCTCTGCTATAGGTATCACTTAGACACATTTTTATTAACCTTACTAGTTTCTTGGGGATACCAAACTCAATGAGAATATTATACAAGCCCTCCCTCCTAACTGAATCATAGGCTTTCTTGAAGTCTATAAATAGCTGATGCACTGCCTCATTTTATTCCCATTTTTTCTCAAGTATTTGACGAATGCTGAATATATAATCACTAGTTGACCTGTTACGTCGAAATCCACACTGATGGTCCCCAATAATTTCCTCTCCATATGGAGTTAACCTTGACAAAAGAATGTTGGATAGAATTTTGTACGTAGTTGACAAAATTGATATGCTTCGATAGTTACTACAATCTGTTTTATCACCCTTCTTATAAATAGGCACAATGACTGACTCCTTCCATTCCTCAGGCAATTGCTCCTTATTCCAAATAGATATAATAAGTTTATGGATCTCAGACCGAATTATCCTACCCCCTGCTTTAATCAATTCTGCTGGAATCTGATCAATACCTCGTGATTTGTGTCTTATGAAAACTTTAGTATGCGAATTATCTGGTTACACATTTGATCACCACAATTCAATGCCCGCAAAATCTGAGGTTTTCATTTGCACCGTCGCGTCCAGACTAACTTAGTAGTGGGTACCGCGAGATATTCTACCGCGGAGGAAGCGACCGTAGCGTTAAGATGACAAATCACGCACCCGAACTTCACTTGAACTGTCCCATCATGATATGGTGTTAGTTACTGGCAACAAGGTAGGGAAGTTTAAAAATTGAAATAATTCATGCCGTTGTATTTAACAGAATAATGTCAGTAAAGTGTGTTAAGGTGGCAGGAATCTGGTATTCAGGGATATCAGTTTTGGTCGCCAGCTCGACTCGTACATTTTGTGAAACATTAAAAGGGAAGTAGAACACAAGTCGAGCCGGAGCTGGTAAATTTTAATCTAATTACTTACCACAAATATCTTTGTATTTGATTTACGTATGCATGTTGACACATTTGTTTATTTATTCACTGCATTTACAGGGCGTTTTTTTATATTCTGTTGGGTTTTGACAAGGGTACATCATACGAAGGGCAGCCGGGATGGTGCAGTCACTGTAGTGACTAGACTACGGGCTCGGCGATCGGGGATTCAAATCCCGGCAGGGTAAGAGTGTTTGTTATCTTTTCTCTATCACGTCCAGACCCGCTTTGGGTTCCGCTCAGCTTAATAGGGCCGGGGATAAAGAGGCTGGGAATTGAGGCTGACCACTAGCCCCAATTTTGTGCCGAGGCTAAGAATGAGTGGATCTGCTGAACCACTCTTCCTGTATAACTTCATAGTATGGATAGGGACAACTTTGCCATTTTACATTATATGGAGGTGTAAGTGGTTTCATACTCTATCGTTTAGTTTGTAAAACCTTTAGGAAACTAGGAAACTGGATCTGTTTCAGCCCTTAGGTGAGTTCCTTAATGTATGGATATAGGTTTTACAGACACTTAGAACGGCTCTTTCTACAGGACCAAACTGAAAGCAGATGTCCCTGTCCTCCATCTTTCACCTAACGACGAAAACAAGTCCAGTCTGTGAAAGGCTGTGTTACTTTTTAAAAATTAAACGTTGGGCAAATCTCAAAAATCAAGTTAACCTACGTGTTTATACGCATATGGAATTTGAGATTTGCTCAGCGGTGAATATTTAGATTTGGCATGACACTATGTGGTCTTGTAAACTGTAGTCTTGTCCCATAGAAGACTGTACGTTGCCAAATTCAAAGTACCTATATCTTAATTTATCTTAGTCCTAGAAATTATGTTATTTGTAATATCTTAATTGTTACAAGAATAAGATTTTCTTGTCAGTTTCTTGAACGAAATACGTAACTGAGTTATTGGCATGCAACGGACATCTAGAGATACGCTCGTCCACTCGCTACAGGCGAGTTTAAATTGTTCTGTGGCGACTGTAGTGTAAATAAATAACAAGTGCAACAAAGAGTGGTTTTCTGACACATATGTATAACATGCAGACTTCAGATTAAACTATATGTCACCCTTTTTCCCCAGTCTTAGTACTTGACAATGAATTTTTAAATATCTCTCTATGAAGCAACGGGACTCTTCCTGCACAATAAGGACTTGATGGACCTAATCGGCATTCCTGGACTGTAGTTCTGATCGTTTTTATTTAAATAGTAAAACTGCTTTAATTATTAAAACTTAAAACCACAGTAGTTCGTTACGCACCTTATATTTTAAAATTTAAAAAGTTTTTATTTTTCTTCGCTTAGCGTGTTTGTGTTTCATACCATTCTCAGAACAAATATTTACTGTATTAAAAGTGATGAACAGGTTGGTTTGACTGTATGTTTCCGTGACTTGGAAAATGAGAGTGTTTAATTTTTTAGCAATTTTCAAATTTAAAAAAAGGAATATAGGAAATGTTCTTAAACTGATGTTCCCTGAATAAAGTATTTAAACTGTAAGAGTAACTCCCATATTTTCACACTACTTGCCGTCCTAAGAAAGGAAGAAGTAGGATTTTAAGATTACGATGTCCCTCATTTTAATATCTGAAGCAGTCAACGATTTTCACTAAATTTAACATCAACCCTGTGCAATTAAAGGACACTGCAACACCGTATTTCTTGATTTCCTACAGTCAATAACAGGCAAAAACCCAGCGTAAGCGCGAACATGTGACGCAGGAACGACACCAGTTCTACGTATTTCGGGACCTTGAAGTGGTGTGTGGTAATATACCTCGGAAAGGCATTCCGCGTTTGCAGAGAGATTTTGTAAAACGTAATATAAAAACATGGCCGCCGTGCGGAAATTTTATTTAGCTTTCGGTTTGAGCCCGATAACCAATCAGCGTCCTGAGTGAGGATATTTAGCTTCGAATTTGTTGAGTTCCTGGAGATACCGTATATACAAACTGTGTAAGAAACTTTTATAAGTGAACAGTTAAAAATATAGAGACCATGCGGTTCTTCGATGTTATATCCGACAAATTTAACGCGCACGGGATCTGTACATGAGCTCTGTACAAAAATGAAATATAACTACAACAATATTCTTAGTAGATAGGCCTATGTGGAAATAGTCATCTATGTAGTAGGAAAAGGGAATATTAATGCTGCAGCTAACTCATTAAATTTTGCAGCTACTGCAAAAGTGAAATTATTATGTGACCATAAAATTCCGACGTCTAAATTACTGTCACTATTATAAGCTATTTAGCCCACTGTGATCCATGGTATGTCGGTCAACACTGACTACCTGCTTAGATTAATTGTTTTGGTTCGGTCTTTGGTGTGAGCTACACCTGAGTACATAACGATTTTTAGTCCGAAATTGTAGTAAAGTCCTTATGGTGTAACAGACGGACAGACGAACTGACGTTTAATCATACTTCCTCCATCTGCCTCTATCATACCGTATGAAAACCTGGTAAATTTCTACCAGATTATAAGCAGTGCCGACGAGACGGGAAGGGGACCGGTACAAATTACCGGTGCGCGGCGGTCCGGAAGGGAGCCCAGAACCCTACTATGTTGCATATGTTTTTGTATTTCTTGGTAGCATCATTATTTGTCGACTATACAAATTAACCCTTTCAGACCAAGGACAAGTCACTCTGTAACTGAGAGTCAGTCTTTCCGATTTAGTGTAAATACTTTTAGCCTCTCCGCCCTTGCTGGGAGGCCCAAAAAACTTTTGTCACCGAGGCCCAAATCCGCTCTCGGCGGCCGTGGCTATATGCTATTACGCTCAGAAAAACCACCGCCTTAGGAACCTCAGACCTGTTTAACTGCCGCTTGATTTAGTTCAGTGGGGCCTATAATCAGCTGCGGTTCCACCGAGCGTCGCAATCGAGAGGGCAGCAGTTCTGCTTTACAGACAGATATACACGTCTCAAATCTCGACCTGGCGGCCAGACATCCTGACTAATACGGAGGCTGTTTAGGGAAATTGAACGATAATATTTCAAATCAGGCCACGACCAGTTCCTTCCCGTTCATTATTTACTGATCATCCTACCACTGGGGCCTCCTGTAGAATACGGTTATTTTCATAACGCCACTGGCGTTTGGTCAGATAGCTGGGGCTGACGTCACGACACTTGCGCAGTGACGTGCGCAATCAGAGAGGAGAGAATGGTAACGTATGATGCCGCTTTTTTTCATGTAGCATCTACAATCACGTGACATGTACGAAGCGTAAAGTCGAGTCAAACTGCCATTTAGACTTTAAGGGATGCTGTTGATCGCACTGTCGCTATAATGAGAACTGCTTTTATTCGTTTTGCCACCGGTAGTCTGTACTTGTCTGAACTGCTGGTAAGACTCGCTCTTAAGATCGTTACGCATAATGACAGGTACTTTACGGAAGTAATCCACCTTTACATAGTCCAAGGTACTGACCGCATTGTGAAATAAATAAAAAATATATATAAATAGTGTTTTTATGAACGTCATTGCCGCGTAGAGTAATTGGCATTCTTTTTTCGTATTCGACTCAGAAACCGGACAACCTAAGGTTTCTTGCAGTGTCTGATTCTCTCCAAATAAATTCCAGAATCGGGCCTCAAATTACGCTACGACCATTTCCTACCACATCCTTTCCAATTCACCATTTTTTATTATTCTCTCGTTCTACACCACACAGTGTGAGCTGCTGATAGAGTTATTCGGTAAATCCTGTACCAGTGAATGTATCACATACAGAACGAGCGTCAAAAGCATGTGGAAACACGTGAGAAGTCGCAGTCAACATGATCGATAACCTACCGAGATTCGGGCCGCGTACCTCGCGAATACAAGTTTAGATTCTTACTGCTACGTGAAATTAGAGTTCCCTAGAATCTGTGTTAGTAACTTATTCTTTTCTGGATTATGATTGTCTGGATTTTTCGGATTCAAACAAATTTTCTGCCTACGCTTATTATCAGTTAGCATTTTAACCACACATTGATGCCTGGAAAATCCGTTTTTAACACTGGAATATTTTTCATCATCTGCTGATAGTTGGAACGTATGAGTCATGGGTGCAGTGACGAATGGATACTGAGAGTGAGTTAAAATTACAGAAGTGACGAATGCAATTAACACAATTTCTACGAGAGTGTTTGGCAAAGAGCCCAATAAAATGGTGTACGAATTAGCCTCTTTCTGGACTACAAATATTGGTGGAAGTAGTCTGCTGCGTCGCTATGATATGAGAGCCATATAAATACAGTACTTTAGACAGCGATACACAGTCACATCATTTCAACGACTTGCCCTCATGTGCGTATTGAAAGGGAAGCAACGCAGACTCGCTAAATATTGCGGGAAGATTTCAAAAAAATAACAGCAAATTGTTCGTCATGAATACCTATACCGTAAGTATTATTTTCTTAAATTACAGCCGAACTCGGTTATAACGTCATGAAAGGGACTGAATATTTTGTGTCGTTATAACATAGGAGTGCAATGTTATGGTTAACAGTGACGAATTAATTGGTACCACAAAATATCTGGCTGTACAAGCGAGGTGTCACGTAAACCGATGTCATTGTAACCGGGTTCGACTGCATTTCTAAAATGTAAGCAGTACGCAGGCACACGAGACATTTGCACTTAATTCAGCTAACGTAATGGAGCAGAACACTTACTGAGAAGCTAATAGTTGCTCATCTAGTCAAAAAATTCCTTGAATTTTATTGAAACCGAAAGTTCATCTCCGTCCTGACACTATAGTGCCACTGGTCCCGCTCCCAAGCCAGATCAATTCAATCCAACCCCTTCGTTTCTATTTCTTTAAGATACATTTTAATATTAATTCTCCCACAAAGTCTATATTTTACGGGTGGTTTCTTTTGTTCGAGTTTTTCCACCAAAACCGTGCATGCGTTTTTCCTCTTTTCCACGCGTACCACATCCACCCTTCCTTCAGTGTAATCGTACTTTATTTCATCGTCCTAAATTTGAATTTAGGAAGACCTGTTTTGTATCTTCATGATGGCTTTTAATTAACCAAAATTTTTGAGTGGTTACCGCAGACCTGAATCGTACAAACCATACGCAGTCGTGACAAGTTTGAACCTCTAATACTGTCTAGGCCTGATAACTTGAGACTTTGGAAGGTGGGTGGGGATTTATACTTGGCAAGACAGCTTATGCCACCGCCTAAAATCTGCACAAAACAATTATTTTCTACGCATTACACAGAAATCTCTTTCAACTGTTCTAGTGACCAACGCACTTGGGACTGGTGAAAAAACACCAGTCTTGACTTGCTATACTTTGAAATAGATATTGACGCCATAATCGCAGCTTCCTTTTACCTCCTGTTTGCCCAGTAAGTCACAAGTTGTCTTTCCTAGACTGTACATATTATTTCCTACAGGTTGTAATACTGCTGTCTCTGCTGTGTGCTACGTCTGTTCTGTCTCTGTCTACGCTGTTGCCCCATGCGGCTAGTCTGGTTGTTACCGAACAAACACTGTCTTCATCTAGCGTAACAGACTTTGCCGACACCGGAACTGAATCAGCGAACCGGTCTGAACTTGTGGTTCCTGATGACGACGACGACGACGACGACGACGATATGGAAGTAGCAGAGATTCTTATATTCAGACCTTATTACAGATACTGGGAAAATAGAGTCCAGATGCGACGGAAACAAACAAGCTAAGATTTTTGAAACCACGAATATCAGTTACATGGGAAAATGAAATCCAGGAGCCATGTTCAACCGTGAAGCGCAATGAAATAGTATAGACATTAAACACGACTATACAGTAAACTCACCACTGTTATTTTTATAAAAATATCAATACAAAGAAATCCCTGAAAAACTGACCGAAAGTAGTTCCTGTGTAATTAATTCGTTTCTAAGAGGCCCAAATGAGCACCTGATAAAGGAAAAAGAATCAATTTTCGGTGTTTTGAGGAAGCCAGCTGGACATTTAGCAGAGTATCTAACAGTCATGATTACTGCAACACAACAGTGTCAGAAATATTTAAATTTGTGTGAATATTAACCTAACTACGACACCGGAAACCAGAATAATAATTCTGCTACTGACACCTAAAAGAGGTATTGTCAGGATGCGACGAGTGTCGGTGTCCACACTTCTGGAACATTCGTCGTCACAACAAAAAACTTTGGTTTAATTTGACGACTCAAAATGAGTTCATTTTGAGTCAATAATGGCTTAATAATGCAGCAAACGGCCGTGGTATAGTGGCTTAATTTGTGGTATGTATGTCATTTATACAGTAATGGCAGAACGTATTATCTTAAAATGAAGTTGATTGGTTATTACAAAGAAACAGTGAATTCTTGAAATAGAAAATTTGTTGCATAATTGCATTAGCACAAACTTGCTATACGCTGTCATTTTGCTTCGGAACCTGTGATATCTTTCCATTACTGCTCTGAAGGACTTTGAATTCCTTTAGGTGGAAATGATTTCGTGTTTTGGTTAGAATAGCGTGTTTGCTAATGTAGTACATATATATATATGCGCATTTGAAAAATATGTACACGTGTACTTAATTGTATAATTTTTAATGTTGAAAACCCTTTTCAAAAATACCAAAATATATAAAAAGATATAAATATGAATAGACGGGAGAAATATTGCACTAGAAACAAGTAAGCCTATGCATAGCTTAAATACTTCTGTCTTTCACCCTGATCTACACAACGTATCTCCACAACAATACAAATTATGTAGACTAATAAACTAATATCAATGTTCAATTTAGGATTAATTAGCATTTCGATTTTGTTCGTCTTCTGGTGTTCCATTGTAGCCAGACATCGACTGGGTTCGAATCCCAGTCATACCATCTTTTAGCAAGTAAAAAAAATTATTTTTTCTATATTTGGTGCGCAGACATGCATAATTACAGCTGCGTCAGAAAGAACCGTCTGACCTCCCCACATTTTATCTATTTTCCCCCAGCGTCACACTTGCGACAGTCATTACGAGAAAAAAGAAAAATGGAAGTTCTGTTACAGGATCTGAATTTCGCGTTGACAAATTTATAGGCTAACCTTTGAAAGGAAGCCACGTGTGAATCTTTAAGTTTTACTGTGTGGACGGTTTTTCCTATGTAAATTTTAATTAATTGTAACAAGTAAGAATTGCATAATATCCCTGAGATGGGCTGGTCAGTCAGCGACAGAAGATCCTCTCTCCTTGCCCGAGCAGTCACAGAAGTCGAAGATACTTTTGTCAAAACTGTCACTCCGAAACACGACATAGGTGAAAGAACAGTACAAACGGTATTCAGAGTCAACAAAACGGAACAGCAGAAGACGGTGATCAAGAGAGACAGAATCAAGAAACGGTAGTCGGAGTGACAGTGGTGAACATTATAGTAGCCTATATATAAATCACACTGAGGAGTAAAAGTAAGGGTCGTCCCATACCCCATATGATATGCACATGCTGACACAGAGGGGAGCCTGATCCTACCCATTCGCAGCGCGGCACTAGGAGGTGGGGGGTCAGCACCACAGTCTGGCCGCTTTACCCACGGGAAGGACCCGCTACCCATTGTACACGAGGCGGGGTGAATCTCGGGGCCGGCCTGGACGGTACGGAGAATTTCACTTCTAAGGGGATTTGATCTCCGGACCGTCCAGCTCGTATCGGGTCGCCATTTTTGAATACAGACACGCGATACACAGTGCTGTTCTGAGTACACGTTTTGGGCAGTTGACCACGACGTTATCTGCTGTGTCCTTTTATATGTGTTTATGAGTTAGCAGTATACATCGTACAGTAACATTTATAACAATTTCAACGTAGTGGTAAGCATTGTGTCCTTTATGTAACGTTAACAACCCGAATTGACGAAGTCGGCGCTAAGTTGTCCCATTAAGACACTGAAGGAGATTTTGTGCATGCCAAAATCAGAGCCAGGTCTTACATCTGACTTCTCCCCTTTCCACATATGGTAGTCAAAAATGCGGACCTGTCTCGGAAGCTGTACACCGCAGTAAGGACATACCGCGGACGGCGACACTATAGACTGAGAACAGTTCGATATAGTGAGCTCAAGTGGGAGATGCCACCTCACTTTTTAACGTAAGGATGGAAGCAGTTCCAGTTTCCGAAACACGCTTATTTTTGTCTTTTATGGAATACCATACGACTGGCAAAATCCAGAAATTAAATGTAAATGTAATAGAACGTGATCAGAAGCCTATGGATTGAGCATTCAACATAAAAAATGAGTGATAAAAACTTTCAACAGATAATAATAACACACATTATTGTCTTTGTTTCTTTGTTATAAGTAACATTGTAACGAATTTTGTTGTTGTCTTTCACTGTCCATGAGATCATTTTCAATGTATTATTTAATATAACAATTGTTTTCCAGTTTGGTAGTTATTAAAATAAAGCTTTATGCAGTTTATTTTTTATGTTTCATGAAACCTATAGGCTTATCTTTTATATTACATGGATCCCTTCCATTTTTCATTATGCTGTGCCATCTGCAACTGAAAGATCCGTGGATTGGAACTCCCAGCTTCATGGTTTGTCAGTCCCTCCACGTCAAATTAAAATATCTCAAAATAGATTAATGGTTCTGCTTTCCCAAAGAAGTATAACCTCCCTAATCCCGCATCAAGAAAGGAAAGGGGATATTAAAACAATAAAATGCCCATCGAAATGGCAGCGGAAAATCTGACAATTGCCAACAGGAAGGAAAGATTCTGGACAGTCATGAACAGCACTATACATAATGTGAGAGACATCGGGACTCTCAAATCCAAGTTCAAATATTTCACTAGAATAAATTCAGTCATGTGTTTTGCCAGAAAGCTTCGTGTAGGGCATATGTGACAGTATGTAAGGACCTTTGTCCTCCGATGTAGCCTTTTATCTCGATAAGCTGCTTTACTTTACATGCGGCAAGGGCAGCCGTGTCAAGATTTATTTCGAAAACCGAACAAGAATACCGAAGCGACTAAATTACAATTTGTTAATTCCACTGAGTAAATTTGTTTACCGTCAGTTACTAATTTATTTTTAATATACCCATCTGTCATGTTAATTATGTAACAGACTCCCCGGAACCTTTCTGAAAAGCTAACAGAAATTTACCTATTCAAGAAATTTCCTACCCTTCATGAAATTCTGATTTTCATTGCCAAATCTGGGAGTCCGCAATTGGCCTTTCATGAGACAAATAAATCCAGTGGACGCCTTTAGAAACATTAACATGTACCCCTTCTCCGTCGAATTTAATAGTACAAGGATATCAAATTTGTATTTTAAATATGAAAGTAAGAAATCAAAGTATACATATGTAATTGTAATTCAAATAATAGTAAAATAAAACAATTTAAACTACTTTAGTCATAAGTATTTTAGGTCTTACTGCAGTGTCTCAAGAATGAGCAAGGAATATACATTTATATTTAAACAAAAATTTGTAAAACATCCATGAAAGTATATGCTTTAATTCGGAGTACTGAGACTTTCAATTTTAGTGTCGGCGAATCTGCATCTTTATTTATGGCAAGTGAAGTTATTTTCATGGGAACGAGAGAGATGCGCTGCATAGAATAATATTCTATTTCTGACTGACTGATTGTCAAGTTAATTGCGCAGTTACCGCAACTGCAGTCCTTCTGTAATGATTAAGGTATGCACAAGATTATTGATGTTAAGTGAATAAAGTAGTCAGGCCTTATTTAGAGGTAAATTAATGTTTAAATAATGTAATAAATAATGCAGTCTAACACAACTGTTTTGTTGAAAAAATGATAACCTTTGTTTCTGCAAAACTGCTACAAGTTTCGACCTGATCGGGTCATCATTAGGCTTTTAAACTATATAAAAGGAAGCAAGTTATGTCATTACAGTTACCGTTCTGTAGATAGAGCGGTCATCCTCACAATCCTATTAAGGTTTAATTAACTGTACTAAAATTCGTCTTATTATAGCTTAAACAGTGCAATAAACTTGCACTTATAGTTGTGTTTATCATGAAGCTTGATAATTTGATTATCAAAATTTATATAAATGACGTTAACAATTTTAACTTGTAAAATGTGTTAAGAACTATGACATTTTATCTTTATTTAGTGTCTTTTACTGTATATTAACCAAAAACTAGTTTCCTTTTCTATATTTTATTTTCAATTTATTCTTGTGTCTTTATATTTACAAAGGTGGGTACTTTGCATAGATATTACGCAAATTTATTATTTTAATAATAGTTATTAAATGTATATCCAAAAGTTAGTCTACTTTTAGTACCAATTTATGTTGTGTGCAAGAGGGTCTAATCTCTTATTTTATTACATATATGTATACACATTCTTCATCGAAGCGTTGAATGGAACCATTATGTTTTGTTTATACAATAAACTGACGAATTCTTAAATATTTATTTTTCCTTATTCATGTCAGTGTGTGTTCCACGCTTGAGTTGACTCCTGTGTGTGTTCCGTACAAGCATTGACTCTTTCAAGGAACACACACTGACATGTAACTTATCATGCGTAGTTACCGGAAGAGAAGTTTAAACTCCCACTGAAAAAGAATGGATTATATTTTTTCGGTAACTTATATGTAGTATCAATTATTACAACTGTATTCAAGTTGTGTATGTCTTTTCGCGTGACACGCAGTAAAACACAACACTAGTTACATTCCCATAACGAATGAACCGTGTTGGTAATGACTTTACCGCCACTAAAAAAAAGCTTTCTAAAATTAGAAGTATGACGACTACAATTAGCACAACCAGTACGTTATCGCCTGGCCGTGATTCTGTTAAATGTAGGCACGTAAGAATTTTCAAAGGAAGTAAGCATCATTTCCCGTGAATGTGACTTACGGCATTTCCGGACACTTCACACTTAACACCAACATCTGTCTGTTTATGAAGTGCATAAATACTTTCAGTCCACTACTAAGGAATCAGTTCTTTTACATCAGCTGCCTCAAGCACTCCAAAAACCCAGTCGGTTGAAGTATTTCATACTGGGATTATTGCAAGAACACGACCAGAAGTCGCAACATAAAATAAACGCCATGAATATTTACACGGTAAGAACTTTAGCTTTGAAGATTTGAAATTAAAAGTGTATATACGAATGTGCTCTTGTGAGGAACAAATTTATTTTCAAAGTGCCTTTAATACTGCATACCTCACTGGTTTTTGTTCATTTATTGTACATATAATTAATCATTACAGTTAAAAGCCAAAATACAAAGATAAATAATCTGGGTCTACAGATAAACTGCATGCAGTAATAAACGTAGAGCTGAAGTTTACTGTAGAAGAAGCCATGAAGGACTGGGTGGGGAGTAGAGACATAGTTCCTTCTTTAACCTCAGCGCTAGATAGGGGTGGGTGATCAGCGCCACGCTCCGGCCGCTTTACCTCTGGGAATGAGACCCAGTACTCATTTTGCAGCCTGCATAAAGCAATACGAGTACATTCATTTTATAGGCGTTCAGGTTTGCGCGGCAGTTAAGAAATAGGCGATATTCTTCGGGGTCTTGTCTTTGTATTTAAATACTCTACAGCATGCAGAAATTTCTAGAATAATATTTACATACTAGACCACCTGGAGAATTGTTTAGAATGTAACATAAGATATACGGTACTTGTCACGAACACATTTTTGTAATTTTTCTCGTTTTCCAAATACATAGCTTCTCGATTTGAGCTTCATGTAACGTAAGGCACCGATACGAACGAAAACAAACTCGTACAAGTTTAGCGGAGACACAGATGAGGGAAGGAAGGACGGACAAACGGTGGCATATACAAACGTGAATTCATTTCTTGTAATGAACACCCAAACTGCCGCATAACCCCGAATGTATAGCGAGGTTTCTTACGGAAATAGCTGAAAATAAAATAAGGTGTCGCCTTATAATTGAGGTCTTAAAGCATTTCCCAGTATCACTTCAGGAACACGTCATTTCATGGTAAATATTAACTAATACGGCATGCTATACCCCTGTGCTTTCTCACTCAGCAGTTCAGTCACATGTACTGTCTGTAGCCTTACATCGTCCCACCTGAAACTTTATAATACTTTTATTATATTTTCTTCACTTTCTGAGATTTTTCTGTAAATACTTCAGTGGGAAACAGGGAGTCGTCAGATATTCGAAGCTGTCTTATTTTCGACTTTATACGGTAAGACATACGATGTACCGTCCTTTCCTGTGTACGTGTACCTACAAAAATTTGTGGAGTTTTCTGTAGATGACATTTTAAAGCTTCCTACTCGTAATTATCCAAGAACCGTAAGATTTCAACAGGAGGTAACAATTCCGTAATTTTATAGTTTAGTATTCCTATCGCTACAATAAAATTATCGAATAAAAGTACGAGAAAAGGGTAAATTTTATTCAGTACTTCATTTTATCCCACAAAACGGATTTAGCCATGTTAAATAAACACTTGTAACAGTAGCAGTTTGGCTGCTTGTTTAGTCAATTATTCATTTAGCCAGGTAGTTGCTGAGTCAAAAAGTAAACCAGCACGTCGAATTCTCATTTTCCCACACGTGCATATTTATTTATTCCTTGTAAGGAACTTCATGTTACAGAGTTTAATTGCGTATTCAGGTAACTCAATTACGAAGAATAGTTACTGTAACGTTTTCATTAATATTATCAGCTTACAACACTCGGTTTTTACGAAGAACTTCCGGTTTTCAAGATCCATCACAGGTAAATGTTTTAGTTATTTTACGAGAGTAAACAGACACTGACGAAAGACGACTTTTGTGCATCATTCGCGTATTGTTGTGTTCAACAAAAACTGTGTGCAAGTTAAAACTGCCCACAGTACCACAGAAGTTCGGAACAGTCAGTGTGGAACATTCTGTGACAAAAGAAAGCCGGTGTAATGAAGATTTAAAGCGCTCTCAGAAATGTTGGAAGGATATTGCCGATACATGCGTGTTGTTTCCTACTACTGAACGAACAAAAGTACATCAGAATTAATAGCTGCAAATATTTAATATAGTGGCTTTCGTAATTATTTTGTATGTGGATTTGAAACCTGTTAGTATATATCGTATTACTATTCCGGCTCCACGTGAGCGTAATGTATTGTTTGTATTTTCAAAGTTTCTGTCGAATATAACAAAAGATATAAATCGGAAAATGTAGGCTCACCTAATGCAACATGTACCTTACATTTATGACTTTATATAAACCAGTTGACTTTAAAATTAAAGTGTATTATTATAATTTCAGTAAAGACTTCACAGTAACATTTTTCTTTGGTTGCAATCCATGGGAATGACTGTCATGAATCTTTAGGTGAGCTTAGAAATTTTTCATAGATGCGAGATTTAAATGAACATGTGTCCGCCAGGAATGAAGTGACATTAGAAGAAACGTCTACGGACGTCAAGCAGTTTAATATTTTAGGTCTATAGACTACCATATAGTACTGAAAGTAACATGGACTAAAAACATAAAATACAGAAGTTGGACTTACACGAAAGGCATAATTTTGCCAAAGAAAGGGAAGCTGAATTACTGAAATTGCAAAAGATCGTGTTAGTAGTCAGTCTATATATACAATAAGAGCCGTCCTCACACCTTATTCTTTATTTATTAGAAGTTAAAAAATTGCAACATGTTTCGACCACCTAGGTGGTCATCATCAGGCCATATTAAAAATGTAACAGGAAACAATTCTTGCCATTAAGATCTCAAATGACGTTACAGATCACCGTAAGCATCATATATATAACCAAGTGATATAAATATATAAAATTATGAAAGGTATAAAAAATATAAAAATGCAATATTTTGAGGATGAATAGTTTAACCCTTTAAAGACGAAGCGTATCTGTTTTATATAAGGACTCAGTGCGTACCGCGCTGTAAACACTGTCCACTTCGGTTATAAAAACCAGTCTCTTAATGTTTCATAAGGCAAAAGTTGCTGTTTGTTCTGAGATCCGTACAAAACACATAAACGCAATGTGGGCACCACGTAGAATTTTTTAATGTTAAAACTGGTGGTATGTAAAGTTACCGCTAGGCTTTAAAAGGTTAAATAGTAGAGCCAATATATAATAATTGTGAGCATTGGACTCCAAGAATGTGAACTGCTGGGATGTTACGCCTTATAATTTGACACATATATGCCAAAGTCTTGGAGGAAATTTTATTCTCCATATTCAGGGTAGAAGAAGATCTACTAAGAAGATGGGTCACATCGTCCCCCGAAACACGGGTGCTTATTTAATAAAGTAGGCGGCATCAGATTCCAGAAGACATTAATGTTCCTAGTAACAGTTGTAACAATCTAAAATTTCGCAAATGGAATGCAGTGTGTATAAAAATATGCAATGTGATATAATTTAACAGATAAATTGTCTTTCACCCGCTTGTCATTAATTTTCTTTGTGCCTATTCAGTTGGTTGGACTGCTTTGTCTCGTGCCGGCGACATCGGTGTTCTCCCTGCCAGCTGTACTGCACAGCGGGGCTAGCCTAACCTCTACTGATCAACCTGTCATTGACCACAGCCACACTTCAACAGCAGCAATAAGTGCAGAATTTGAACCACAGGCCACTGAACACACAGAAAAACCGGAAATGTCTGATAATGAAGATATGGAAACAGCGGAAGTTCTAGTTTTCAGGCCACTCTTTAGGTATACGCAGATTCAGGCTGAGAGGCGCCGCAGGCTCGAGGCACGCCGTCAACAGGCAAATAATCCGAATTACGCAAATTATCCATATCGACAATAAGAAAACGCCTGTAAATCCGTCGTGGTAGGAAAACCTACGTTGCAATGACATTATTGAAAGACTTCCATTGGCCCCGTAATATGTAACGTCAATAGACTTGCAAAATACTCAGCACAAACATTTTCACGTGCATTGCGCAACTAAGAAAAACATTTTTGTGTACCAAATAAATTACATCTTTTCAACACATAGCCACGCCATTTACTCATCTGGGACTGTGATCTGTACACACAACTGAAATTTCGTCCCAATAATAGTAAATATTTTTGCATAAAACACCGTATTCAATTCAGGCCTTTTTAAATTTCATTAAATGTTTAAACTACGTAACACATAGGCCGAAAAGGGACTGGTGTTAAGTGTGTGAAAGATTTAATTCCCCACACAGAGCGTATCATGTCTAGGAACATTATAATCTGTGGCTATCCGTAAAGTAACGTAACAGTCTCTGTCGTTTACAGCAGCAAAAGTAATCGCAATTGGACGCTCAGTCACAAAAGTGTGTTTCACTCAAAAACTCACAAATTTCCTTTCGGGCAAGGCTGCAGTTCCCTTGAGTCAGAACGGTGGTGATATGTAGACTGCAGTTCACACAGGGCCCCGTATAGTCTAGCGCCTGTCCTGTGACTAAAATAAGGTTGTGGACAAGTACAGTGTGGGACTTGAAGCAAGGACAATATAATCTATGTGTTAATTCTTTAGTGCTCATAAAAAAGCTGTCATAAATTAGCAATTTGACATGTCACGAAGATGTATGTAGGCTATATAGGCCTATTACGTAAATATATAAAAATATAACATATTCTCTTTATTAATTAAAAGTTTTAAGTATTATAACAGAAATAATGACATCTTATTGGTAGAAAGCCTTAGTAATCTTACACCTTCAGCACCGGCTCGTTGCTAAGATATTACCTACCTACCATTAAAAAATTAACTCCCGAAGTACTTGTCTCGTTTTTGTGTTCAAAGAACTCACCGCATTCTTCTGAAGTGACTAACACACGTCGACACCGAAACTGATTTATGCGTTCTGTTAATATGCGGGTGTCATTGAAAAGTACACAAGGTTCAGGTACTTCATTAATGGTCTGTTTATCCCAGAAATTACTTAGCAACATTTAGCAAAGACGCGTGACGACATGTTACCTTTTCCTATTTCCATTTATTAGTCCTTATTAAGCACATAAGTCTTCCATTCTGCAACATCTACTCAGCATCAAATTAAGAATTTAGAAATTTACAAACGTTGTTGAATCTAAAGAAGAGAGATAACTTCTCGTTAAGTTTTAAAATCTTTCACACACACACGTGTTTCTGTAAGCAAACACTGAGTAAAAATGATACACCATACAACTAATATGGAATATATTTATGCGAAAAATAACTGCATCTTTCTCAATAACACTAGAACCATGAAGCCGATTGGCCAGTCTCATTTTTTTATTAAGTTGTGAGTACAGACCACTCAGTTAACATTCTTAAAACCATGACAATACCATTAATATTTTTAAACGAATTATTGTAAAAGAATGCCGTGACTTCATATGATAACATATTTTTCCAAGTTATTTATCAGAATATAATGGATATTGCTTAAAAGGAAAGAAGCTAAAAATATTGGGAGTCAGAACTAAAATTACGAAACTATGACATGCACAATAACCAGCATGAATTAGGTGTGAACAGTTCATAATTCTTTAGCTACACGTGTGCAGTGTTTGAAAACACATTATATTTCGTGATGTACTTGCAACTCACGCTTCATTTGGAAGGATTTTGTAATTAATTTAAAAAATAAACTGTAAATTGTTGGATATTTCAGTACACAATTGATATATTTCAAAGCATGTGAGAGGGTTTGAACAACAACAGGTAGCACCGTACAAAATATTTACAGCTTCTTCGAGGAAGCACTTCTCTGCTGATTATATTTTTGTGATATACTGTAATTTTTATGTCAGTGATTTTTAATTCACACTGTGGATCTAATTTAACAAATTATTAATGATATTTATTAATGTATTATGTATTTAAGTGTTTTGTATTGGTGTTTTACGGTGTTCTCAATGACCAAATAAAGGTTCCTTTGTAGTAAAAAATTATAAAACGATAATGTTATAACATATTTCTCATACCTACTGCACATATTACGTTTAAACGTTCGATATCATCATTGTCATGATCACCATCATCATTATCAACAACAACAACAACAACAACAACAGGAATAAAACCAAACAAACTACTTCTTTGCTCTCAAAGTTTCCACTGAATATTCCAGTCGTTTATAAGTCTTTGGTATTCCTTCTGTATTGTTAAATATGATTACGATTTCCGGTCCAGTGGTGAATATCAATACGATCTGTTGCAATATTTAAGAAGTTTTCCACACAGTGTGTTTATATGTTTCATGTGGTTCTCACAAAATAATAATACATATGTTTCAATAGACAACATAACAAGAATAAATATGGGCTGTGACTCCTGCAAGGTAAAGCTGAAGTCTTCAAACTATGAACAATTAAATAACTGTGTATAAGGCTTTTCTTCCATTCTGCCAATATTCTCTCCCTATTTCTTTCTCTAATCTGAAGTGGTATCTTTAATGCCGTAACGGATAAAAAAATGTTAGTTCAGTTCAGCAGCAAACACACTTCTAGTCCACAAATATTTCCTTACAGGATTATCTAAGCTTATCCACATACGTTATAATTCATCTGCTCGGCCCACTCCACATTACAACGTGTACAGGAGGTAAAATGTCTGGCCCATATTCATTCAGTAGTCTGTCTGATGACAGGTTCATATCCTCTTCCAATGGGAATTCTTCACAGACTGCGATCTAATGCTTTTAATTGCCAGTAACATCTCTTTTCCTTAAAGTCATCCAATAGCAGCTTAAATCTTCTTCCTCTTCTTCCCGTCATTTCTATCCTTTCCTCTATCTTTCGTTCAACAACGTGTTTTAGAAGGCAGTTCCCACCCTACATATGACCAATCCAGTTAACCTCTCTTCTTTTCATTGTATGTAGGATATTAATCTCCACCAGGGCTGTGGAGTCGGTACACAAAAGCTCCGACTCCGACTCCGACTCCTTCATAAAAGCTCAATATGCACTAATAACGGTAAACCTATAAGACATTTCATCACCACCACGTGAATCATCAGGCTACTTTTTTTACTTATAACCTATATTGAAGTATAAGTCTAATGGTTCTGTAACTATCAGGGCTCTGGAGTTGGAGTATCTAGTTAAGATTTTAGACTGAGGTCGGAGTCGGAGTCGGTAAAAATGTGCCGACTACGACTCCACCTAAAAATTCCGTCCGACTCCGACTCCACCTAAAATTCCTTCCGACTCCACGACTCCGACTCCGACTCAACAGCCCTGCTCTCCACCTCGACTCTACGTAAAACTTCTTCATTTCTCACACGTTCCTTCCAACTCACCTTCTCCATTCTTCTCCAGCATCACATTTCCAAACCCCCCAGCTATTTCTGATCTACCTTCCGAAGTGTCCAAATTTCAGCACCACGAAAAGCTATGCTCCAACTGTAGCACTTTACTAGTTCCTGCCTTAAATTTAAGTCCAACATCCCATATATAACGCGAACATATTACCGCTAAAGTGTGAAATCCGATATTTCATAAACTACCTACTTATAACACTAGGGGCAAAACTAATATGTTAGTGTCATTCTTGATGATGGCTAAAGAGATGGAACACGTTGCGTTTGAGATAAATTATTTGTGTATGCATACAAAGCGCGCCTGGTTGATTACATATTACCTTTTATTATCTGATTTCATTCATTCTTCTTACGTCGTAGAATAACCACCCAACTGCAGTTAAAGCATGGAATAAGAAACCATTCAACACTTTAACTGGTCACTTCATAAAATATAACGTCCCGAACTCGTTTAAAGTATAGGGCGACCCGACACCAATTACGGCATAAAATGATGAAACATTCAACACTTTTGACTAGATATTTCATACAATGACTTCCCTACCCGAGTTAAAGCATAGAATGAGAAGGCGTTCCTCGCCTGAAGTACATATTTCATTCATTAAAGAGCCGAACACATTTATAACCTAATCTAAACTGACCTAATCTACCCTAACCTGACCTAATGTCAGTTACCCGGCGGGTTAGGTTACGATAGGTTACTTTAGACTATGTTAGGTTAAGTTAGGTTAGTTTAAGTTATTTTACGTTGTTACGTTATGTTATGTTATGTTATGTTATGTTAGCTTAGGTTATATTATAGATGGGTTCAGGTCGTTATTGTATGGAGTAACTAGTTACAGTGTTGAATTGTTCCAGAGTCTGTGCTGGGTGGGTACGTTATTATACGAAATGCGGACACTGTATGGAATAATTAGTTTAACTGCAGAACGATGCCCCATTATGTGCTGTAATATTGTCAGATCATTCCGTACTGTAACTGGGGCTAGGCCGTCATTCTGTTAAATAAATAGTTGTTCTACGGAATAACTGGTTATTGTGCGCAGTAGTTCCTCATTGTGTGCTGAAATGGTGTCGGGTCATCCTATATTTCAGTTGAGGCCGGGTCGCTTCTCCTACGAATTAACAAGTGCTGAGGGGGTCCGCATTCCGTGCTTTAACTAGGGTCGGGTCGCTATTCTATGAATTAACTACTTAAAGTGCTAAAGGGTTCCTCTTCCATACTTTAAACGAAGTCAGGTGACTTTTGTGTGAATAACTACACAAATATTTGGATGGAGCCCCTTTCCTTGCACTCAGTGGGTCTTTATACTACTAAATGAGTACTTCAAGTGTTCAGTTATCCCTGATGCAAAGTTTATCGGGGACCAGTTCATTATTTAATGGAATAATTCATTGTTGCATAAAGTGATAATTTAAAGTATTTATTTTTCTCTTCATTCGACACTCGAAATAAAAATGCCTCGCTAATATAAAAAATAACCAGTTATTTTATACATTAATGAAATCATACTCTTCATCGGTAACATGTACGAATACTAACATATCATTAATTATTCAGATTCACTGTCCGATATATGTCGAAAATGAAAACAGGGACCGATAGAAAATATTAATGACTAAATTCAAATTTTTTTCTTTCGTCAGACATCTGTCGCTCGTCTCAAAGAGACACACGAGCTGGTTATTTGATCCTCGTAGTCATTACCGTTGATAACCCTTGCCGCTAGTATGATTAACTTTGCAGCAGCGTATTTGTAATTGTAAATTGAAATTGTTCCTGTAAACGCCATGAAGGCATTCTTAAACTCGGAATTAGATGAAACTGAGTGGTTTGTTTCACGCACCGATCTGTTTATCCTCAAAGGAAAGCGCTTCCAGTACCCACTGAATGGAAGGGCAGGTGGACCCCAGACCTGGTTGGAAATTTTGGAGAGGAAAATAATATTTTCCCTGTTGTGAATCTACATATTTTTTTGCGATAAATCAAAACTGAGTCCAATGATGTGTGCTTCGCAAGGGAAGTTTTGAATAAAGACTCTCTGGACTGAAAATGTAGTCTTTCTGCTCTTTCTTCCAGGTTGCTGGCTTTCATTTACTTGTTCATTGCCATCGTAGACTATTGTCGCTTCTCAAGTCATAAAGCTTACAAGAAGAAGAAGAAGAAGAAGAAGAAGAAGAAGAAATATTACAAATAGGATACAATTTTGCATATCTCTGCCTGATTTAGTATCACACGTGGCGATTAATTTGTCCGGGCCATGATGGTCAGTGAGGAAGACCCGTCGTATTCGGATTAATAATGCCAGCTGCTTCCTCATTCATGATTCCCACAGTGCATAAATTGTGAACTGCAATGGGTGGAAAATTTTTGAGGATCATGACAGGGAAGTGTTGAAAACCGGTGGAAAGGTTACTGCATATAAGTTGCTTACTCTGTGACGTCCCACGTCCCGGGTCAGATATGAACGTCCCAACTTACAGATCGAAGAGGTGATAACGTGCTACCTGGTCAGGGCTATGACACAACTATGGAGGCAGAGAGAGATGGGTGTAAAACAATTAGCAATTAAAAACTAGAAAAATCGGTTACCGTGCCAGTCTATTCACCATAAAACTCATGTGAAACCAAATGGGATTGAACCCAAGGTTACACTGTAAGAATACACTATAGCTGCTAACCGCCTGAGCTATGGGACAAAATTATTGTCAGATAAAAATCAAATTTCTTGTATAAATATAAATATGGAAATGAGACACATTTGATCACAAATATTAACCTACTTTTCTTTATTGGTATTACAATATTCTGATTTGAATACTCTCTGTGATAACTCGGTCTGTAAGGAGACCGGACCTGCATATGAGTACCGGCAAGGATAGGAATTTTTCTCTCCAACACCAGTTCAGATTCGGCTCTGTGGATCACCTGTCTTTCTATCGAAAGGCACCTATTCTGACTGGGACTTGAAACTTGATACTCTTTTCCATATACAGTCCATATACAGTTGAATTCCGTTATAACGACGTCGGTTGTACGACACCTCGGATATAGTGTCAAACATACTGTGGTAATAACTAATTCCCCACAACGCCCGTGTTTTTCTACCTCGCTTAGTACGACATCCGTAACAGAATCTACCTCGGATGTAACGACATTGCCAATCATCGGAGCTAACACAATTTTCCAAGAAACACGACTCACCGCGCGGCGTTCTCCAATCCCAGCAATTGCAACATGTCAGCTGTTTATCAGGCGACTTCCTGTCACATCCCATGACTGCCCACGCTTGTTTGCTGCGTGAACGCAAATCGTTTATGACCAGCAGAGTGGCGTTCCATTAGCTGAGTGCAAGAACGACCTAACTACGCCGGCCGGCTTTGATACTTATGCCACTTTTGCGTTTGTGAATACTGAAGGACGGGTATTTAGAGCTGACTGTTGTTTGCACACAGATGTGTTGTGAACCGCTTGTACGAAGCCAGGCCAGAGAACTGCAAAATTTTGTTACAAATTACAGACATTTCTTACCGTATGTGCAAATTTAGAATTATAGCAGAGCATTTTTTGTTCCCAAATTTTAAATGTACCTTAATGTACTTTTCTGCACAAGCATCTGTGGAAACTGATAAGTATGACCAATTAATATTTATTCTTTCTAAATTCTAATTGTAATTTAAATTTAAAATAGATCATAGCGTGAAGATTTAAGTAGTATGCCTGCAGGCCCGTAATTTTGTCTTGAAAATTTTCCTTCAGTTTTACCATACACCTCACTTACAGCGATACATGGTTATAACGACACAAATGTTTCTGTCCCTTCGATGTCGTTATAACCGAGTTCGACTGTACTACCAAGCAGGGGTGACTTCTCCATAAGGGCTGCAGGGATGCAGCCCTCCCAGAATTTTTTAGAAAAATTAAACTACATATCTGAGCAAAAGTTTTAGTTACGAGTTCTAACAAAAAATTATTCAGAAATTTCGCTGATTTTTCTCAAACTTTCTGGGAGGCCTACAGCCCTTATCGATAAATCGCCCCTGCTACCAAGTTAATTATGGGTGGAACTTAACCCCTGCTCACATACATATATATATATATATATATATATATATATATATATACCGATTATCTTACTTTACTAGGAGCGGGAAGGGGAAATAAACACTATAAAGAAATAAACAGAATCCTTATTAGAAGCTAGTAAGGGTGCTGATCGAGAAACAAATGCTGAGAAAAGTAAGCATGTGTATCCGTCCGCATCTCGTGCGCAGGATGCAGGACAAAATTACAACATAAAAATTGCTAACGAATCCTTTAAAATGTGTAAAATTTCAAGTATTTTGGAGCGACACTGACAATTCAAAATTGCGTAGATGAAAGCATCAAAAGCAGCATAAATTCAGGGAGTGTCTGCTACCATTCGATCCAGAATGTTTTGTCTTCCAGTCTGATACCTAAGAATTTAAATAGTAAAATATGTAGTACTATAATTCCACCAGTTGTTACGTGTGGCTGTGAGACTTGTTCTGTCATATTAAGGAGGAACATAGGCTGAGATTGCGAATAGAGTGCTGAAAATGATAGCTGGGTGTACGTGGGGAGGAAGGAAAGTACCAGAAAAGAATTTAGAAACGGTACAGTGGGAAGCTTTATGATTGGCTCATGTCACCAGTTTCTACTTGGGTGAACAACTTTGGGAGGATGAAGTGGCGGGGCCTGTGGTACGTATAGGCAGAAGAGAAATGTATGTGGGGTTTAGCTGGGGAAGACTGGCGGAAAAAGCCACTTGAAACACTGGGGAGTGGGAGGGATAGATAACAGCATACTACCGACCCCACACTATGAGCGACACAAATCCCTGCTTCCGTCCCTCGCACAGTCGGATGGTTAGACCAGGTCAGTTCAGTGGACACGAGGTTGTTTCCCGTGGTAATGCAGGTGTGAGGTGCCTGCGGCGTCCGCTGTCCGACTCCGCCGATGATTTAAAATCAACACACTAAGATGTTAGCACTGATTTATTGAGAGAAAAGAACAGTTTTACTCTAACAGTTGCAGATTACTCATGTTGATTCTACGTAACGCGTGACCACAGCACTTTAAATGACCGCCGCACTTGTGTAACCAACTGTATCATCTTTTAATAGCAATTTTATTACGAAAGGTCTGAAAATTACGGTGCACTCAACACTGCTACCTTACACCTCCAACAGCCAAACCGGAGTGTGTCATTTGCTAGTCGCAACTCGCAGTCAAGTTCCCCCCTCCTACATGCCAAATGATCCTATTGGCCGAAACTCAAATTTAGAAAAACCCCATTGGCCGATTTAAATTTGTTGAACAAGTAAAGTTGACTGGTTGCACTAATTTAAGCCAGTAGACCCCAAACATACGATTAACGAACCTTTTGGGGTGTTGCCCGCTGGCACTTCCCACTCAAGGAATCATGACTCAAAAAGTGTCAAGTCTCGGGTTTCACTAGGGAAGCCCGAGCTGCAGAACTCCTTTCAGCATGACAGCTGATGAGTGTTCTGCTCAGCCTTATCCTTTTGAATGCGCTAGCCGCACTCGTTCCTTCGCGCACTCTTGGCTGGCTATCCCTGTTTCACAGCTGAAAGTCCCTTTTCCAATTAACTAACCCAAAAGGAATTTATCGTAATAAGGCTTGTCCAAGGTTTGAACCTGAATCGCCGGACCTGTCCAAGGTTTGAACGTGAATGGCTGATTACAGGTATAATATTAAAACAGATCTCAAAAACCTAGGATGGAATGGTGTGGTGTGGCCTACATTCATCTGGCTGAGGATAGTAACAGGTGGCAAGTTCTTGTGATGACGACAATAAACCTTCGGGTTCCGTTACATATGAGGAATTTCTTAACTAACCGGCAAATTATTTGCTTCTCTAAAAGGGCTCGTCTCCACTGAGTTAGTTCCTTATCCGGCCGTGTCCTTGTTTACACAATGAAAAGGAACTCTGGAGCACGAATTAAATCATTCCATGTGTTTTCACTTGTTAGTAAAACCAGAGATTATTAAAAAATTTACGACCCAACTTTTCTTTCTTAATATCTGTATGCTTTAGACCTCCGTCTGTTCATGCCACTATTTAACACTAAATAAGATTGGCAACGGCTTAAAGATCTTTACAATATTTGTAGTCTAAGCAAATATTTTCAGGTATGAACTGTATTGAAAACTAAGGAATTTCTCAAGATAGCTTATCTTCTAATAATTCCTATGGACGAGAAAATGAGCCGAAAATGAAGGAAACAAATCACGTATGTAACGTTTGGAATAATAATAAGAAGTAAATACGTTGCGAATATCTTCTATCCAAGAAGTCATGCCAAATGCTCGAATGATTCAGTGTTTCAGCATTAATTCGTAGTAGAAACAGGTCAGAGATTCCAGTTCTTATGAGCTGATGAAGAGGAATGACGGTGGTGATCATGATCACGATAAGAGCGGTTCAGTGCATGTTTACTGACGGCATAAGCAACTGGGTAGGCAAAATAGCAGACAAATTTTTCGCATAAGCAATGCACAGTACACTCTTACCTAAGTGAGACGTAGTGAACAAACTCACACCTCGGATCACTTGAGGCTTTGTCAGGTCGACGATGACAAGAGCGTGTTGTCTGGAACCAGGAGGCGCAAATTGATCTAAACAAATCGCGCCACGCTGCAGCTACCAACATGTGACCGCGCCAAAGGACTTCCCAGACGCTATACTAAGGAATATTTACTTCTTATTAGCGAATTTCATCCTGACTTCTGCAGATGTTTGGCTCTTCATCGTAAGTAATGAGGCATGTTCAAAACACTATAACATTATCACATCAACTGACACTTTGGACATTGTCCACTGTTCCAGGTTTTGCAGAATACAGCTCTTCGAAGACTGGTGCCCTTTACTTTGTCTGATGACAGTACAAAATAAGGAATTCTACTCCGTTGAGCCTTAGGTAGAATGACTGTCGATTCCCACAATACAGTAAGGTCCCTTCATTTTTGTGTCGTCGGAGAAAGGACACAGAATTAGATTCTGTAATACAAAAACACTCATCACCAACAAATGCACAGAATTAGATTCTGTAATACAAAAACACTAATCACCAACAAATGCACAGAATTAGATTCTGTAATACAAAAACACTAATCACCAACAAATGCACAAAGAGAGTTCTATCATCAATTGTAACACACTCCTACATGTTTCGACCCTGCTGGGTCATCTTCAGGGAGAACTTTTTGTTATCGTTACACTAAGGTTGCACTTTATAGTTGAGTGAGAATGTGCTGTTGACTGTGTACTGCGTTGTTTTTGGAGGTGTGAACTCTCTGCGGTCCCGGCCCGGCACGTCAAACACATGTTTGACGTGCAATCAATTTTTGCCGACAGTGGTGCCGTTTATGAGATAATGTGAAAAAATATGGTACAGCCAACCAGGCCACAGATGGCAATATAATACGAAGCAGAAAAGTGATATTTGCATGCTGGATAGCTAGCACAAAAATACAGCCACACACTTATAATATTTAATATTTATAGCTTTTCCATGGCAACAACTGTTACGAGAGAGCGCCTTAATATTGCCTTATACGTACATTGCCAACTTGTATATTATTTACATTAGCAGGCTTGACATAGTTATTCGCCCTGCTTACCTTCTCCGCACGACACGTTTTCCGGTTTCATCCGCCATTTAATGTACTAAACATGTACTAAGTCAGTACTAAACATGTTTTGTAGAATTCTGTTTTTCGTTATTTCCATAGACGTTCTGTCCAGTTTTATATTTCTTTTATGCATTATACTGTTTTATATAGATCTGGAAATTTGTCTTGCCATAGAGGAAGCTCATGCGCTTAGAGTATTTGAGAGCAAAGTTCTGAAGGTATATCGGCACTTATAAGTGAGAAAGTGACAGTAGAATAAACAAAATGCATAATTTTCAACTTGGTAATTTGTAATATATACCAAATACGACTCCGATGAAAAAAATCAAGAAAAGTAAGACGTGTGCGACATGAAATGTGCATGGAAAAAATTAGTTATAAACAGAAACTTCAGTCCGAAGTCTCCAAGGAAATAAACCACTGAGAGAAGTGTGGTTAGATAGACGGATAATATTAAATTGTATTTGAAAGAACGAGGGTATGAGGGCGTGTAGTCTATTCAACTGACTTCGGATGACATTCAGTGTTAGATTTTGTAAACACAGCAATAGATATTCCGACATAATAGGCTGAGAATCTCTTGACTGTCAGAGATAATACGTGCAATTACTCCTCTATAAAACCCCCATTTCATGGAATGTATCGAATGACTATTAATATTTGATGTCCAATTGTCATGGTGTCACAAAATCTTTAGAAGTCGTCGCAGTGTGTCCCCTCAGTGTTAATATTTGCTTTTTCAGATTCTGTGTTATTTATACCGGCCCGTTTCAGAGGTTAGCAATATCCTTCTGTTCAGATTGGGTGCTAATCTGTATGTCATCTGACATACATGCGTTCATTGTAGAAACCCAACGTTACGATTATTCACTAACATCCGACGTTTTGACAGGCGTTTCAGAAAAAACTCTTGTGACGCACACGCACAAACGCAATTCTGTACGTTATCACACGTTTGAATAGCAGCCTAAGGAGAACACAGGGATTAAAATTTTATAAAAATTTACGTAATTTTCGAGAGAGTTACTGAAAAAGATTAGGCCTACATCTTCTCTTGTTTTGCCTCTTCCAAACTATCAGAACACATGCTTCCGCTTATATGGCTAAAAATTAACACGTGCATCATCAGGTGTACTTGAAATACGAGTCTTAGATTACGACACACCTCACGGAGGTGCTAATGTGTTACATTGCACTAATTTGAAACGTGAGAATGCTTAGTATAAATACAGGAAGCTGGGACAGGTAGCTATCAGAGCTCAGTTGAAAGCGGACTGCAACCAAGAGCACCAGAGATCCCCTGTGGCAGCGAATAGCCGAGAATATCAAAGAAGAAGATTGCCTCTCAGAATTTGAATTTTCAACGAACAAACATGAAGAAATACGCCGTAAGTATGCGTCTCATTGCACGAAACATTGTGCAGGTTTAGCTACTTTTAAATAGTCGTGTAAAATCTTTGAAATAAAGCATGGACCTTTCTTCGCTTAATATTCTTTTCGCCTCACACGTTATTGTCTTAATGCTGTAGATTAACTGGATTTGTTATGTTGTATTCAGAATCAGATAATCGTGAAATGTTATTCTTTAAAATTTTCACAAAAATATTGAATGGAGCATTTTCAACGCATTTTTAATTTTATATGAACTGCGACCTTTCGTGTACGTAGGTAATTTCCTTACGTGGATATAATTAGTATGGTGATGAATCTTCGGAAGGTTTTTGGAACCAGGTTTTTACGACATTCGAACTTAACATCTATGGTGACATCCAGTGTCTAGTAAGTAACAAGTCTGTGCTTGGGAAGTGCCGAAATTGTTCACAGTCATTGAAATTTAACAAGGAAAGTGCCTCACAATTTCAAAAATTCTGCCAAGATTTGTCATTTTTTTTAGAAGAGGAAATAAAACAGTGCGTCAGTAAATACTGTGGCCGATATATCCGACGTATTTGTAAATGTGCTTGTCAACATCACTTCAAAGCCAAGCTACAGTGTAATTTAAATTACCCTTGTGCTTTCATGTAAACACATCTTTCTGAAAAATATCTGGATAAAGCACATTCTAGAATAACGTCCAGTGTTAGTTCTGAAAGTATCCATTTTGTACCGTGTACAAAATACGTAACAGTATTCAATAATATACCATCATTATACACAGGAAAACGTGCCCGTTCTTCTTTATTTACGGTTCAGTTTCGTACGTGTTTCAATATTGAAAGGCCAAGATTAAGAACAACTGAAAATTAGTGAAGGTTTTCATTTTAACAAGACACATTCAGGAAAGTTTTATGATGCTAGCATACGTGTATTCCAATCAGGTGTTCAAAAGCTCATCCGTGTAGATTAAAAATACATATCTGAAAATTACTGTCCCATTTTATAAAATAATGCTAAAATGTGTAAGGATGTGTTTCCGCCAGGATCCTTAAAAATTTTTTATAATTTTACCCCCCTGATATATTGAACAAGGCACTTCGTAATTTTAACTATCAGGACAACACCACAAGTCTCGCACTACATTATTTAGTAATCCTTTATGTAGTGTGCTTTACTGATCTTGTGTTCGCAAATCCAATGAATTTTACAACAAAAGACGATGCTTTTAAATGTAGTAACTGGCTTATCAACGTTCTTTTATTCACGCATCCTACTGTTGTCTTCAGATTTTCTGATGCGGTGCCTCTCCAAATCGATGTCTAATAATAATAATAATAATAATAATAATAATAATAATAATAATAATAATAATAATAATAATAATAATAATAATCTCATGCAGAAGGCAAAATACTAACACATGCCGTATATTTCGAAAGTTTTTAGCAGAATGATGAATGATAGGTACTTGATTAGTAATCCGTACTCTTTGAAAACCAGTTAAACAGGTGAGAGTTCAGAATAAAAATATTAACAACAACAACAACAATAATAATAATAGCATAACACTCATTATGCCATCCTGGCAGTTGTATTAAGCAATGCAATTTAAACTATATATATATGAATTTTCGCAAGTCCTAAATGATGCTTACCCTTAATATTTTAATATTATTTTATAAAGCTCTGGCTAAGTAAAATTTTAAGCATCCAGTTTCAGCCTAAGTGGACGATTTTAAAAGATTTTAATTAAAATATGTCAAGGTTTTGTATTCTTGTGTACAGTAGTGACATATTAGTGAAAACTCTTCAGTGACGGCTTTCACAATGGCTGTGACACATCGGTCTGTAGCAATGTGCCTTTTCGGAACTGTAATCACAGGCTGTCTAAAACTTCTGACTATGACAAATTATGCCTCACTCTCATTTTTTCTACAGCCATTCATGTTGCTTTCAGAAAGTATAAAGAATTCCATTGGCCTGGTCATTATCTACGAGTATATGACGTAGGCCGTTGTCAACGTGGCTTAGCCTTTCCTCAGATTGGGGGTGAAGTACTTGTTTTTCAGATATACAGAGGATAGGTTAAAATATTTGGAATAAGTAATTGCGTAAAGCCGATTACGGGCGATCCTCCAAATACTTTGTTAGGAGACTAACCTCCATTCATATTAAAATCTATTGAGTTACGAAATACCATAAAGGACCTCTAACTTGAATGTATTCTTAGGTGTGTCCTATGTACAGTAATGTGACATTACTAACAACCTGATTTGTTTTCCAGTTTTGCGTTGTTTTGCTGCTGGTCTGCTACGCACTCGCGATGCCCACTGGTCATGACGTCGCTGAAACGCTATCTACAACGGAGTCTTTGCAGAAGGCGGAAACACCGAACAAACCCACGCTGGGACAAGAGCCGTCTGCCGGCGTATTTGCTGGCCGTCTGTACCTGCCTCCTACTCCAGCTGCCAGAGATTACAGATCAGTTGAGGCTGTGCACCAGGACAACGAAACTCCGTCTCCCACCTTTCCAAACGCGCAAGACTCCGAGTTAGCAGATGATATACTTGACGGGAGGAAGGCAGTGGTTGAAGTAGATTTTTTCAGATCATCAGATAATGATAACGATGAAGAAGGTGCCAGAAAACAGCATTCTGCTGGTGGCATTACTTCAGGTGATAAACCAGAATCAACCTCAGCTACTGCAGTAACTGAACCTCAAAGTAAATTTTCCGAAAACACTGAAAGTTCCTCACAAAATCCTGAAGACAAGAATGTGTCCGGAGGACAGAGAGACGTTCGTAGTTTCGACTCAAATAACCATAATGTGCATGATGAAGATACTACAGAAGATGAAGATGACATGGCAGTGGCTGAAACAATTATCTTCAGGCCGCTGTTCAGCTACAGACAGGACACCGCTGCAAGACGAAGGTACTTCAGAGAAGTGTCCAGAAACGAACCTGGCTTCGACTATTACTAATCACGTGCAGTTGACCTGGTGGCGTATCATGCTCGTATTCTCCATTCAGTCATGCACACAAGACAAGCGTTTTGTATTGAATTAATTTTATACTATTATTTATTTTTATATTACCATTTATTTTGTACTTTTAGGTTCAGAAATAAAGTTATATTTTTTGTATAAAATAAATGCTCAGTTTTTTGCTAATTTATTCGTTTACATGCAAGCAAAATTAAAATAAAGGATGGTAACACTATGACATGGGGTATTCGTCACCGCAATCTGTTTTTCAATGGTATATTATAGGCAAATCTGCAGCAGCCCTACCGGCTGTGACCGAATAGGTTACGTTACACGGCAAATGAACTTAAGCGACTGTCACATTTCTTATAGATTCAATTTGAATATCTTGCTTTTCTACAGTATTTCACTTTCCCTCTTCATTACACCTTATTATTCCATATTCTTCACTTGTAGGCTAACCATTTTGTATTACTTTCGGAATTTCATTAGCAAAACTCTGTCTACTGTGTAAATTAAACAAAGAAAGTATGGGAAACAATGTTACAGAATATTTGACATAACCAATAAAAGAAAGGAGATTATGTTGAGGCATAATATAAGACAGAACGGCAAAGGCGTAAAGGGGTAAATGTTGAGAGAAGAGTAACAATTCTGCCAGACAGAGGGAGGTGTGTGAAAGAAGCTGCATAATGCTAAGAAGAAAATAATAAGGGGTAACACTGAAAGCTAAAGAAGGCCGCTAGCGTAAGTTTACCCCTGTATTTAATTGTTCAAAGCACTATAGAGACGTATGGAGGATGAAGGTACTGCACCAAGCTGCTTCATATTCCAGCGTCTTTGCTTCCATTAGGCAGGAGGCTGAAAGGATCCCACCTCCTCTTTTGATAAAGGACAAAAGATAGAAATTTTTGTAACTCTTTATGAAAAACTTCTGCAGAAATTGGTTCTGTTAGGGAAAGTTACACGTGTTTTTCGATGTAAACGATCACTAAGAGCCCATCTAAATCTGGAGGAAGCAGCTGAACGAATTCCAAGAAAATCTTTATTTTCTAAGTTCAACAAACTGTGTCTTGTTTAGACATTACCAACATCAAGATTTCGGTAAATTCTTTACACTTGCGTGACACTTGTACATTTTAAAAACACTTTCACTATGAACACCCTGTTCTGTAGTACTGAATGCAATCTTTACAAGTAATGCTGTCAGACTAAATTCCCATCCTTGCTTTACGCAAAAGTGCCAAAATAATAGAACGGCCATGGAACGAAAATAAAATTTAAGGTGTGCTGAAGTTCCTGAACTTCAAAATTGAGTTCTTACCTCACAGTAAACATTCACAGACAGCAGTCGCATCATGTTATTTACGGAAATAGGCGCTGTTTATTGTGAGCAGCGTACAAGACACATACGCATTACATGCATTAACCACTGTGGTGTAAAGAGCTTTCAAATAAAATGTATGTAGGCCTACGTCTCTAGCGACAGAGACGTTAGCGTTTTCTAGCGGAGTTTTCTTTTTGTTGGTGTTTTATTCAGTTGCTGTAACTGTCAGCAGCGTGGTCGCTGTCCACATCGCTATTATGGTAGCTGAGAATATATTGAATAGACTGTCGCGGACAGCTGACAAGGGGTAGCCCTCCAGCTAGGGTTTGGGCGATCTGCCGACAACACATCACCCTAAAAATTTGCCATATTACCCACCATTCACATACGCCTCGGACTCTGGCTCATTCTTTGGTACGACGTACGAAATGGAAAAGAGACATGAGATTCGGGACGTGGAACGTGAGGAGCCGGTATAGACCAGGGTCACTTAAGACAGTGGTCAGAGAATTAGAGAAGCAAGTTTAGATTCAGTGGGTGTACAGGAGGCTGTGTAGAACGAAAAAGACACTGAAAGAGCAGAGAATTTTACCTTTCTGTACGAAAAAGGAAATGAAAGTCTTCAATTGGGAAGAGTATTTTTTGTACAGCGGAGTACAATACCAGCAGTTAGGAAAGCAGAGTTGATAGGATGTCATATATAGTGCTGTGAGGTCACTGTTGTGGTATGATTTTTCTGGTTACGCCTGCACCAATTGAGGGTAGAAGTTATGACTCCAGGGCAACGTTCCCTCTAAGTTTTCTTACAGCTGCGCGGACCTGCTACTGCTCTGAGCAGAAAATCTTTACACGACCTGACGAACTGCGAGACACTTTAAAAGTTTTTTGTAATATACGTAAAGAGAATATTTACAACGAAAGTTGAAAAATTTTAGCTGCGCGGTAACAATTTAGTGTGCGCGGGAGCATTTCAGTTACTGCTCGGCCGCGCACCCGCGCAGCTTAGAGGGAACATTGCTCAACGGAGAGTTTTTATGAGGAATTAGGGCAGGTGTTCATCACTCTCCCAAGAGCCACACGAAAATTATTTTAGGAGATTTTAATGCAAAAATGAGGAAATACGATACATTCAAACCGACAATTAAAAATGAGGGTTTACATGAGGATAGTAATCATAATGGCGACAGAATAGTAAATTTCAGTATCTTAATATCTGGTTGTTAATGTACAATGTTCCAGCTCCGAAACATTCATAAATATGCGTAGACCGCTCCTGATGGGAGGACATGGAATCAGATTGATCACGTGTTGAGAAATAGGAGACGGTATTCCACTATACGCGATGTAAGATTTCTCAGGAGAGCTGACTGTGTTACTAATGACTACCTGGCGTTTGAAAAATATACAGAAAGACTGTCGGTAAGTAAACAATCTGCGAAGAAGTCTGATGTGGACAGACACAACCTCAAAAAGCTAAGTGAGATGGAAGCTAGGGAACAGCGTCAGATTAAAATTTCAAGCAGGTTTGCAGATTTCTAGAGCTTAAATGACAGCAAAGACACAAACAGGGCTTGGAAAAACATTAAAGAGAATATAAAAATCTCGGATAAAAGGAGTCTACATCTGTAAGAACGGAAGTAGAATAAACCATGTTTTGATGAAGAATATTCACAATTTTAGATCAAAAGAAGCAGGATAAAATGCAATGGTTACAGGTTCCAAACCAAAGTAATCTGAACAATGTAAGCCGTGAAGCTAGTAGATATTTCAGGAAAAAAGGAAGGAATATCTGAAAGTTAAATTACTGGACTTGAAACAAACAGTAAGGACACGAATATCAGCAATTTGTATAGGGGCGTCAGTGACTTTAACAAGGGTCACCAGCCTAGAACTAGTACAGTAAAGGATGAGAAGGGTGCTCTGGTTGCAGACTCCCGCAGTATTTTGGCTAGGCGAAGGAATCGTTTCTCTCAGCTCTTGAATGTGCATGGGGATAATGAGGTTAGGCAGACTGAAATACATAGAGCAGAGCTACTAGTGCCTGAGCCCAGTGCCTTCGACTTTGAGATGGCTACTGAAAAGCTAAAAAGGCACACATCACCAGGTATTGATCAAATTCCAGCAGGGATGATTAAATCAGGAAGCAGGACAATTCGTTCTGAGATCCATAAACTTATTATTTCTATTTGGAATAAGGAGGAATTGCCTGAGTAGTGGAAGGAGTCAATCATTGTACCTGTTTATAAGTAGGGTGATAAAGCAGACTGTAGTAATTATCGACGCATGTTACTTTTGTTAACTACATACACACTTTTACCCAACATCCTTCTGTCAACGTCAAATCCATATGCAGAGGAATTATGGGGGATCATTAGTGTGGATTTCAACGAAACAGGTCAACTACTGATCATATATCCTGCATTCGTCAAATACTTTAAGAAAAAATGAAAATACAACGACGCATTGACTCAGCTATTTATAGATTAAAAGAAAGACTATGATTCAGTTAGTTTTCATTGACTCTGACATTCCTACGGACCTAGTCAAGCTAATAAAAATGTGCCTAAATGGAAATCTGTAGCAGATTCCGAATAGTAAAATATTTGTGTGATAAACTTTTATTGGGAATAGTTTGAAACAAGGATACGACTTTTTGCCATTGCTGTTCATCTCTGCTTTAGAATATGCCATTAGGAAGTTTCAAGCAAATATGGAGGTTTTTTAATTACATGGTATGGATCAGCTTTCGTTTCACTGTGATGATGCTAATACGCGTATATCGGGTGAAAGCTTAAATGCTGTATAAACACAGAAGCTTTGGTAGCCGCTAGTAAGGAGATTGATCTACAAGTAAATGATGAAATATCTAAGTACATGATCATGTCTCGTGAACAGAATGCAGGACAAAGCACAGCATAAATATCGGTAATAAATTTTTGAAAGCGTGGAGCAGCTCAAATGTTTGGAAAAACTTTAACAAAATAAAATTCCATTCATGAAGGAAAAAAGAGCACTTTGGGGTGAGGGAAAGCTTGCTGTCATTTAATGTAGATTATTTTGTCTTCCAGTTTGCTACCAAAAAATATAAGGATTAAAAGGTACAAAAGTGTTTCTGTGTATGGGTGTGAAATTTCGTCTCTCACACTGATGGAGGAACGTAGGCTGTGTTCGAGAGCAGGGTGTTAAGGGACGACATCTTCTGCACTTCCCTGTGGCAGTGGAGAAGGCTGCATAATGACGAGCTTTTTGATACACACTCCTCACAACACTATTCCGGTAGTCGAATAAAGAAGAATGAGATGGCGGGGCGGGGCATGTAGCACGTATTGGGGAAAAGACAGGGGAATACACAGTTTTGGTTGGGAACACTGAGAGAAAGGGACCACTTGGAGGACCTAGACGCAGATGAATGAGTAATACTAAAATGGATCTTCAAGAAGTGGGAGGGAGCGGCATGGTTTGGATTGATCTGGCTCAGGATGAAAACAAGTGGCTGGCGCTTGTGAATGCGTTAACGAGCCTTCGGGTTCCATAAAATGCGGAAATTCCTTGAATAGCTGAGGACCTGTTAGCTTTTCAAAAAGGACTCTGCTCCACGTAGTTAGTTAGTTGATTAGTTAGTCAGTCAGTCAGTCACTTAGCTAGTTAGTTAGTTAGTTAGTTAGTTAGTGAGGATATTTACTAGATTAACGTGTCTGAAAATAGAATCCGGTTGTACGCTCATGTGTTCCTTATAAGACGTACTCGTGTTCTTTAGAACCTCAACCAGAGGGTTGTTATTTGTTATTAGTATGATTATTATTATAAAATTTATGTACTTATTTTGAGTGAACACTACACGTATACGTATTTAGAGTGCAGTAGGTTTGCTAAGTGCTGACAGCCACGTTTAAACTGAAAATTCCTAAATTGTTCTGAAATGTACATTCGGTCTTATTTATTTTATGAAGATTGTGCAATACGGAATATTACGGTTTTAAGACCTTATATGTGACACATAAGTTTATAATCTTTCGACAACTCTTCAAATGACCGAAATTTGTTACATGTGTTTAATTAATTAAAAGTGGCATTATTATCATATTCGATAAACGAACTACAGTTCTTTTTATCAACTGAAAATAATACAGGCGTACCGATCCATCAAATATTAACTAATATGTCGTTTATAAAATTAAAAATTTGAACCAAGGTCTTAGATATTCACATTACTATTACTTACCAGACCTTTGTTACTCACATGAATGACGAATATTTGAATCCTTTTTATACACCTCATAATGAAGCAGAAGGTTGCGAAGTGTTACGAGGATACAAAGAACTTGTCACTTCCCATTTACGTATTTATCCTAAATGAATGTGTTTCCTTTCCTATCCCCGTGGCCGCACGGGTCTAAGGCGAGGGTCTGCAGTCGCTCGATGATTGTAATTGCGGGTTCGAATCCGGCCGGAGGCATGGACATCTGTCTCTTGTGAGTGTTGTGTTTTGTCAGGTAGAGGTCTCTACGAAGGGCCGATCGCTCGTCCAGAGGAGTTCTCCTGACAGTGGTGTGTCTAAATGAGTGTAATTTCGAAACCTCAACGATGAGGAGGCCTAGACCGTTACGGTTGTCGAGCCATAAAAGAAAAGACTGTGCTTTCCTACAAAATAACAGCTTTTGGCTGCAGTTTAAAACGCAAAAGAATTTTTCACTTGAAAGTATTTTCCACGCCTTCAGTTTACAGAAAAGGAAAGAAGTTAGTCAGTTTCTTTCTAAATGATATATTTTTCAGATGCTTATAGTGAACGCACTTTGTGTTTCTGATTCATTTTCGTGTGTAGCTGATTTGTCCTGACTAATTAACAGTACTGCGTTTCCCCTAAGAAGATGTTAATTAAACGTTAATTATAGTGTCACTATAGCAAATAAGATTTCTGATTCCGCACGGTGAAAATGGCGATTATGTAATACGAAAAATTAAAACTGGCACCTTGTAATGCGAGATCACTGCCTAACAAGTTTAGATTTTATTTCTCAGCTTCTTGGCTTCGTAACACAGACCGAGCCGACACCAGTGAAAAAGGAGTCAACAAGTCACTGCCCACGGTGACACAGCTAGGCTTTTGGCGCTTAGATTAGTAATAACAATGACCCCTACGAATAGAAATCATGAACTTCAAAAATTCGCAATTATTTACTAAATTTCCTTTTATTTGGCTAAATAATTTATAAATTTTGAGCTCCGGAAATAAATTTTTTCGTTTAAAATAATAATTTTGCCGCTCCTTTTGTCACCCCTTGTACTCTGTCGCCTGGAGCGCAATCACCCCTTGTACTCTGCCGCCTGGAGCGCCATCAGCCCTTGTACTCTGCCGCCTGGAGCGCCATCACCCCTTGTACTCTGCCGCCTGGAGCGCCATCAGCCCTCACCTCCCTCAGATGTCTGCGGCCCAGACTGCCCACGGATTCAGAGACTGAGAACCGGAAAGAAAGAAGAAGATTCACAGTTCCTCGCTAAATAAATTTTTTTCTCATTTTTCAGAGACGTAAGACTGTCTGCACTAAAAGTATGGTTAAATTCTTTACGTGTGCCAGGTATTATTAATTAAGGCCAAAAGTGATCACGTAAAAACAAACATAAATTAAGGGATGAGAATTTTAAGGGGGATGGTTATTTCGTGTTCCTGTGGATTTACATTTCTGCCGGTGGGCTCAGCATTTTTAAACTAATTCCTCTTCATCCAGCAAGCTTTCTTTTTATATGCTTGCTGCCAAATTTAATTTACGTACTCGTACAGCATAAGAAACTGCACACGTTTCGAGGTAGCAGCAGATTAACGTAGGCTACATTTTGGTGTCCTGAAGAAACCTAGCATTATTCAGGAGTAGAAAGACCTACACGCCATCGAAATTGACCGTCCTGAAATTCTTACGGCTTCGTAAATGGAAGTTCTTAGAAATGTTAAAGTAGCTGTCAATACTGGAGTGCTTACTTACATACCATTTTGACAGAGTTACTATGTTCTGACCATCCATAACGCGGGAACTGAGTTAGTATGGCCCTGAAACAATCGGGGGTCTGAGTTATTATGATCCTTTAATAGACGTGGAATTGCGATAGTTTGACCCCCTAACAGCCTCGGAACTTAGTTAGTATGGTCCTCTAATAACTGTGGAACTGATGTAGTGTGACTTTCCACCAGACGCTTGACTGAGTTAGTAGGCCCTCTAACAGCCGCGGAACTGAGTGGTTTGTTTTGTTCTATTTCCTGCTTTATGCACGTAGTTTTATCAGAACCTCTTACAACAGTTACCCATTTTTGTAGTTTTTCTTCATGACTTTTAATTTAATTTAGTTCATGTAGATAATAGCAAAGAAGGAATCACATACCTGTATTGTAGAGGAAACTACACATCGCCTGACTCCTATTCCTTACACTGTATTATGCACCTTCTTAGTGAAACATATGAGAATTTCGTACGGTGAGCAAATCCCAATAAACCAATCAGTTATGTCTAGTAGAAACTGTCGGGGTTTTTATTATTATCAATAACATATTTGTTATTTTCTAAGGTTAAGATTACTTTATTGCTTTCTGTTGTTTTATTGCAAAATTACTTTTATTTGATTCCAGTTTAGCTCCTTGTAAGTTCTTCATTATTTTTATGCGTATCTCAATGCAAATTTAAGTGTTTAGTACAAAATTGGGGAATGTACTCCTTTAAATCAGCAATATTAATGTTTTCACCAAAAAAACTTAAAAAATAAATGCGAGATATGAAGATCTAACAAAGGTGCTGTTGAAGATTTAAGTCCTCTGTGTTCTGATACCATGTAGTTTGGCATATAAGCACAGTTGTTTCGAAAGTGATAGCTGCCTGCTTCCTCACTGCAGCCCAAGACAGGACCATCCTGAAGATGGAGGCAACAAGCTTCTCCGAAACACCGTTGTCTCTATGTCACTCTAGAAGTCGTCATTTTGCATAATGCTGGAACCTTCTTAAGAAATGAATGTTTCTGAGATATATGGATGGCGCGAGAAATTTAGAAGCTCATAAAATGGCCGTGAGAATAAAACACACAAAGCAACTCACTAGACACAAGTAAATTCAATGTAAATATATTTCATCATGATTTAAAACAGCTTAATTGTTAGACAGCGGAAAATCAACGATGCGTACAATTAAAGCAACAGACCATGCACCAATATTATTCAGTATTTCACACATATTCTGAATCTCTATAATGAATCCAATTTCAGAAGAAACACTTTCTTTTCGCATTAAGTTGAACTGATTACATTATAGCACATAACTATAGACAGTCTTCTTCCTGTATTAAGTTACGTCTTGTGCCGGTAAGTACACAATACTGCCATGGCTGTAACTTCCAACATTTCTGAAATTTAATTTATTGAACAACACTAAGAAATAATATTCACACTTTCTGCAGCTAATACCCATGAATTCAATTTAATAATTCAGTCTAACCGAAGAAATGCACTTTAAGTAAAATAAAATAAAGGCTCTCAGCTCGTTTAATTTGTGTATGTAAATGTCATATTTTTCACAGCACTGGCTGACTTTAAAATTACATACAATTAAATGCGGTGCTGTGAAAATTTTGTATAGACTTATCAAAAAATATTTCACATAAAATGATCAGAAACTCTACTTAAATTGGATTACAGAAAATAAATTCATATTACACGTAGCCTAGCGTACATCATGTTTCATCAAACTTCTGGAAGGGCTTGAAAAATAGATTGACTTACACCATTAAATGAAACAGCTCATGAAATGAACCAAAACTAAACAAAAAATATTGTAATGAAAGCTAAAATACCGAGTTTGAAAAATAAATCCGTTCTGTGGCCGTTACTAGCGAAATAAATTAACACAATAATATTACAGGGACACCGAACTGCTTCCCAGTTTCGTACTCATCTAGCCTTACATACTGGCTGGCATTTTTACCTTGTAGACAGTCTTACCACCTGCACGTCGCTTTGGCAACCATTGCGCTAGCAGTTTCTGTGCTCGTAAGTTGTTTGACATTTAAATTGTGGTCGATCTTATCCTCTAGCGGGTCTTCCCAGCTTTGCCTTCTTTCACTGTAGTCGGTGTGAAGCTCTTTTGCGATAAGGGGTTACGTTCAGGGAGTCGACAGGTGTTGTATGTAAATTATCAATAAACGTATTAATACGCAAATGTTTTGATATCCTGATATATTTTATGCAGTTCACCATTTTGCAGTTGAAGTTACTGAAGCATGGGGGGTTTTTCTTGTGCTATGGTAGCCAGAATTTAAATTTTCATAACTTAGACACAAAGTTTATCCACCATCACTCACGAGGTTCATATTTAAAACGTAGGTCTGCTAAAGCTTCACTACATTCTTTACGTCACAATCAAATGTCTCTCACACGATCAAATAATTTACACAGCCTTTTGATAAGACTAAATCACTTACTAAAATTTCTGTGTAAGTTACTTTAATATTCATGGAGGAACTGTAGAGACGTCCGGGATATTTAGAAACTCGTAAAGAGTTTTCACAGTCCGTGAGAAAAGGTTACATTGCGTTTTTCACGAATCTGATTGGCTACTCTACTTTTCGGAAAATTCAACTGTGGCAGTTGTTTATACGTGTGAGGGAATTTGACTTATTGATCACTCTACTGAAAACTGAGTTTAAGGTTGTGGCGCTCCAAGCGAGATGATTTCTTTAGAGACGGTGCAAATGTCCCAGCGGATGTGTTTTGGAATACGCCCATTAATGATACACGTGCACTTAAAATTTTCAAGCCAAATTTCGGAAGGGAGTGGAGCTTAAATTCTTAATTGCTTCCAGCTTGATAGTTTCGAATACAGAAATTCATAAACTTTGATACAAGAAGTTCCTGCTGTGTGCTCCTTCTTGTCCCTGTGTATAATTAGAAGTAAAAACTATTCAGTCATTTCGACTTCCTTACCGCCAGCAGCTACACTTTTGACTTCTTTTCTGAAGTTAGGGGCTCAAGCTCCAAAGCTGCGTGTGTCTTTAACATATCGAATTAGGAAATGAAGCTGCATCTGCCACACACGTATTCAGTTGTCCATCTTCCTTTAATTTCCAAGTCTGAAGTCGAAATAAACCTGTTAGAAATGTTTGATCACAATGATACGTGTAGGATTTGTTACCTAAACTTTCAGCGTACAAGAGGTTAATCATTGTGCTATTAAAATTCCAATACCATAAATTATTAACTGTCAGTTTTTGATGTTGGTACGTCTAAAGAAAGTTAGGTTTTTAATTAAACAAAGTTTCTTCTCGTATGTCTTGAGTCTATACCGGCAAGCTATTATTTCAGTATGCATAAGGCTGGAAGTTCATTCCGTAGCTGCACCACGGGTAGATGCAAGGATATGTCTGCACACGCCCACTTTCTACGTCATCCCAGTAGTTGTAGTTACGAATTCCGTAGTGACCTCTGCCGTAGCCCCGGCCGTAGCTCCAGTAGCTGAGATCATTCCATGCCATCACACAGGATATCAGCAGCAGGCCGTACAGAAATGTAGCCTTAAAAACACACACAGTAGAATTACAAAGAAATCAATAAAACTATTTAACCAAATTCACTCTTACACAGCCGACGTACCAAAGGTATTATTCTGTAGGTATTCTACACAAATACATTAAATCTATGTTTCTCAACCTTTTTTTGCTCGTGGGCCCTTCTCGAGCTTGATTTATCCGTGTGGCCCCGCCCTTCATCGACGCTGTAATTTATTAAAAAGTTACTTTATCTCCACCTTTTTATTTATATATTAAAACATACATTACTTTTATTTGAAACAATGTATTATTGTTAAATATGTTGTTTAAGTGTAACACAGTGTTTAACCCTTTAAAGACGAAGCGTATCTGTTTTATATAAGGACTCAGTGCGTACCGCGCTGTAAACACTCTCCACTTCGGTTACAAAAATCAGTCTCTTAATGTTTCATAAGGCAAAAGTTGCTGTTTGTTCTGAGATCCGTACAAAACACATGAACGCAATGTGGGCACCACGTAGAATTTTTTAATGTTAAACGTGGTGGTACGTAAAGTTACCGCTATTTTTTAAAAGGTTAACTATAGAAGTAACAGTATTGTGTTAATAATTGGCATTATGTAATATGCTCCATGTCCGTACATTAGCTCATGTAAAAGTAATGAACCACCACCTAAATGCACATTGTGTGTTATTATAATCACTGTTATTGTTACTTCCTCCTACATGTTTTAACTCCACCAGGTCATCTTCAGGGAGAACGGTTATTTGCATATGAAACTGCTGCGGTATAGTTAAACTGAACATGTGGAGCTGACTTCGCACTCAGTTGTGAGCGAACGCGCACTTGCCGAGGGCAGGAGATATTGCCATTCTGCATGTGTAGTTTTAGTTTTTAAACTTATCCGTGGAGATGATCCCAACAGGGATCGAAACATGTTGGGTAAAAGTTTTGTAATACAAGAATATTTTTAATAATAGCAGTGTATTAGTTTGTGTGAACTTGTACTTATACCGAAGCAGTTTTATTTGTAAATAACAGTTCTCCCTGGAGATGACCCGGCGGGGTTGAAATACATAGAACTCATACTAATAGTGAATATGATAATACACAATGTGCATTTAGTTGGTGGTTTATTAGTTTTAATTGGCATTATATCCAGCGTGTTCCTTGGGCCTGATGAAAACTTGCAGTGATAGGCGGACGCCATCTCTCTTCACAACATCAAGGCATTTACGTATATTTGACAGCAAGTAAGTCACCCAAATGAAACCAGAATCAACCAGATAAGATGTGGGAAAACAAATAAAATACAGTCTTGCCTTCTGTACTGCGGGGAATGCCGGGCAGAAGGGAACATTTGATTCAGTTCTGAATTTGAAATATTTTGGTGAGACCTCCGCTATTCTGGGATATCACGCAGCGTCGACGCTGCGTGATATCCCAGAGAAGCGCACATCTCATTAACATCGTGGCGGAAGTGTTAAATCTTGTTGAAATATTTTATTCAGAGTGTGAACTTCCGTTGGCCCACTCAAAGGTTACTGTGGTATCCTAATGTTCCGTCATTCTTCTGTCGCCCCTTGGAAGCTTGGTGTGGCCCTCTGGGAGGCCCTATGGCAAACGCTGAAAATCATTGCTTTAAATAACAGAAAGATGAACACTTTTAAAACTCTGCCTTTTGTAATACCCCTGTTACAGTCCAAGCCATAGGTATCAACTTTCCTTTTTTTATATTTGAGCCCATATAACCTCTGCAATAGAAACATTGTCGTTAAATAATAAACGTCATTTCAGCTAAGCTTACATCCGCAGAACCTGTCTGCCCGAAAATACAAAACGCCGTGTGTGCGCGTGTGTGTGTGTGACAAAAATATCGAAAATGGAATTTACGTTCGTGTGGGCATCATGCATTTTGCGTCTGGTAAATACATTTATACTTCGTGTGGGCATAATGGGGTTATGTTTGAGAATACATTTACACTTCGTGTCAGCACAATTTATGTCATGTTTGCAAACTACATTTATATTTCGTGTGGGCATCATTTACGTCATGTTTGCGAAGTATATTTTCAAGCTCTTTCTCAGTGTTACAAATTTTAACAGCCCCATAGTCAATGGGTCCGTTTAGAATCCTACATAAAATATCCAAAAAAAACCCGTTCCAATGTCTTAAGATCGAAACTTCATCGCTATGCCATTGTTATTGCCTGTACACAAAGATTATCAAAAGTGTGCCACGTGGTTCTGAACTGTCATAAGGGGTAATTTTGTCATATCTATCCTAAAACTACGCTTCTCGTCTGCTGTTATTCTCTTTTTATTAATGTTAGTATGTAGCTGCGAATTGAGGTACAGTATTTTAGAGACTCAAGGTTTCCTTGATTCCTTATTAAGAATAACGAATCAAGCAAACCTTAAATTACTTCCTTCAGATAGGACTGGCATTGTAGTAAGTTATTACCGGAGGAAGTTTCCTGGAACAGCAGCACCGCTTCGTGCGTTCTATTAACCTACTGCGTTCAGCATATTTGCATAAATGTAGCTGGCTTTGGGAATCCACTTATCTTTGACGAAGGCTCTGAATAAATATTTTCCGTTTAAAGTTCAGCGCACTATGTATTCATGTGGTGGCCGGAAGAGCATAGTCGGTACAGCGACTCGTTACGGCCGGACAGTTCAGATGTCGAATCCAGGTGGGTGTGAGATCATCCGCACTCGTCGAGACCGACCCCAAGGTCAAACAAGCATCCTGTACAGTGGGTACCAGGGCTTTTTCCCGGGGTAAAGCAGCCGGAACGTGGCGTTGACGAACTACTCCCTTCTAGTGCCGAGCTATGCTTCTACCCCAATCCCCCCCCCCCCCCCCCCCCCGCGTGTGTATTTATGGCATGTTAAAGGCAGAATTTTATATTTATGCACTCGCGTAGTATATGCTTGCTGGTAGAAGCCAGAACGCCATTTAGAGCTTTATGCTTTAGAATTAAATATAAAATTAACATAAACTAAAGATTTCCACGCATAAATAATTTGGTTTCCACAAAGGCCACTGGTTGAAATCCTAAGATTGTCTACGTTGATTGATGCGATCTGAGATTTTCTCTTTTCCCAGTGTGCGTTAGACACCTACACATGACGTCAGTCTGTTCCCCCTGCACTCTCTTGCATCCAGCATCCATATTCACATAAGAGTCGCCATCGTCTCCTCAAACCTCACAGCAAAATTAAGGAATGTGAAGTTCTCCAAAGAATTGACATGATTTGCCGCATACAGAGTGTCCATAAATTTCCTAATGTATTCTTTCGAAAGAGAAGTAATGTCTTTTGCACAACATACTTGATACTGAGGGTGCTGCAAGTTGAATGTGCCATAGTAGTATCTATTCAAATAATAGACGGAAAGAAATTGTAGATTATATTTGTGTCTATATTATATCGGTGTTTATACCAAATCCTGCTCAGTTCAATAATATATAGACTTACGAGTACTACACAGCATATATGGTGGTCGCAAATTCTTGCGGCAACCTTTCTGACATGCCTGTCTTGCAAGTCGGACCACACAGTGTTTTGCATGTGCACTGCCGCTGACAGTAATTCGAACGTGGCATTCATCCTCGTCTCTCACTTTATTTAAAGACGCTCTGTTACTGCAGGCTTTAGACAGTTTCTGATGGCAAATGAGAAAAAAAGTATAAAGGATTAACTAGGAATAATGTAAAGTTTTATCAAAACACTCACTTCCCTCATATTGTTGTCGTCTTGTGTAAGACTGCAAATGATGTGGTAGCTAGTTCTTCCGTTTTATGTAATTGTAGCACTACTCGATGTTGGCCGCAATTACCGGCTGAAAAATATCGTAGTGAATGTGATGAATAAATGAATATACAATCATTTATAGTGTTGTGTTGTTCGGAGAATCAATAAACAAACATTGATGTGGTAGCTGCTTTCAGGAAAATATCCTGCTCTATTAGGGTAGAAGGAAGGGTGAAGGCAATATCACGTAAACAAATTATTAAAATTGGAAGCAATATAATTACATACAAAAACACCAAGACGTGCACAAGTTTCAATAAAGTCTTAGTAAAAGATGTTACTTTTTAACGCGACATGTTTCGGTGCTTTGTGGCACCATCATCAGGGGTAACACTGAAAACACAAAACCAATGAGCGTTGAAACACCAGATAGTCGGATCCGGCCCTGGTCAAAGCATGTCACTTCAGCTTCCGGACACTTTGATGGAAAGCGCGTAATATCTTGAGGGTCCAGATAAAAGTGGTATAAGACATCAATTGCAGCTGAACTGATAAAGATAAAAAAAAGATCGGTGCACCAAAACGTTCACAATGGGTGTCAAAGTAGGTCACTGTCAATAATTGTAGAATGCTGATTCATTTATAAAAACAGTGGAATTCTGGTTGTGGAATACATGCATCAATATTACATTATGGCCAAATGTGGCGTCGTCCGTAGTGTGTTAGGTGGTTAACTCTAGGAGACTCGAGAGTGACTACATATGTTTCTTCGAAACGTTGGAAGTCACCTACCAGACTAAACGGTGTCAGAGTTTGCAGCTGTGGAAAACTCAGAGTTCATAAAACTGACATTTTCAAGAACGTACCTGCTTTAATATGATCCGACAGTTCATCACCGTGTTCAAGCAAGACCACATCTGGACCCTATTTTGATCCATGTGAAACCAATCCACATGCGTTCTACTCATTCCAGGTTTCACAGGCAAGACCTGTCAGTATGGTGGATAAAGAAGCAATGGCTTTTTGTTTTGTTTTTTAATTGTTTTTCTGAAAAAAAATGAAGGAGATATAAAGCTGTATTATTCTCGATCCAAAAGTTCAGAAAACATAGACGGAACCCTACGAAGAGTTTTCATCGCCCTCTGGAAGACAGAATGCTTCACTGCACTGTGATTTTTGTGATAACACTTTTCTTAGCTGCAAATTATTTTGCTGCCAAAGAAACAGGCAGATTCCAGTGGCCGCGAAGTCCATGGCGTGGGTCTGCAGCCGAGCGCTTGCTGGGATTGTGGGTTCGAATCCCGCCGGCGGCATGGATGTCTGTCTCTTGTGAGTGTTTGTGTTGTCAGGTAGAGGTCTCTGCGCTGGGCTGATAACACGTTCAGAGGAGTCCTGCTGAGTGTGGTGTGTCTGAGTGTGATCGTGTGGCCTCTATAAATGCGGAGACTCTGGCCCGCTAGGGGCTGATGCACCATGGAAGGAAATAAAGGAAACAGATAAGATTTACGTTAATTTCTTCCTCTTATTACACACCGGTAATTAGAATTCCATTCCTGTTAACGCTCATAAAGAATAACTAAATTTTTAAGTACCTTCGTCTTGTTTGTTACATGCAGTTATATTACGATTTGGTTGCAGCTTTTCACGTTTATATTTACTTGCAGAAACGTTTGCTTTATAGTTATACAAACGTTGACGTTTTTAGTGTTAAAGTCTTATACGAAGTCTGTGTGTGTTCCTCGGGCTCTGCATATGCTCTGCCCATGAAAGAAACTTATACGATATTTGTGCTTGTGTTCCTCTGGCTCTGCATGTGCTCTGGCCACGAAATAAGATTATAGGATGTCTGTGCTTGTGTTCCTCTGGCTCTGCATGTGCTCTGGCCACGAAAGAAGCTTATAGGATGTCTGTGCTTGTGTTCCTCTGGCTCTGCATGTGCTCTGGCCACGAAAGAAGCATATAGGAAGTCCGGGCTTGTGTCCCTCTGGTTGTGCATGTGCTCTGGCCATGAAAGAAGCTTATAGGAAGTCCGGGCTTGTGTCCCTCTGGTTGTGCATGTGCTCTGGCCATGAAAGAAGCTTACAGGAAGTCTGTGCTTGTGTTCCTCTGGGTCTCCATGTGCTCTGGCCGTGAAATAGCCGTACAGGACGTTGTGTGTGCCCTCCGGCTCTCCATGTACTCTGCCCACGAAAGAACTGCATTCAGCTCGTCCTTTTGTAACACTATATGCCTCTGAATTGCCTGCAGGAATATTCGGGAGTATATTCTGAGTTAGGCTATTGTAACTTTGAGGTTGGCGTCACTAATTAACACTCATGTAGTCACACCGGTTAAGCGACAACGTGCTCCGTTTTATTGCCGTCATCAGTATTATTATTTTTCTTGTTATACGTAGCTGTGCCGTACACAATGGTTACAATAACGCCATTCATAATGCCTTGATGCTGCTAGTTTTGCCACAGTCCTCTGTCGGTATTAACAACATGTGATACGACTTTCTGCTGCTATGCATATTACCAGCCGTCAACTCTGCTTAGAGCTGGATCATTCTACGCAGTGCTTAGAATGTGTGCAGGAATTCCTACGGAAACGCGACAGGTCCCAATGAGATACAATTGCACTCAGTCCACCCACAAATTGGCGTCTGCTGCCAATTTGAATATCAGTGTTTGCTGCACGCTGAAAACTAACTGCTGGCTATTGTAAGCCTTTGCTTAATGCGGCACTTTGATTTTAAGGGAAAGTTAGTATTACATCGATTTCATTTGTGTATAAGTGGATTTATTTCATTGTCAAACTTATCAGCTTATATCTTTCCATCCTTAGAAGGCGATGCCAGAATTTAACTGCCGCCAATCCCTGGTGACAAAAATCAACGGAATTCCTCAATGCACTACGTAGTATTTCACTAAAAATGTCAAAAAATGTAATTTTCTTTCCTTTCGTCCTTATATAATCGCATATTATACATGATCTTTCTCAAAAAATAAATCACAAGCAGAAAATTCATATATGAAATGAAAGTGAATTTCAGTAACACGACACTAATGAGAAACGTTTTATCGAGTTTCTTAATATTTAACAAACTGCAGTTGAAAAAATTTCCCACTCCGTGAAGTGTTACTGATTTTACTACGATACATTTTTATCTGCAATATATGAACATATACTAAGGAAGATTATAGAATAGAATCGTCTAGAGCAGAATAGCGACAAGCAGCAGGCTCTTGTGACCACGGGTATGAAAGTTCTGGTTATGAATTTTAGGAAATGTTTGAGTAGGTGAGCAACTATTAGTTTTATTAAGAAAGAAGAGAGGCCCAGCTCCATGAATTTAGTTCGTTATTGCAATTATTGGAATGCTTCATTCTGGCTCTTTTCTCTTTGCAGTTTATATTTTTGTCCCACATATTACGTCATACTGAGTATTTATTACCAGGTTACATCATTCTAATGAGGTGCTGTGTATTTTAATTTTAATGCAATTACTACATTTTGTTTCCGTAAAAATATCAGGTATTATCATGAACGAAGAAGTATTTGCTCACTAAATATTGTGTTCGTTTGAACCATAAACTCTGCTGCGTACAGTACTTGTTTATGTAAGTATGCCCTCAGTTACACGCCATGTATGCCGCAGCAGAATCCGTGAGTGCTGTACAAAACACTATTCAGTAGGCCTACCTACAAGTAATCATATGTGCGTGAATGACAAGGTGCTTACAAAATTAACATAAGCACTCTTTTGAACCTTTATGAAATGCCGTTTACATTACTCATATAACCATATGAAGGACACTGGTAAGCGTATATACCTTTTGAGACAACTTCATAAAATCCAACAATTCGTCCAGAGCAGAATAAACAACAGTAAATGTCCTGAAGACCTTTAGCTGCATTAACTTCAACAAGACAGGCAATATACTTACAAGTATAACGTAAAATTGAGGCGCGTTCGCGTATCCACCCTTTTCGTGGAAAGCAATAAACATGACATATTCTGAGTGTGTGTGAGTGTGTGTGTGTGTGTGTGTGTGAGTGTGTGTGTGTGAGTGTGTGTGTGTGTGAGTGTGTGTGTGTGAGTGTGTGTGTGTGTGTGTGTGTGTGTGTGTGTGTGTGTGTGTGTGTGTGTGTGTCTGTAGCCTTAGTTATCCAGCATGCAAAGCGCATGCGCCGTATTCTATTGTCATCTGTGTGCTCTCCAGCTCTGCAGCATTTTTCCACATTATCTCATAAGGGCACGATTTTCGGAAAAAGTTATTAAACATCAAATGCGTTCTTTGATTTTCGCTACAACGTTTGTCTGATATATTTCTTATTCTAAGGAATATTCAGTGAGATATTACTGTAATTTGACCAATGTCTTCATGTCAAGCACCCGTCATTCTTGTTAGATTTCAATAAAACTTAATTTTTCTCAAAAATTTTTCGAAAATATTCGAACATCGAGTTTCATAAAAATTTCAGTGCGAGCCGATGTTTTGCATGCAAGCAGACAGAGAAAGGGGCAGATACAAGGAAGCTAATAACCGTTTCCGCACTTTTGCCAACGCGACTAAAACTGTTTCTGTTACGCCTGTCCTCTTATGTTTGACATTTATTCCCCAAGATAATTACACGTTAGCCAGTCAGCTTACTAAATTTTGTTGGCAAATTATTTGAGATCATTTCGAAGAGATTCAGTTTCAAAATCCAGCGACTCCAAGTCATTACAAGCAAAGACCGTGGCTTCAAAAATAACACTTCCAGAAATCATACATTGTTAAAAAATATGGAACGGATTACACACGAGTTCAGGAATAACGCAGGTGCAATGGTATTATTCCATGTACTAGAGTCCATACTTTGCTCCAAGGCGCAAATAAAATGCTACGAGTATTTTCCTTATGTCCACCGATTTAGGTAATATTTGGTATTGGACATCTATTCATATTACTCTTAATAAATTGTGATTTACAGGAAAAATCGTGCAGTCACAGCCACGCCTGAAAGACTACCTAATCATTATTTCCACGCTTCTCCCATGAAGGCGGTGTTCGGTGTTAAGCAGTTACGATTTTATTGAGAATCTAAGCAGTTAAAGCTTAGGGTATAAGTGAATTTCTACCCGTAATTTCCATAATTCTTGAGACATTTTTGTGAAATTTGTTACTAGAGATCCAGATGTAATGTCACATAGGAAACCTAGTTTTCATTAAAATCCATGTCGTGACAGTCACCTTGTACTTCCAGATGTAAAATGATTTCTGCACATAGCTTATTTTTCTCATTTCTGGACCGATTTGCCTCCCATTTGGAATTAGGAACTTCACTTGATGTTGTTAACTAAATATGAGTTTCATGAAAACCTGCACCATAAATATCATGCTTTACTTAAGGACCTAAAAGAATTTCCACCTTTAGTGTCCGCACTTATTAACCGATTTAGGTGAAATTCGGTGTAGGAGAGAGGCTTACACACATAATGTCGTTAATCGGTACGAGGGTCATGCAAATGTGTTCAGTGGAAGCCGCACTTCACATAAAGGCCTAAATGGATATTTGATATGGAATATGCTCTGCAGTGAGTATCATATTTTGCGTAAGTGCATAGCTGCATTCCAATTTTTTACTTTCCATATTTTAAGGCAGGAAAAATAGTTGCTGATTATTTTGATACAAGGAGAAGGCACTGAAACAACCCAATTCCATAACAATGCATTGTTTTAGGCGCATTCGCAGAATTGCGAAAAGCGACTATTAGCTTTGTCACGTCAGTCCCTCCGCCTGTCTGTCCGTCCGCACGGAACGACGCAGTTTCCATTGAACAGATTTCCATCAAGGTATACGACTTATTATACCAACTAAACGCACATCATTTGTTACATTAGATTGTTAAACACGTAGTTTCGACATGTTTCGATACAAATGTGCCATGTGCAGGGAGCAAAATGTGTCAAGTTTAAAAAAAATGGCGAGTGATAAGATATTATTTAAAGGTTCTACAGTGTGTAGTAAGCAACTACAGACTGTATAACCTTGTAATTAATAGCTTATCACTGGCAGTTTGTTTCAAACTTGGCAAATTCTTCTCCCTGAAGGTGGTACACTTGTGCCGAAACGTGTCGGAGCTACGTGTTTAACAGTCATATGTAAACAATAACATGCATTTAGTTGGTGTAATAAATTGAATACACTGACCTAAAAATTGCACTGGACAAACTTTAAAAAGATTTTCATGAAATTTGATATTTGAGTATTTTTCGAAAATCTGTAGAGGAAGTTCAAGTTTCATTAAAATCTAACAAAAACAACGGGTACTTTAAGTGCAGACCTACGTACATTTGTAATAATATCTAGCTGAATTATTCTTAGAATGAGTAATTGTTCAGAAAATTTGTAGAGAAAATCAACACACACCTTTCATATTTAACAACTTTTTTCAAAAATCGTGCCTTTTTTAGGCAATGCGGAGAACTTTGGCAGACACGGACAGGCAACGGATAAAAATATAATACGAAGCATGTGCTTTGCGTGCTGGATAACTAAGGCTGTGAGCACACATTCAGAATAAGTAACACATATTGCTTTTTCACTGCAAAAATGGTTACGCGAACGCGCGTCAATTTTATGTTATACCTACATTGCCTATCATGTGTTTTACTGTTGAGGCCAATCTAGTATGTGGGAATTAGGACTGTGGAGGAGATGCAAGAGTGATAGGAACGCTAGGAGTGTATACTGTGAAGATTGATGGTGGATGGAGCTGACACGGAATAGTATCTAATGCTGGTAGTAGCCTATACGTGATGAAACTCCAGGTTCCATACAGAATTAATGCTTATTTTTGACTTTCTTTGTTCGTCAGTTGCGTTCATGAGGCATGTGGAGACACGTGTTTGGCCACACATGTTCTAAATATCTCAGTGATATTCTTACACAAATCATTCGACTGGGAAGCTCTCCCAAAAAATCGTATGACATGGTCTTTGCTGAACAGACTGCTGTCAAACCAGCCTTGAATTCTGGCTTACGTCTCGTGGCACTGGAAACGTGACTGAAGTGACCTTTTGACGCAGTGTATGTGGGTCAAGCCTGTGCTCTGCTTACAGAATTCTCCTTCATCAACACTGTGTTGGTCCAGTTCATATGAGGAAGGTCTCGTCCTTAATTTACCAAGTAATTAACTTCAGACTTCTTGAGAAATTAACAGTTTACCAGACAGAAAATTTAAAAAAACGCTATCATTTTTTGACACCCGAAGGTTCATTACCGCTTTCACGGGGCCCTACCACTGGCTCTTTTTCGGACCAACATGAATCCATTCCACACCCTTCCATCCTGTTCCTTGAAAATCAAATTTAGTATTATCGTAACATCTACGCTAGTTCTTCCAAGGGATCTCTGTCCTTCAGGTTTATCCACATAAAAACCAGTACGCAGTTTATCCACATAAAACCAGTACGCAGTTTATCCACATAAAAACCAGTACGCAGTTTATCCACATAAAAACCAGTACGCAGTTTATCCACATAAAAACCAGCACGCAGTTTATCCACATAAAAACCAGTACGCATTTCATTTGACACACAAGGCACTGTGAGTCACACGCTCCTTCTTTATTTAATCACTGAGGTAATATCTGGAAAGCAGTATAAGTCCTAAACCTGTTCATTATGAAATTTTTTCCTATCTTCTAGTACTCTTCTTGCTTTCCTGTTCTGAAACACCCCCAATCTATGTTTCTCCCTCAGTGTCAGAAACCAACTTTCACAACATCCCTGTTGTTGAGTGTTAATTTATTTAAAGTTATTTGTGACTGCAAGACAACACAACTTCAAATTACTATAACGAATGACGATAAGGTAAGGATCTGAAAGGACGCTCTTAATAAGAAAACCGCAAATTGCCAAAGTACCTCAATCACCCAGGCGACTCTCGAAGTGAGAACTTCCCAGTACGAGCCTCGAAATCGGCTATTATGCTAAACTGCTGAATGTCTGCGTCAATCATAAACGCCGTCACGACAGCCCGTTGTTCGACAGTGCAACCGGACATTGAAGTTGGGTGTCTAGCACACCTGTGTATTATGCGGGAAGTTTCGGGTTCAAATTTCGGCCCGAATACCAATTATTCTGTGAGCCGCTTTCGTGTTTTTCTCTTTCCTCCGGGTAAACCTCGGATAGTGCCTATAATTAAATTGCGACCACTTCCTTTCACGCCCTTTTGAATTCATTATTCACTAATCATACTATATTCAGCGCTGTACAGTACGAGACATTGACAGTGATGTTAAGTAAAGCATTAGTAATTAGATAATCAATAAAATTCGATCTTATCACGCTCCAAAGCCAGTGTATTTCGCATTTTACAGCCCAATTTTTAGAATCTCATTAATCTCATTTTTCTCTTTCGTCTTACATGTCAAGTCTACTTTATCGCCTTTATTTTATTACTGCAATAATTTTACGTGAAGAGTCAGTTTAGGAAGTTCCTTATTACGTAATTGTTCCCATTTCCCCTCCCATTTTAGGTTGAAATATTTTCCACATCGCTTTACTCGTAAACACCATCAAGCTCCGTTCTTCCCTCAGCGTACCAGACCAAATTCAATGATACTCAAAATGATGGAAATGCATAATTTTGTATTGGAAAATTTAATACGTGTATATGGAAACTGACTGCCATTAAATATATAGTCTGGTGCAAAAAAACTAGAACTAAATTAATCAGACCATTCTATACAACTGGTAAGTATGCACTGGCTTCTGGCTTACGTCCAGGTATTATTACCACCATACATAGATCTTTACAAAGAGGAAGAAGTTTCAAATTTGCGAGTTCTAAGTTTTGCAATTGAAGGTCCCGCTGCAATGTGGAGCAGCATAATTCGGTGAGTGATTTCCGACGTTTCGAAGGGATGTATTTCCTTCATTCTCAAACGTCGAGTGGTACACTAGAACGTTGAGAAAGTAGGCACTACCGTCCATCGAAAAGTCAGGAAACCCCCAAAATTAAGCGCCATATTCCAGACGACCAGCATCCTCAGTTCCAAAGTTGACCTTTAGCAGATGCCTGTAAAATGAGCTGCCTGAAGAGTTCTGTGATACTTATACACGTCTAAAGCATGGGTCCCCAACCCGCGGTCCGCGGCCCGCGGCATCGTTTTAAATTATAGAAATTACACAATAATTTAGGCGGTTAGGTATACACTGGTTGTTATTTTTTGTGGGGCTCGCGAACCAGCCCACAATAATAAATGAGGCCCTTTCCCATATAAATTTTTAAGGCCCATGTTATAAGATTTCACTGTCGTTATGATTTTCATTGCGTAATACATAAAATAACTCCTGGAAAATTAAATACAAGGGTTATTTTGCATCGCTGAATTTTCTACACCGAAAATTTACGAATGAAGAAACACAAAGGAATGTGACTTTGTACGTTGCGGTTCAAGACGTGAAGCTGGTTTTCAGATTTGGCCTGCAACCTGTTTTACGTTTGTCAGGCCTGCTCTGGAGCACTGCTGCAGTAGAAACTATATGTCGATGGGTATTTAAATACAGCATTCTGCTACACGTCACACTGCACACGTATTACCGGGTAATGCAATGTATAAATATTGACAACACATTAAATTATCACGAATAATAATGGTGGTGTTTGCGTCAACAGCTATAGATTCCTATGTGTGGTACCCTTCTGCGCGACCGAACTGGGTCGGTATCCCTCCGGCCTTTTGCCTGAGGATGGAAACAGATTCAGTTTCGGAACCATTCTGTTCTTTCTTGAATACAAGGAAATGGAAATGCCTGGGAAACTAATAATTCTGTATATGATACAGATTGTAAGTGTTGAAATACTCTTCTGTTAGAACATTTACGAGCTAACATATGTTTTTGTTATTTAAATCGACGAATATTTAATTCTAACAGTTGACAAGTAGCAAGAAATCGTTATACACTTACGTTTCTAAACACTAATTCAATCCATTTCAGTGCTCCAAAGAAATTTTTTCTTGTGTAGTTTAAGCAGATATTGGTATGCATAAGCCCTCCAAAAGATACGACTATAATATTTTGTGGTCCCTTCAAAATCATTTGAATAACTTGATCCTTGTTATTGTCGACGTTATCCCAAGGTGAATTCACTTACCATCTCAATGTTAATTTGATGGCGTTGACCAACAGGCAGAATGAAAGTGCCTGCGCCGAAGACCGGAGCAAACTGCAACAGAACTCTCTCCCTTGAAAGTCCATGTTCCATAAGGAATATTAGTCATCCTTTGTGGTCTTGTTTACGATCCGTGGATGGCCTTGTCGTAAGAATTAATCATTTTGTCATATTGCTATTCAGTCTGTACACAGGGTCAGATGAACGTCTCCCCCGACTCACATTGAGGCTCACAGGAATGACAAATTGAACTTTGGTTTGCCTGTCGCTAACCAATGAACAATGGAGCAACGAACATTGAAAGCAAACATGTTCCTCTGCTTAATTAGGCGCCATGTCGTGGTGATGGAAAGGAAAATCAAGGTAGAGCTCCAGGAATCGGTGGCTTTACGCTCGGGCAAACAGCTTGCAACACCGCCAGATAAGAGTCTAGGTGGGACAGAACCTGACTTGAAAATGTAGACGGGAAAGAGGAGAAGGAGGAGGAGGAGGAGGAGGAGGAGGAGGAGGAGGATTAGGAGGAGAAGGCCAAAGAAAGTGTCTGCCTGTACCACGAGTCGAACTCCGATTCGTCAATCGTCAGCCGTTCAGTGGTTTCTCTATTCTGGCAGAAATATCCTGGCGCTCACCATGCCCCTTTATCGTGAATTTACAGAAGAAGGGACAAGGAGGCTGAAATTGCTAGGTCATTAAAGAATATAAGCAAAATGAAAAAAATATCATCGCTGAAGCCAGTTGAATATAGTTAGCATCTCAGCCATTTATCCTTCCTCCTTTTTAACACGTTTCTCGTGACCAGACCTTGATTTCGTAAGTGGTCCCGCCTGACAGTATTTCCCGTTCAAAGTTTTGTATTCCTTCTTGTTTTACCTTATCCATATCAAGCTCCATAATACTGATGTTGAAAGCATAAGTTATAAAAGTTGCTCAATGCCCAAACATAAACATTGCAGGGCCAAGCATTCTCTTCAGCACGAAGTGATCAAGCATAACGTAAGTTTGTCCTTGTGCACGCCTCGAAGTCCTGTGTAAGGAGCGGAAATATCTTTCCACGCATTCTTAACCTTTGCACTAGATGGAGGTGCGTGGTCAGGGTCAGGTCCCCAGCCACTCTAACGCCCCACCGTACTCATTGAATTGCAGACTGTATGGGTCCCAGGACCGGTGTGGAAATTTTTGAAGCAAGAACGTCTCCTTCTTTACCGGGAAATCGATAGTCCAGTCCGTAGCTTAGGCATTACATATGAGCGAATAAACCGATACGCTTTCCCGAAACGTCGGTAACAAGCCAATCTGCGAAGCGCAGCAATCCGGAGAAGCGAAGGTTTCGTTTCACAATATAGTTAATACGTGGTCAATATATTAAACCAACATTTTTAAGTAATTCTCTGCTTCGGTAGAGCGTGAGAACCCTGCTTTCTTCAACCTCTAATACATCTGCTTTTTAACCTCGTACCATAAATGTTCATAATGATGGTTATGCGATTCAAGGTCATAGTGAGTGTAAAGTTTCAATATTCTTTGAATGTTTGCTCGGGAGTGATTATTGACTGTCTACACGTGATACATAGAATACGCTATAATGGCTCAGAGGTGCAGAACTGAAAATCAAGCAAAGGTAACGACAGAACGCTGCAGACGTATTATATAATCAGGCCCAAGTAGATATGCATTACAGTAAACACAACAATGTCCTACACTTTCACATAATTTACAACGTACATAGTGTTATCCCCAGGCTTACGTTTTAGCTGTAAAAGAAAACAAAATTTTCGAATTTTTCTATTACTCATTTAGTTTTATTCCCATTAATTTTCATCGAAAGTACGTAATACAGTGAACTTCCTTCTCACATATTTTAGTCTCCTTATATTCCCTTTTTAGACAAATAATTTCTTTGTGTTTTAGTCTTCAAAAAATTAAATTAAAAATAATTAAAATTTTCGTAGGTTGGTGGATATCTGCACCGTATTTCGACGACCTCTTTGCTTGAGGCCGTAAAAGTTACATTTTCACTTACTGAGTATTAGTAGGTACTGAAGACACAATTGCACTACCACCTAACTAAAGTCTCTTACATGGGAATGTGTATTCCACCAGTCTCTTATAATTATCCTCCGCACCATTTTTTCCCCTTGGCGCAACAGCCCCTAGTGGACCACAGCCTCCTCATTATCAAGGCTTCACGATCACACTTAGATACACCGCACTCGGTAGGACTCCTCTGGATGAGTGATTAGCCTGAAGCAGAAACGTCTATCTGACAACACACAACACTCACAAGAGACAGACGTCCAAGCCCCCGGTGGGAACCAACCCCACAACCCCAGCAAGCGAGCGACCGCAGGCCCACGCCTTAGACCGCGCGGCCACTGGGATCGGCTCCTCTGCCTGATACTTTCTGGAATAAAGGTTTTATATTGTTCTTGCAAATTGAAATATCCATGGGTCTTTCGTGCTGATACCGAAGTATTTCGTTCCATTCTGTTCCCTGTCTACAGTTCATTTAGATATTATATTAATGAACTACAGGATTATTCCGTATCGAGAAGTGAAGGTGAAGGTCTCGCTGTACTAAAGCACCATGCACAGACGTGAAGCTCCTCGCATAATTAGTTTCGGCACGAGATGGACACATGGTTCCTGCAGCTTCACTCCGGTAGAAAACTACCAGTATCTCTCGAACAGCGTAAGTCTCAGAGGTGGTTTGGCCATGGTGGCACAAACAGAACATCCGGCGTTCAGCTTAGAACCAGTCTTTTTACTGACTGACCTATCCCGTCTCACCATGACGTTGCTGTTTTGTGACAGACACGGCAAGGGCAAATTTCAGTTTCCATCATGCAGATTCAGCTCAGTGCTTCATTTACAGTAACAGCCAATACACTTCTCAGAATGCTCATTGTTTATTGCTGAGCTTTACGCTCTGTTGAGGGTTTGCCATTGCACTTTTATTACAGTCTTTATGTTATGCTTTCCAATTAGAAGTCCAAAGCAAATATTGTGAGTCAGTCTATCCGAAGTTATGTAACGCCGCAGAAAGTGAAACTGAAGAATATAATATAAAAATCAGGCCATTATTTCTGCGATAATACTATGCGTTGTCGCCGCACTAATCAACATGTGGCCGTTAATAACCATTGATGTTTCTGTTAGCATGGAGTAGCTATAACTTGTGTTAATTTTGAATGTTTACAAATTACAAATTCTCTCACCTAGCATGAAGATACAAAATGTAATGTCAGTACGTGTTCATTTTCAAAAGGGATATTTTTACAGGAAAAGACAATTTTCTGTCCTTCAAACCATGTTACAAAATATATGCACAACTACCTTCAATACATATTGATACTTATGGCTACATCTACTCCTTTTAATCATACGTGTGTCAAAATACCCGGAGCTCTGCCTGACTGATTACTGTTGTCACGAATAACTGTACTTTCTTTGACCGTGTCGATAGGACTATTATGAATAAAACATCTCCTTCAGAAACACCGGAATTTCATGCTTTAGCGTATTGCTTAATCAACCTCATAAATACAGGAAGTTTGTCCTGTCTTATTTAGAGACCTGAACCGTATCTTATTTCCTTACCATGGAACATTTAACGAAGATATCGACACCGGAGAAGGCGTTTGGTTGGGTTCCTGAAGAGCTGGTAAAAAAGGGTTAAAGGAAGCTGGATACATTTACACTTTGGCTCAAGCACACAGATTGCTGCAGTTTATAAGGTAAAGTTTTCGCATTCCAGCTACGCGTTTTAGGCAGGAATGATTTAACAGAAGAAGGGACGACGATTGAAATTTCGTCTAAGTCTCTGATCTTTGGTTGTAATAATTTGTCTTCGCAGCATTTTGTTTTTACCTACTTAAATTCTTATGAAGAAGGCTGCTAATTGTACACATTGTGCATTCAAATGATGATATTGATTTTTATTACATACAAACAAGTTCTGCAGCATCAGGAAAGCGTAAACGTCAAGCTGACGAAATTACGCTTACAAATTAGCATGATGCAGAAAACAAAAATAGTCCAAGTTATTATGAAATATTTTTTACTTATGTCGAATTCACTGAAGAGATTATTTAACCTGAATGACGTTTTTGGCGATGAGAAATGTTGGTTTAAGAATGGCATGAAAAATAACAGTATATTTTCCGCTTTTATGAACAGATTGGACTTTGGTCTAGAAGCTCTTCCTGAGGTTATTGTGAAGTAAGCACGAGACAAGTGTATCATAACCATATTTGGATATAAATATTTTCACAAAATACGGCAATAACGCATAACGCAGACGATTGTATTCTCTCTTTCTATTCGCTGCACTTTTCTTCTGCGGGCAACATCGCCTGGAATTTTATGAGCGGATTGAACAGAATGCCATCAAAGCAGAAAAGCTAAGGTTCATGTATCAGTCTGATATCAAATACTTGTTCATTTGTTCTATTAAAATATTCATCTTCACAGATGATACACTGCTGTACTTGCTAAGTACAATATTCATAACATACATTATAAACAAAATACATCGTTTTGGCAGACCATATCCCAGTAACGTTGACCATCATACCGCAAAGTAACATAACACCCACGGTGATCGATCCCAAGACACATAAAAGGATACCCGATATCACTTAGGCGCGGCAATTTTCTTCACACTTCAGTAATATCATACATATTCAACTTCATCGACGTTGTAAAATGTTTTAATTCATTACCTTTTCATGATTTCCAAAATTTGGTAGCAACATTACCAATAGTAGCCATAGGAAGGGTATCGTCGACCATAACCATAACGGTTCCAGCCCCTGTAACCATTCCAGCCCCATCCCCAGCTAGGGTATACATTCCAACCCCATCCCCAGCGTCGCCCGTAATACGGACGAAATCCCCAGAATCTATATTCGTCCGTTTTCATATCATCCCTTGTCTGGTCCACCTGTGCCTGGTCCACCAACTGGCCTGCTTCTACAGGTGGCATATAGCTAGTGTCCAGCCGAGCTTGCCCTCTACCCAAGTCTAGGTTCTGCTGAATCCAAGCATCATGCGGTGGCACCCGCGCCTCGTCCAGGGTCTGCTGCGGTTCTTCGAGGCTTGCTGCAGAGTGAGATACGATGGACTGTCCCAAACACGGACTCAGCACAGCAGTGCATAGTGCGAAGGTGTACTGAAACAGCAGTAAACCAACACATGCTTGAGCGGGGTGTAACATACATTACGTCATGGTTGCGTGATTTTATGCTTTCACAGCGCAGCAGCTGACGTTTCCCTTCTCCTGGCATGTGGCGCTATGTAAAGGGGTGATTGGTGCCCGACGTTTCGAGACAGAGAAGTGGTCTACTTTCAAGGGTCGAAATATCCATGAGAAACAGACGTTTCCACTCTTGAAGATGATCACACCACCATGTGTCGAAAGGTCAGAATTCCTTCACCCGGCACTTAACGGTTATTCGTATCTTACAGATAAAGGGGACATCCAAACAAGCGCTGAAATATAAGCTGAAGGGGAACAGAAGCAAAAGACGCCCAAGGCAATGATGGAAGTATGTACCAGTTTCGCCTTGAGGGTTAAGGAACAGGCACTACACCTAACATTCCACAGTTCATGATGACGACGACGACGCGATGATGATGACGATGATGATGATGATGACGACGACGACGATGACGACGACGACTGTCTTACAGAGTTATTGCTAGTGTTTCAAACAGAACACCCTCGTCAATATGGCTTTAAATACGGTATCAATGAGCAACAATGGATTTAATTTCTCGAGTATAAAGCGTTACAATTTTCAAAAATCCAAAATTCCACCTTTCGCATTTGGACTGTCTGGTGCTGAGACATTGCTGTATGCTGAATTTTTGTCGTGTCTGGATTTCATTCTAACTCGGATAATATTTAGACATCTTATAAATTCTAGTTCTCGACAAAAGTGACACCAGTTGGTGGAACGTGAAAAAATCCAAGCACGAATCAAGTTTTAAAATTAAGTAAATGACTAATGTTAGGAGCCCAGTAAAGACAATTTGAATAATTATATCTTATTTATGTATCATATAAATATACCAATAATGATGGTGATGATGGTAATGGTGAGGATAATGATGATGATGATAAAAACGATGATGCTGTTGATTATGATAATGTTTCTTTTGTGGGTCTGCAGTGTCAGTACTTTCAATAAGTTTTGGTGCCTATTTATTAGGATTAAGGGACATGTATGGGCTACTGAAACTTTTTTCGTGCCTGAATATCCGATTTTGTATCGAAACAAATTTTTCGAGAACTGTATTTCAACAATATCAATGTCAACAGTTTCCAACTATCTTCCATACTGTGGCAATGAAACTAAGGGGCACAGGCGACAGGACTGTGCCTCCCCTGTACTCAGGTGTTAAATATTTGATTTATTTTAATTTGTTCAGATTTGAAGATCATATCAATTGTCTACATTCATAGCCAGGCCCAGTTTTTAATACCTTGTAAAATGTAAGTTGTGTTTAATGTTGTGAATAAATATCGTAGTCTTTAATAGCCCCCAAAATACTAGACCCTGTAAAATGATGGATTTTTCTTGGACGAATACGCGTAAATGACCCTTCCTACCCGCACGTCAACCGCGAGCCTTTGTTATTCTGTGTATTTTGTAACCTGCTGCCAGTTATTGGTGTCGAGACGGATTTTGTAAAAGAGTTTACTTATGATCGAATTTGGACTTACTCTGCTCATCGAAATGTACCTGATGAAGAACAGAGGAAATAACCAATTAATACCTGAGGATTTCAAGGTGTGGTAGTAATTGTCTCACAGACCGACCATGTGGTGGTGTCGGGTAATACAGACACAAAAACTGTGACCCTGACCTGACATTAACATCCTCACTCAGCAAATAAACATTAGGAAGCTTCATAAGAGATCGACTGTTAAAAAGCAGTACGCACCTTCTCACAAGAAAAAATCGCAGCTCTGAAACACAAACTTCCATGCATATTAAAATATTACTGGTAATTAAACAAGCCATCAGCATCGAAAAACACTCAGATAAGTTCTGCCAAATTCACGAAGTGAGAAAAATTCGTTAAAGCTAAGAATGATGGCAATTTTACTTATAGCAAAAATTCAGCACCGTACCCCACAATTTATGTCTGTCTCATATGACCTTTGTCAGATCTTCATGTCTTATTAATTGCAGTATTTAACTGATGTTTAAAATTGTTTGTACTTTTAACGTCTTATTTAAAATTGTTCCAACCAAATTTATACAAAAACTCTGTATAAAATATATCACTCTAAATTTTAGATAAACTTAATATATCAGTCTAATACAAATACTGTTTAAATTTAATTTATGATGTGACAGCCCATCACCACTAAAGACAACTGGAGAATATATATTTACGCATGTTCCTCGAGTTATGCTTTTATAAAAATAGCCTGATAATGGCTCTTTAGGTAAAGGGCCTAAAGCCCAAAGGGGAGTAGAAGTATAGCTCTACCCTTTTGTTAGCCTCGGCGCTAGAAGGGGGTGGCGTAGATAGCCCCACTCCCCGGCCACTTTGCACCCGGGAAAGATCCGGTACCCACTGTACAAGGGGCTGGGCGGACCCCACGGCGGGTCTGGACAGGTGCGGAAAATTTCGCCCCCACCGGCATTAGATCCCCAGCCCGTCCAGCCCGTAGCGAGTCGCTATACCAACTACGCTATTCCGACCCACGATAATGGGTCTTTAGAAGGCCGAAAATTGTAGTCTTATTGCATTAATAAAGAAATTGTTTGCAATAAGTTAAAGTTGTGTTTAAATGCATACCTGGGTTGGAAAACTTAGCAGTCTATTAATACACTATATACTGAATAATAATAATATGGAAATTTACAAACCTTTCTACCCACTTTACAAAATGACTTCGTAACTGTTTCAAGCGCAGAATCTCCTAAATCGTTAACCACAGAAAGGTATTCCACTTATGGCTGAACTGAATTTAACAGGACGAGGAAATTTCTCTCTTATTCAATTTTTCATCGGGTGAAACAAAAGAGAAGGAACCAAGTAATTGAAGAGTTATTCGCATAATTATTACGTAAGGTCTACGAACAAGATTTAACAACTCTGATCGTGTAGACGCAGTGCGTGGAATAATACTGCGACGCTCCTGCCAGTGTTTGTCGAAAAATTTGTGCAGAAGGTCACATAAGTAAATTAAAAACCTAGTATGTGCCACTCTAAGCGAAACTCCAAGTAACGGGAAAAAATAATTGGAAAAGTAACAATAGGCACATATTAAAGTCGAAAGTGCCTTAGGTAATAACCAGGTTTTAAGTGCGTCTGCAACCCTGTGCATTGTCTCTTGCTGTCTCTTTGCCCGTCCTTCGTTACGCTAATAGCAATTCGAGAACGACTGAACGGATCTTCTTGAAACTTTTCGAGAATATGTTGAGACACTTCAGTATAATTGAACTCAAACCTAATGGGCACTTTACATGAAGGCTCATATGCATGTCCGAGCGCGCATCCAGTGTAAACCGACCTAACCATTATTCCATTCGCGAAAAAGGAAGTCTTGATTGCGTCTAGATTGCTTTGGAATTAACTTTGTTTTATTTTTATAGTGCTCTTTTACAGTACAGTGTTTAAGCTTTATTCTTCACTGTTATTGCACACACACTGTGTAATTTTTTTCTGTGTTACGTATTGCGGCAACTGTGCCACAATCGAGAATCAGCCATTGTACATCTGCTACTAGAATATGGATAAATCTTATATAATCGTTTCTCAGACTTTTTTCTCACATACCACTATCACCATACAAACCATCTACGCTTACCACTAGGTAATGCAAATATTAATGCCTACTTTAAGAATACGGGAATACGAGTATTTCGCCGGTTGGCAGGTTTGGGGTCTTCAAACCTACCAACCAGCGAAAAAACAAGACTCTGAAAACCTCAAATTTTTCAGTTGCTAGTTTCCTAATTTGACACGATTATACCAAACAGGACAGTCTGTATTTACATTAGAACAATGGTAAGTTATAGTATCTTGATATACAAGTTATAAATGTGTTTCCCTACACGCCAACAACTTTGAAACAATTTTAACAGTGCAACTGAAGTTTCTGAGTCTTCATTATTGAAAAAGCAATTCCTAAATTCCTTCACATAACACCAGGATACCGTCCGCGTACAGCCCGTGGTACGCGTACCATCTTTTGAAAGGCACCTTCTTATGTAGCTTGCATAAGAGAGTTAAGTGTGCGTGTTGTGCAGGATGTGCACAGACACATTTTAAATGCTCGTGCTTATCAGAATTTTGCATAAAATCATATTTTATATTATTTTTAACACCGGATCAACAGGCAGTATTTATGAACTAAAAGGATTAACAGCGTGAACGCGCAAATAAAGTGCAATGCGTACATTTTCCATTTTGTGATAGACGTGACAAAAGTTTGGATACTGTCCATCGTCGCAGGCTGAGTGGACCAGTAATATCCTCCTTCTAAGGGCTCACCACGTTAGCGTCTTCTCTCCCCCCTTTTACCTCAGGACATATACATCCAACTTCCGAAACGCTGCCGGTATTTTAGGCCGAGAAGATTGAAAATGTCCGAAATAACAATCACGTACATTACAATCAGCAATAAGCCATATTCAGAATACTTCAAAGTTGCATTTTACCAAAGAGTTTAATCCCAAAGAAGTCAGGAACCCGGATGCAGATAAAAATAAGGCGCTAATTAACGAGGTGAGCGAGATGTTACTCACCAGTGCGGTCGCCATATTACGTTGACTGTTGCAGCGCTTGTTCACAACACATTGTAGGTCTTTTAAATTCTGTCTTATATATAAGGGTTTAATGGTATCCCGAAGAGCCTCCCCCCCCCCCTCCAACTATTCCACAAAAAACAGAGTCGATGACCGCGCTTAGAGTTCAAGGGTAGACGGCAGGAGATTCACCGATGTTTTCCACCTTCATCTTTCCTTTCTTAGTACTGCTCACGCTGTTTCCCTTGGCCAGCACCGAAGAAAGCGCGAATTTTATCTTCTCCCTGCTCTCTCGATGTGTGTGTGGAAACCATGTGAAATGCATGGCGAGATTTTCAATAGCAATATGTGTACACTGAATAGCCCCCACATTACAAGTGCCGCCGACCATACGCTTCTAAGTGTGTTCGCAAAATTGCGAAACGCGACTATTAGCTTCGTCATGTCTGTCTGTCCGTCCGTCCGTCTGTCTGTCCGCCCGTCTGTCTGTCTGTCTGTCTGTCTGTCTGTCTGCCTGTCTGTCTGTCTGTCTGTAGGTCCTCATGGAACACGTCAGCTTCCACTGGACGGATTTTCATGACATCTGATATTTGAGTATTTTCGAAAAACTGTCGAGAAAATTCAAGCTTGATTAAAACCTGACAAGAATAACGGGTACCTATGTACATTTACGATAATATGTCGCTCAGTTCTTCTTAGAATAAGATATTTTTCACACGAAATTTGTAGAGAAAATCAAAACACTCGCTTTAATTTCGATCAGATTTTTCTGAAAAAAGGTGCCGTGTATGAGATAATGTGGAAAAATATGGTAGACCCAGAGAGGCCACAGATGACAACATAATACGGCGCATGCGCTTTACATACTGGATAACTAAGGCTACAGACACGCACTCAGAATATGTATTACTTATTGCTTTTCCACGGCAACAATGGTTAGGCGAGTGTTACTACTTGTTAGGCTAGCGTTACATCTATACGCGTATTGCCTGTCTCGTCCCATTAAATTCCGTTTGGCATCTGTGATCTGTTTGCGGTGTTATAAAAGGCTTTCTATTCTTTACTCTAATATATTTTAGTTTGCCATTTCGATTACAGCCGTGTCGCACGTTGAAGCTGTTGGAATCTTTTGGCCTACCTTCGTTAGACGGACGTTCGTAACTCCATTACTACTGATGCCTCTGTTTTGAAAGAGTAAAGCTGCGATCTTGCCAGTGCAATCGCTGCACAGTGACGCACGCTTCCGCTGCAAAGACTTCTCTTCAGAACCAGCCTTGCCCTTCCTCTTATGCAGCATATTGTATTCTTCATTTGGTTTTCATTTCTTAATAAGTGGTAAAAGTCAATTTGTGAAGAGAAAATGAACCCTAGGAGGTCATGCCAACGTTTTCCTATATAAATTCTTATCGTCGGTAATAGGAGCACAGCGGAGGTGAGAAATTCGTAAGGTGGGACTGACATGAACCCTGTGTCCCGAAAAGAAGTATGGAAATAGATCTCCAAAAAGTGAATCTCTTCGTTCGAAAAATTTATAGAATGTAAAATCACATGGAGGTTTCGAGAAATGTTTCTTGCGTAATTGCCGTGTGAAGAATGTGCTGCAGTACCTGAAGCAACTCGACCTGTTGTGTCCGAAGGTATACCCTCTTACTGCATTAGAGGAACTTTAAGAAAAGAAGCGGTTCAGGTAGAACCCGCTCCATCTGCGACATGAGGCTGTAACGGTTGCTTCAAAAAGGAGACAGACAGACAGACAGACAGACAGACAGACAGACAGATAGATAGATAGATAGATAGATAGATAGATAGATAGAGAGAGAGAGATAGATAGATAGATAGATAGATAGATAGATAGATAGATAGATAGATAGATAGATAGATAGATAGATAGATAGATAGATAGATAGATAGATAGATAGATAGATAGATCATCGGGTTCATGGCTAGTGCGTGAAACACATCAAAAGAAAGGGACGACAAGAGGTTATTCTACACACTACTTGGACTCAATTGTGCAGTGCCAGTCGCACTACCTTTGTGCTGTTTGACTGCGGTTAGTTACCTCTTGCCGGCGGCAGTTCAACGTCCTTCTGAGTGTACGCGACCATGCCTCTATCACGAACACAGAAATTATTTACCATGTTCATTATTACCTTCTCTGCCCCTTCCCTTAACACAACTTCCAGGGCCATTCCCGGCGTCACAGGTTACCTCGAATATTTCCCGGTTTCAAAAATGAATTGACCCTTGCCATCTACTCGCCATGCCTTCAAAGCATACATGTTCCCACCAGTACCAGATACTGCCCACGCGAAATAACACTATGTCTGAGGGCCTCACATTATTCGGCGCCTGTAAATATGTGGGGAATAAGTAGGAACATTTCTTATAATTCAAACTGCTTTGGCTTAAATATCTTACCCTATTAAATCGCAACCATAAGTTTGAACTCAGACTTTCACATCCCATTCCATACCCGTTCCCATTAACGTCCCCACCTCCAGGACTGCTGGACTGCTAACCATCATTCACAGGTCGTTAAGCCCCACTTCAGGCCTCAAGAATGGCACCTGGTCTGCCACTAACTCCGATAACGCCCTCCGCGTCACTTTTCCAAGCACAACCCGCCATGTACCAGCACGCTGGCCCGTATCCAGCCTAGATTTTGCGGGGAACTTCAAAACGGTAGGGTAATGCAGAGGTCCACTTACCTAACGTGGTTATTAAGAGTCATTAAAAACAAACACAACTGCTAAATGGCAAAAACACTAGTTTTAGGTGCATTCGCAAAATTGCGAAAAGCGGCTATTAGCTTCGCCATGTCTGTCTGTCTGTCCATCCGTCCTATGGAACAATTCGGCTCCCACTCGATGGATTTTCATAAAATTTGACATTTGAGTATTTTTCGAAAATCTGTCGAGAAAATTAAACTTTTATTAAAATTTGACAAGAATAACAGGTACTTTAGATGAAGACATATGTAGATTTATTATATCTCGCTGAATTCTTCTTAGAATGGGAAATGTTCAGACATATTTGTAGATAAAATCAAAGCACATATTTTATATTAAATAACTTTTTTCCGAAAATCGTGCCGTTTATGAGGTAATGTGGAAAAACATGGTACAGCCAGACAGGCCACAGATGACAATGTGATACGGCGCATGCGCTTTACTTGCTTGGTAAAAAAGGCTACACACACACACACACACACACACACACACACACAGAATATGTAATATTTATTTCTTTTCCACGGCAACAATGGTTACGCGAACGCGCTTCACTGTTATTTTGTACGTACATTGTCTGTCTCGTTACTTAATCACGCAACATGTTTAGGTCGTATGGCCTTCCTCAGGCACATCATCACAAAAATATACAAAGGAAGGTGAAATACTGCAGAATGTGGCCTCTCCGTAAGAAGTGTCTTTGTACAATATATAAGTGTTTATATATAGCTTCAATTTGTATTCTTTTAAGAAAACTATATATTTCAATTTAATGACAGTGGTGTAGATCAATTACATTAAAACAATACAGATTAAAATGTTTTTAAATTCTCCTTGTTTTTTAGAGGTTAAATCTGTATTTTTATAAGGAGGTGTGCGCTGACTTTCGTGTACACTCTTGTGATGTCAGATGCCGGAATATATAAACGCGTTACTTCAGAAGGCCGTAGTGGAAGTAAAAACCTTCTGGGTGTAGGAAATTCATGTAATTCCTTGCTGTGGTATAGGCTTAGGTCAGCGCACTGCTGAACCTGGTGTTAGAGAGAAGTGCTCAAGTGCTTCCATATGAACATTTTTGTGATGATGTGCCTGGTGATGGCCGTACAGCCGAAACATGTTGCGTGATTAAGTAAAAACAAGTGGTTTTCAGTATAGCAGTTGTGTTTGTCTCTTTTTATGTTTTGACCACTTAATTCTTATTAACACAACGGTATGACTCTATCTCAGGTCATAACTTTTACAACTATTTCATTGAAAACTTTCATAATATATTTCACTATGGAAATATTTTGGGAAGACCAGAGAAAATTTGAAACATGACGGTTCCCTCGGTCCTTCACATACATACTTCCTTTCAAGTCTTTCGGGGATAAATTTAAACTAAGCAGTTATTACAAAACATTCCAAAGCCTTATGTGGATGGGACTTTGCAACGGATGGATGATGCAAGAAACACCCAGAAGATATACAAAGCCATCTTACACCAAAAACGACCTAAGGGGGAGACCCCAGGCTGAATGAACAGATGATGTAGAGAACGACGTAAGAAAGATGGGAAGTGTTAGTTGGAGACAAGTAGCACAGGACAGGGATGGATGGACAAGAGCAACTAGGAAGGCGCTTATCTTTCTTGGATAGTGGATCCGCAGAAGAAGAAGAAGAAGAAGAAGAAGAAGAAGAAATTACTACACTGAAATCAAAGAGTACAAATTTTGTTTCAAAATTGAATGTTCCGAAACAATGGGTAAAGTTTCAACTGTGCTTTTCTCAACAGCAGTACTTGCTATTATATTTAATTTGTTTTATGTGAAACTGAGTGTTCAAGTTCTCTGACAAGGAAATATTTACTTGATTCTTCTGGTTTCGTTTATTAATTTTGTTGATGGGCGAGGGAGTCAGTGACCACACGCCAGATACTTTTCAGCGAGTGTCACGCTGGAAGTCTGTATTCTGGATACACTTGGCTGCTCTTACTTGCTGAGCCAGTTTTGCCTTAATCTCTCAAGTGGATAGGAAGAATAGTTATTACATAACTTAGTGGAAGATAAATAAATATACTGAATGGGAATTACCTACTATAAAATTTGTAAACAACTCGTATTTTTTATATTTTAAGTTGGTATGATAAAATGGGTTACAACCTGTACCGGGAAACATATAAGCTCGTCGACACACAATTTGCACTGGGACAGCTTCACTTTCCCTTTCCTATGACGCAGCTTGTTTGCTTGTGATTTTGTGGCTGTGTGTCTCAACACGTGGTACAGAAAACACATGGAGGTGCCTTGCCATATAACACGCACAATCTCGACTACAATTTGCAGATCTTTGCAATTACAAGACCTGGTTTCAAATTTAACATCCCATACAGCTGTGAAAACGTACAAAAAAGTGGCGCGTGCAGACAGTAAGAACCTGCTGGGTGTAAGAGCATTTAAGGAATGTTCAAAATGGATCTTGACTGCAGCATGCCTCTACCTACATAAAACTATTTATCCACACAGTCGCCACATAAATTGAGGCAATTTTCAAGTCCTGCGACCAGCTCGTGTATGCCTTCGTCTACAAGGTCGCCGCCATTCCTCTCAGCCAGTTCCGCACAACGTCTTTTGTCTCTTGGTCACTCCTTAGACTCTGGCTGACCAAACCTTTATTGAGGTGGAGAAACAAGTGATAATCATCTGGTGCAACTTCAGGACCGTACTGAGGATCCTCGAAGCATTTCTCACTTGAACTCTTCGCGCGCAAATTTGGTTCCACGTCATGCACATTCGTCCTCCTTTCTTTGAACAACAAACACCATTTCCTCACATTACCTTCGTTCATTGCATCTTGACTATACACTTCAACATCTGCCTGTGAATTTTCGCTAGAAGAATATTTTTAGTTTTTAAAAATCGTAATGCCCGCCACACTTCACAGTTAGTGAGTTTTGCGATTTTCTTGTTAATCTTTAACGACTACTGCGAATGGGGGAAAAACTGACCCTGCACCACACAATACGCGTGTTCCCCTTGACATACAGAAGATGACTGACCTTAGGAAGTTCGCGCTTCTTCTGTGCGGCCGTATTTAACGTAGCCCTCATATGCCCATTGGCTCGTTCACTCTGAGACCTTGCACTAATTCCTCATTTATAACCCTTAACACAAAAACAACAAAAAAGATTCTGCAAAACGAAACACTTGTGGTTCGTCCGTGTAAACGAAGCAACCAATAAACAATGGTAAGCTTGGTAACCATAGCAGTAAATTAAAAATAGGAGCACTTGTTAACTTGGTAATTAAGGGAAACATTAAGCAGAAATCAGTGGTAACGTTAGTAGCAAAGGTGAGGGATCGTGTTCCTTCTAGAAAGGAAGATGTGTAGACATGATTACAGAGTCTCTGGCCTGAGACTGTGAAGAATGGGAAAATGATGTGAACAGAAGAATCGATAAGTGAACTTAGTGTCTAAGGTCTGAGTAGCAGTTTTCTTATTAATATTCTGGAACGACAGAGTTATAGAAACAAGACTGAAAACACAAAGAGGACACTTAACAATATTAGGAGTATATATATATATATATATATTTGACATTAGCTTGTGGATCCATATCATAACTCCTGACTGGCCTCTGACTGTCTGTCTACTCCACTGTAAATAACCGTACAGTGTTCAGTCTCTTTAGCACTCTGCAATTTCTTTTTGCTTTCTGTAATTACTGATATTTTAATATTGTTTTCGTTTAAAATTTTGTCCAGTTCTTCTTCTTTCTCTCCTGGCCCTCTAATGTTCCAGGTTGCATATTTAAATCGCGATACCTTTTTCACATCCGTGTCGTCGTTAAAAGAAAATCTGTCCGGCTTCTTTCCGTGAGACTTGCCAGTGATTAAAATTTCCCCTGAATGGGTTACGGGCCCAGAGCAGGGTAAGTCCAGTGGTAGGATTGCTACGTTTAGCCTCTGGACGGGCGTGTTTAGGGACGGCATTTCCTCCATTCCTGATGAAACAGTTATACCGCTGTGACTCGGTCGTCATTTCCTCGTTTGTGAGGACAGGGTATACCGCGAGAAGGTGAGGACGACTGTTGGGTAGGATAGGCTGTAGTTTTACGCATCACTACCCCTTATACCTCAACACTGGAACAGTAACCCTCTAAAAACAGAAAATAACCTGAGTTAAGTTTAAAAATTCAGCCCGTACCGCGCAGTAAACACACTGCGTCTTTGTTATAATAACGAGTCAGGTAATACAAGGTACGTAGTTCAGCTCCTCACAGAAGAAATCAGTCACGACCAGCACAAAGAAAAGTGTTGGTGGTGACTGATTTCTTTTGTGAGGAATTGAAATATATACCCTGTATACACACGCCAGTGGGGATGTTCAACATCAGATCAGTCACGTAATGTTATATGGGGAAATAACCGCGATTTGTTCTGAGAACCATCCAGAAACACAAATACATTGTGTAGATAACATAAAACTTTTGAATGTTACACTTGGTGGTGCATAAAGCGAGCACTGAGCTTTAAAGTTTTAATCATTCCTTGTAGACTACGTTGTGGAAATAATTTCAGTCGGTAGGTAAAGGCCGGCAGACACTACACCAAAACGGGACACGTCGCAAAGAACGTAATTTGCAATTGCTGGCGCATGCTAGAAGGAGCGCTTAGGAACGAAATGGAACAGAAAAAGCTGCCGAAGGGTTTTACGTTTTAGTATGTGATGATAAGGAATTGAAAGGACGGTACAGACTATTTTTGAAAGAGTTCGTTCTGGTGCTTACGTGATTAAACAAGACAAGCAACGTAGCCTAGTATAACATAACACTAAGTTACGTTTGCGTAGCGGTTGTTGCCGCGGATTGGCAATAACACGGCGGAGTGGGGCCCCCCCCCAACAGGCAGTTCTATCGCCTCTGAGAGCAGATATCGTGGTCCTTCTTTAGACATAAATCTTTCAATGGATTCAGTTTTCAAATAAAAACCAATTAGGGATTAAGTAGTTATTCTCAATATCGGGGTTCGGTTCCCGGCAGGGGCAAGGGATTTTATCTTCTCCGAAACGTCCACGCCAGTTGGGGTCTACCCAGAGCGTTGTGCGGTGGGTACCAGGAGTGAAGAAGAGGAGCCTGAAGCTGACTACCTTTCTGCTTATAGTGCCGAGTTAAAGCAGGGGGCAGTAGCTACAGCTGTACCCCCCATATGCCTTCATGCCGTGCACAATTTTACATTTATCTTTTTAGTTGCTCTCATTTACATATACATTACAGTATAGTTTATCACCATGAACGATGCATTTCACAATTTTGTCCTTTCCCCTGCTGTACCATGCTTCGTCCGTTGATCTGTATGCTCGGGTCACTGCAATGAGCTCGGCTTCTGCCGAAGACAGCCGAAGTATATCCCTCCCGCGCACGACCCCCGCCGTTTGCCAGAGCATCACCGTGTGACTTCTACCGGATGATCTGTGGCGGAGATGCGCTAAATCATCGCTCAGCGCTAGATCAGAAAAGAAAACAAGATGGCTGAGTCAGAAGACATCTGCGGTCAAACCTAGGGCCGCTGAGAGCGCGTTTGGCCCCTGGTGAAAAAAATTTTTGGGCCCCCAAGCAAGGGGGGACCGGCTGCAAATCTTGACACTGAACCGGCAAGACTGACTTCCATTTGCAGAGTGACTTGGGCTTGGTGTGAAAGGGTTAGTTTGTAAATCGACAAATAATGACACTACCGAGAACGAGAAAAACATATGCAACATAGTCGGGCGCCAGGCCTGCTTCCGGACCGCCAGGCCCCGGTAATTTGTACTCCCGCCCCCCCCCCCCTA
>BLKM01012980.1:1345459-1463382 GCA_013340265.1 Coptotermes formosanus | reverse complement strand
CACACACACACACACACACACACACACACACACACACCCCCCATGGATACATAAGTTTGTCGCAAGACAATAGGATGTGGAATAAGTGGCACACATAGAAAAATATGATAAACATAAAAAATGTAAGAGAAAGAGGCAAACAACAGGCTGCACAGTAAATTGCCAGGTAAATCATGACGGCAAAAGTTTTATCACCCTAACATTATTTGGTACGGAATACAAATCATGGAGCATCAATGTGTGAAGTTTTTTCTAGTCTGTTACCTGCTATTAGTCCACTATATCTTCAGAAGCAGAAACAAGATTAATAAAAGAAAAAACTTTTAATAGCTAATTATTAGCAGCCGTGTTAAATTTGCATTTTTGATGTTCATAGAATTCCTGGAAATAATTTGGTGGATGTTTCAATATTCGGAATGAGGCATTGACACAATATGTTCAGAGTACAAACAAAAGATTCTTTATTAATTCATATCACACAGTTTCTGAATACAGCATTGCATCAGGACAGTGATATGTATACATAATTCTTAATAACTTGTGTAATGATGTTAGTACCAATACATTACAAATGTCTGGGTTTTGCTTAACTTATAATAAAACAGCACAGCAATTGAGCTAATACCCTTTTACCAGAAGGAGCAAAAGAACTAAGGATGAGAATCTCGATAATGTGACACATAATGCGATAAAGTGCAGCCAAGTTTTAACTATTTCATTTACTCTTTTATTATAACAACTTGTGCTTAAAACACAGTGGAACTCACTTAAGACATCCCTGGCTAAGATGTTTTCCTGCCTAAGTCATCAGGATAAAAGAGCACCAAATTTCTCCCATTTGATAAACATTACACACTGCACTTTTAATATGTCCCCGCATAAGAAAATTTCCTGCCTAAGAAGTAACAAAAATTGGTGATGAAACAATTTTGACCCATTTAATACTCTTACAGTATCAAAATCTTAAACAATTTCCCCAAGTTTCCATTCATTCTGTTTCCAAAATACAGCGTTCAAATGGCACAGTCAGTTCATACAGGTAAGTCTACAAGAACATTTCTGCAAGTTGCACAGAGCGGAATGATGCAACTTCATGGTGCAGGGGTGTTATATTTCTCCCGCAATGCAGAGACTGCAATCAGTCAGTCCGCACTAACTGGTCTCTGCCACTCTTCCATCATGACGACCAAAGGTGGTACTGGGGACCTGGAAGCCTATCCTAGCTGTTCCGTGACCTGCATGAGCCTGCATTTGACAATGCCGGCATGTATAAGCTCACTTGCCACTTCAACTGGCTGGGCACTAGGAGGGAACTCAGGCAGCCAGTAACATTAGAATAAGTTTAGGCATGCTAGCCATTGCCACCTGGGGTTTTGCCTTGCTGGCGTGGAGTTCTACCGCGAGGCATGGAAGCCATGTGGAGGTGGAAGCCAGCCTGCTGGAAGGACATCAGTTTGGCACCAGAAGCGTGGGTGCTGACACACGACAATTTGTTTAAGTGAAGTTTATCGGCAGTAGTACATCAGCAATTCCAAAAAATATATCTAAGACACTGCACAGTTAGTGAAAGTGACTGGAACTACTGACCACCCCTTATGGTCTACCTAACAGCAAACCCTGACTGTAAATATCTGGAATGAATCTGAACTTGTGAATAAAAAGTCAGTGACAGTATAAATGTGTCGTGGTGTAGCGTGATTGTGAAAAATTTGTTGTGACTGTGCAGATAAGGGGCATCAGCAATTCCAGAAAATCAATTCCAGATATTGCAGGGTCAGTGAAAGTGACTGGAAATAGTGACCATCCCTTATGGCCTACCTAATAGCAAACCCTGCCTGTAAATATCTGGAATGAATTGAACTTGTGAATGAAAAGTCAGTGACAGTATAGTTAAAGACGTAACTAAAACTGTGAATGAAAGGTTACAGACAAAATGGTTAGTCAGATACAGGTGCGAATGTGTTAAGACAGCTGCATATTATACAAATTCAGCATACATATGTAATAAGTTCTCAAAAAAGAATAGAACTTTTCGGTCCTACCGTTGTAAGACATTTCCTGCTTAAGAAGTCAGATTCTCTTGGAATTTCCAAAAATGTTGTAAGAGAGTTTCACCGTAATATACGCATGTACTTTTAGTAACAAATTTCATGAAGCACGTCATTTGACAGGCTCATGTAAGTTTATTTGTCAATATTCCACACTATTATCATCATACATTTATAGAGCTATGCTTTCTACCACATTCAATCAATGAGATTTTTCTAGTGTTGAAATCAGACCTGTTTTTCTTATGGAAAACTGTTCTTCTGACCAATGATGAGAACTCCTGACTGAGAATGACTAACAAAAAATGTTGCAAGATCTGTCATGCAGCAGCTCGTCTTGTCTGATCAAGACCTACGCAGCTGGGCCACCGACAACGGATCTTCTTAATGCCAACACCAGAAAACAAAAATAGGATCAACAGTTAATTATCATGACAGTCTAAAGTCAGTTTCTAATATGTATGTGTTGTGCCACTTCTGGGATGCAACCCAAAATTCATGGTTCTCTTGCGAGGACAACTAGTGAGGAAAATGAGATTAGTTCAATTTTTTGATTCTATAAGTTCAGTCTAAAAAGTCATGTTTCCAATATAACCACTTATTTGTCTTATTTTTGGGCAGTTAAAATCTTATTACTAAAGTCAAGCAGATTGGGAGTTCAGTTGGTGAACGAACCTGTGATGTACTGAAAAATTTCTTGGCTGGTTTTCACTGGCAGACCTAAATTAATGCCTCATTTGAACCACAGTTGTAAAATATCTCATAAAACTTTGGAGTTTAATATGATATGTGTTAAAGTGGGTAGCACTGTTAGGCAAAGTTAGATGAATGTGATAAATACCACTGTCCATATTAGGGTATGTTTACCGCACCAGTAAGTAAATTGTTCTTTCATGACACAAACAGATGCACCTATGATACATACAAATACAATCTTGTATGACTCCTACACGTTTCAATGTCATGACATCCTCACGGAGCTCTACACCAAGCTTTAAAACTTACTAAAATATAATAGATTACAAAATTAATTGATATTATATTATGACATGTTTCATATCCAGCAGCCGATGGGCTGATATTGGACTGATGAAATGTAAATGAAATGTATGTGTGTATGTATGTAGTATTCGTGCAGGTAATGTAATACACATCGGTTTCACAAACTGATTAAAATATTATCTTATTGTTCTAATGTATTTCACTTTTAAAAATAATATTTTAACCACAGTATGTGAAAGCCACATGCTTTACATTAGCTGCAAGAATACTGTAATGTAATATGAATTACATTTGTAACTTGTTATGTTGTAAATCTTCATATAGATCTTACTGAGGATGGCATAAGTGATGCCAAAACATGTAGGAGCATATAAGATTGTATTTGTACATATCAAAGGCTGCATTTGTTGGTGTCATGAATGAAAAATTTAATTCGATCTAAATGCACGGATTAAATAATGGCCAAAATACATGCCAGTAGAGTCTGCTGATAATACAAGGCAGAAGATTTGTTTGTCCTGTATGTGGGTATAAGCAGATGACCCATAAAGATAGTCCAGAACATAAAAATGATAAAAACCCCAACCAAATGCCTAATATGTTTTAATATTCATGTAAGTTAATGCACAGAAATGGAACATACCACCTTCCAGAATATTCACAAATACATCAGCTGATAAATGTGGTTTGCAAAAGCCAAATACATCAGCCACCAGAATATCTACAATATACTTTGTTCACATTGTAGATATATGCACTAGGAAAAATCACTAGGCTTTATGGAGGTAGAAGGTGAAGTTGTGTTTCTGCCTGCTGCTGTAAATATTGTTTCTTTGGTGCTTAAAAGCAGCAGCAGTCCAACAAGCATAAAACCTTGATGATGATGGGTGAGAAGCTTTTTGTATAACCAGCAGATCATGATGCATCTCAGTGTACAATGACCAGTATGCACAAAGAAGTTAGGTGACAAGAAATAAGAAAATTTTGTCAGAATGTGAGAACCATATATGATGGATCTAACTGAATCTTCAGGCGAAGGAGGGAAGAGAGAACCTGCTCTGGTGGCCGTCTATTAAGGGCCAGAGACAACTATCTTATCTTAATAGGCCCACCAGAGATGGTTCTTTCTATCCCCTTTCCACCTGAAAGACATTTGCATACACACACACACACATGCACACACACACACACACACACACACACACACACACACACACACACACACGCATTTATTTTTTCCTGGACCTTATTTAGGATGTCTCTCTTTTGTTTCTCTGTTACACTACATGTTCAGGTTCTGAATTTCTCTTATACCACAGGTACTTCAGCATTAAGAGTTTCAGCCATCATACACATTCGGTCCCTTTTTCTCACTTTGATGCCCACACAAATCATCTGGATGGTTGTCATAGACATACAGATGGATACAATAACCGTCAATCACAACTCTGTATATTGGATAGTTTAATGCAACATGTTTCAGCTTAACATGAAGCCATCATCAGGCAAATAAGGCATAAAAGAATTATTCTGTAAGTGCATAATACTATTTCACATCATCCATGTATATGGTGGGGATCCCAACTTCAGAAACATCAGAAAAATATATGAGCCAAAATCAGTAGTCAAAAATTATGTTAAGTCCAATAAATGAGATGTAATAAGAAGTTTAAAAATGGCAGTAAAATGATCAGGTTTAAAATTTTATAATAATACTTCCAGATGCAGGTGCAGGCTTTCTTGTAGATATTTGGCGTTGGGGGATGATTAACATTCACCTTCCTTGTCCAGCATCACAACAGGATGCCCCATATAAAAATATGTAATAGATGCAACTGATATTTTGAGTATTGCCCATTGTCTTTGGCTAAAGAAATCTTTAATAATAACATCTGTGAGGAAATAAACATAATATGACGACGACGAAGACGACAATTACAATTACTGCTGCTAATGAAAATGAAATAAATAAAGAAGGCATAAATATTAACACTGTGGTTTATGCAGGTCAGCTAATATTGCAAGGACAAGTCACCCCAGAATGTCTCTCTCTTCAGATGGAAAGGGTAGAGGAAGAAACTACTCTTGTGGTTCCATCAGCATGAGCAAGTCTCCATCCTTTGACTTGCTGTTTCTAAGGTGTCCACCAGAGTAGGCTGTCTCCCATCTTTTCAACCAGAGTATGGAGAGAGGTCAAACATTCAGGACCTTGTTGTTTTTAGTGTAAGATGATGGATGGTGTAAAAAAATATCATTCACATCTCTTGAGATATAGGCCTACCATCTTTAGAATCCTTCAAAGTTGAATTCAGAGGGTTTGACAATGCTTTGTTAATACACAGCAGTTCAGTTCATTTTAATATTTTTGTTACATTGCACTATATTCAAAATGTTCACACACCACAGCACAGGAGGATTTTAACTGTAACTGTTGAACACCACAGATGATGTACTACTGTGCACATGTTCAAGTCAACCAGATTCCTTTTCAGGCCACCCAAAGTAGACCTACCTACAAATATCTTAATGTTGTCCATTCCATGCATTTTTTAGGTCAAAGTATTCAATTTATTGTGCCCACCCGAGTATGCTGCTGGCTCCAATACACAACAGCGCATAAAACACAGAGACGTAACCAACTTTGGATTGAGATACGTACTGCAGGCCTGAACATATAATGCCATGAACTAGAAGTTTCCACTACCAGCTGCAACAATAATTTTAATCTGTATAAATCATATTTATTATGTACGAAATATTTTTAATCATATTTTAACCATAAGTTTTTATTAATACTACAAGTTGTACCTTTTCTACACAAATGATATCAACAACAGAGCCTACTACAGACTGTGGGACCATGTAAATAGTAAATATTTGTCACTGGCAGTTGGTTTTAAACCTGGCATGTTGTGGTCCTAGAATATAATGTGCTTGTACTGAAACATGTCAGAGCTACATGTTTTAACACTCATGTGCATTTAGTTGGTACAATAAACTGAATACATTGATCTATCAACAAATATCACAAACAAAGGAAACTCAGTGCATTCCAGTGGCTATTTCGGTGATATATTGAATGACATCCTAGACTTGACTGACAGTTTATCAAATAATTAGCCATTATTGGCTGTGTAAACACTCTTCATATTCTATTGTAGATATATCTGCAATATCCACATGGAATCAAAGATATTTCTTGAACTATTTGTTGACTTATCAAAAACATGTAAAGTTGATTGGCAAAATTGATAGAGTATCATAAACGTAAATTACACTACATTGTTTTCACTGTCCATTTTTATTAAATTATTCACTAAGAAGTACCAACAATAATGCACAAATTTTAATCTATGTGACCCAGAAGTCCTTAGACAGCCACCTTCACTCTGACATGTTTCGGTGGTACATATGCCACCAAAACGTGTCGGAGTGAAGGTGGCCCTCTCAGGACTTCGGTTCACATAGGTTAAAATCTGTGTGTTATTTTTGGTACTTTTTCGTGAAAAATATCATAAATGTACTTTTATGCTGTAGGTATCTCTTCCTGCCACAATTGTCATGATTTTATCATCAAGGGCTTATTTATTTATTTAGTTATGTATTTATTTATGTTTTATACATTCCTTAAATACATGCTATGTTCAGAAGTGTGTTGGATGTAGAATCAGTTGTCAATAATGATATATAAATATGTTAATAATATAAATACAGATGCAAGATATACATGCTATATGAAAGCACATGTCAATAAAATTACTTATACAAATGTACAATCGTGATAGTTAATTACGATAGATAAAATTTATCACAATTATGTATAATAGACAAGCTTTATGGATAAAATTATAGTACAATACATTATGTTACCAAATTAAAAGCTGGAATAACAAATAATGAAGCATAAAATAAATTGTAATTAATTAATAACAATAAAATAGTTTAAAATCAGTAAGATATTAAAATATTTTTAGTTTATATAAAATGTGATAACAGCTATATAATCTAAAATTAATAAGTATAAACCAAGACCTTTAGACTCTAGTACTACTGAAATACTCATCAATAGTATAAAATGACGTTGAATGAAGAAATTTCTTTAAGGCCAAGCTAAATTGTTTAACACTGTGAGACAATTTCTTTATATCAGTAAGGAGATTATTGAACACCTTGATGTCAAAATAGTAGGGTAGTGGAATCAAGTGCATATTTTAATACTTTTGTTCTTTCACATACTGTTTGGTACGACTTCTGAGAGCGCTAATGCTTCTAAAGGAAATTAATTGAGAAAACCCAAGTAATGATTATTGTTTCATATGCATATGTTTTGTTATCTACTGTTGGTCATATATATCTTGGTGTCCCCTTCAGATGGAGCCATTCTGTTTATTTGTAGCTCAGTTATGGGCTCTGGCATAGCTAGATGGCCAAAAAATTGTGGTTTTTCCCTTTTCCAAAGCATCCACACCAGCCGTGGGTCACATCCATCCTTTTGTTCTGTGAGTATCCAGGACTCTTTCCACAGAATTAAGCAGTTGCAGTGTGAAGGTGACCACTCATACCTATCCAGTACCAAAGTTAGAAATACATGGAGCTATATGTCCACTCTCCCATATTCCTTCATGGAGAGCTGCATGTGGATATAGTTTGTCAGTGATGCTGATGGTATGTGGAATTTAACAAAATACTACAGTAATAGAAAGTGCTTGTAACTACAGAATAGAGAGGAGATGTTTTCAGATCACATGGTCCTGTGCATAATATAACACAGTATAATACGTAACGCCCAAAGGTCAATTTGCAAAATTTGTTAACATCAATGACAGTTTAGTAGAAACAACCACAGAGAATAAGTGACATGAAGCAAAGTATCTGTGCACTAACTAACTAACTAACTAACTAACTAACTAACTAACTAACTAACTNAGTATCTGTGCACTAACTAACTAACTAACTAACTAACTAACTAACTAACTAACTAACTAACTAACTCAATGGAGCAGAGTCCTTCCTGAAAATCTACAAGGTCCTCAGCTAGTTTTTTGGAACCTGAAGGTTCATTAACACATTCACAAGTGCTGAGCCAAATCAGTCCAGTCAGTGCCTCCCCAGCCCCATTCTTGAAGGTCTATTTTAATATTATGCTCCCATCTAATGCCTAGGTCTTCCAAATTGTCTCCTTCCTTCATGTCTCTCCACCAAAACCCTGTATGCACCTGTGGGAACATCCCCACAAATGCAAAACGGCCCTTTCCGCGCAGTACAGCGGTAGTCGGTCTCCCCACCACTGCAACAAGCTCTTCACGCCAGCCAATCCCAGACGGGCAGCCCAGCGACGGCCAGGTATAAAAGGCTACATTTCCAGCCAAAAGTGGTGCATTCCAGTATTCCGGATCCAGCGTTCAATATCAAGACTCAACGTGCTACGAGCCTCCACGATCGGCTCCCGAGCATCATCCGCCACTCGGCCCGTTAGCAGCATCTACAGCTCGCACCCTGCGGAACGCGCCGCAGTGTCTACCAGCACACGCTGCTCGGCACCACAGAGCTGTCCCAGGCTCTCCACCGCGCAGCCTGCTCCGCGCAACCGGCCGACACTGTACAGAACTCACTCTCACTGCACTGCTTCAGTGAGTCCGTTCTTCACAGGAGTAACTTTGTCGGACCTCACTAACGCGGCCCTTAGCCGCCACAATAGCAAAGGAGAAGCACTTGTAAATACGTCCGACACGGACAACTGTACATAACAATAACCTGTACATATCTACGAGAATAAAGACTGACGTTAATGTGTTTACTGTTGTTGTGATTTCACAGTAGCAGCATACAGTAACCCACACACCTCTCCTCTCTGCCATACATGCCACATGTGCCACCCACGTCATTCGTCTTGATTTGATCACCCAGAAAATATTTGATGAGGAGTACAGATCATAAAGCTCCTCTTTATGTAGTCTTATTCACTCTCCTGTCAATTCATTCCTCTTAGGCCCAAATCGTATTTGTATAAGTATTTTGTAATGTGTGGGTATATGGTAGTTGTGTAGGATATTGTAATTGTATTGTTATATTATAACTATATGGGTACAAGGTATTTTGAATGGGTATATTGTATTTATGTGGGTATATTAGATTTGTATAGGTATATTGTACTAGTGTGGGTATATGGTAATTGAGTAGGCATATTGTACTTGAGTAGGTATTTTGTATTTTGGGTACATACAAGTATATTGTATTGTGTGGTGACTTGCTAATACGTGTACTGTAATTGTGTGTTCCGTTTATGTATGTATCATTGTAATGTGGTGTATGTACTAGTGTATGACTGCTGCCACTGGGTGAAAACCCAATTGCAGTAAGAAACTATAATAATAATAACAACAACAATAATAATAATAATATCTTCCTCAGCACCCTATTCTCGAACACCCTCAGCCTATGTTGCTCCCTCAATGTGAGCCCCCATGTTTCACACCCATACAAAGCAATGCGCAAAACTGAAGTTCTGTATATCTTAATTTTTACACTTTTGGATAGCAAACTGGAAGATAAAAGATTCTGCATCGAATAATCGAAAGCATTCCCTGACTTCTATCTGCTCTTAATTTCTTCATAAAGGGAATTTTAATTCTTAATGTTGTTGTCAAATATCCGAACTGTTCCACATTTTCAAAGGACTTATCACCTATCTTTATGTTACAATTTTTCCTGCATTCTGATCTCGAGACATGACCATGTTCTTAGTTTTCTCAGCATCTACTGCTAGACCAGTCTCCTTACTACCAACTGCTAATGCTTCGGTATTTCTGTTTATGGTGTGTATGGTTCCACCCAATATGTGAATGTCAGCAGCATAAACCACAAGCTGATGCATGCCATATAATTTCAAGCCCTCTTGGTTTGCCTCAACACTCCTAATGGCATATTCTAAAGCAAAGTTGAAAAGCAATGGTGATACAGAATCTCCTTTTTTCAAACCTTCCTTAATAGCAAGTATCTCAGACAAATATTTTCCTACACAGACTCTGCTATAGGTTTCATTTAGACACATTTTATTAGCCTTACTACTATCATGGGTACATCAAATTCCATGATAATATTACATAACACCTCTCTCCTAAATGAATCATTGGCTTTCTTGAGGTCTACAAATAGCTGATGCACTGCCTTATTTTATTCCCACTTTTTCTAAAGCATTTTGCATATGCAGAATATGTGATCAGTAATTGACCTGTTATGTCAAAATCCACACTGATGATCCCCAATAATTTCTTCTGCGTATGGAGTTAAATTTGACATAAGGATGCTGGGTAATATTTTGTATGTAGTTGACAAAAGTGATATGCTTTGATAATTAATACAGTCTGCTTTATCACCCTTCTTACAAACAGGTAAAATGATTGACTCCTTCCACTGCTCAGGTAATTCCTCCGTATTCCAGATAGAATTGAAAGGCTAATGGACCTCAGAACGAATTTTTCCTACCTCCTTCTTTAATCATTTCTACTGGAATTTGATCAATACGTGGTGATTTGTGTCTTTTTAGCTTTTCAATAGCCATCTCAAACTTAAAAGCACTGGGCTCAGGCAATAGTGGCACTGCTGTTTGTATTTCAGTCTGCCTAATATCATGAACCCCATGCACATTCAGTAGCTGAGAAAAATGATCCCTTCACATAGACTAAGTACTGTAGGAGCCTGCCAACAAATTATCATTCTGATGTTTTACTATATTTTTTCTATGCTGGTAACCTTTCTTAAATTTATAGGCCCCCCACACAATTGCCTGATATTCTTGTTCTTACTGTTTATTTGAAGTTCACTAATTTTAGAGGCAGAAGTTAACACAGATTTCCAAGATTTTGTTATTAAGAACATCACATTTCAAATCACCTAATTGCCACTGTGTTTCATTTAGTGTGCTACAGAGCCTCTGTTGTGTTCCTGGTTGACAGGATAGAGTTGCGCCAGAAGATGGAGCCCATAATGGCATTTTAGCTGAATTAGATGTTTCAGACAGAGGTAGGTTTCACACTCTTCTTAATGTGAGTCATCTCTGTTGTGTTTACAACATACTTTGACAGGCATGTGCTGTCTGTGGTTCTGCATGGTGTATCAAAGAAAGTGGTGGTGGTGGATGGCTCCATACGTTTTGAATGGGCAGGCAGCCAACGATGGACATGCCCAGAGCAGGACAGGTTCGCACAGTTACTAATATGGGCAATGCTGCATGGTTCAGAATGTTGTGCATAAAGACAGATGTTGGACAATTTCTTACCTGTGTAAGCAGTTGACTATAAGCACCCACATAGTGCATGCAATTGTAGAGGGTGTAGAATGTCACAAGTTGTGTAAATAGTTACTGCTGTCCCACTTGCTTCTTCCACTTCCACAGTCAGAATATTGCAACAAGATATTGAAGGTGGTGACATCGCAAGGGTTTAAGATTAGTTTTCCCTCAGCAGTGACCACCATTACAGATGTAATTGAAGAACCAAGAAGAATAACCAGGATGTTCTAGAATCCTACATTGCTCTTCTTTAACATGCTGTTTGATACGTTTAATGTTACAAGATGCAGTCATCAATTAGATAACAGAAGGCAATCTGTATTTGTATTTCAACAACAAAATTGTATTTTGGTAGACATAACCTTTTTCATTTAAATACATTTAAAACAAATTTAATATGGCAATTAATTGTCTTTAAGCTGAATTGTGAAAAAAATGGTAAGAGGTAAAATTGTCCCTGCACCTATGTTTAAGGCATTATGAGGAGTGAAAACATAGCTCCATTCTTCCTTAACCTTGACACTAGAGGGAAGATAGTTGTCAGCCCCCTGCCTGCACTCTGTGGGAACAGGCCATGGTACCAATTGAACTGGGCGGATGGGTGAGCCCCAGAGCTGGCTGGATGTTTTGGAGAAGAATAAAAATCTCTCAAAAGTTCCCAAACAACTCTGCATACCACCAGATGACTCTCTTGTACCACCACTGGTGTGTATACCACCGTTCAAGAAGCACTGGTGTAATGAACGTAAGAAAATCTTTCATCAGCAACCCAGCTGGTAATTTGCACCTAGGTGCAGGCAAAATATAGCTAGTATTAAAAAAAATTAGAATGATTCAGAGTTTTAAATGCATATCTGAATACTGGGGTACACATATGTATTTAGAGGGAAGATATCAGGGACAAAATAAACAATACAAAGAAATAGTATGTTTTTAACTTCCAAATTTATACCGTTCTAGTGGAGCCAGATTTTTATGGAATATACTTCTGAGGAAACTAGCAACAGTCTACAGCAGAAACTTCATACCACTCTTTTACAACTGTTTCTCACCTACAGCATGCATTAGTTTTATGTTGACATATGATAACATGCCACAAAATTTATCTTCTTGGAAAAGGGGTAGGAAAGAACAGATAGCAACAAATATGCAGTTCTATGTATAAACCCTTGCCTTTTGTGCTCTGATACTTGCTGATGCATGAAAATCGAACATGACACACAATGAATGGAGATTTTGCAGAATATATGCCTATATCTGTGTCTACAGTGTGTGTGTGTGTGTGTGTGTGTGTGAGTGTTTTATATGTGAGAAATAGTAAGAGTAAAATGTATCAAAATCTAGAAGAATTTTCCAAGTAACAATATCCAACATTTTTTTAATAATGTATTCCAACTATCAGTTCTAAATGATATGTTTGATATTTACCATGCATTAAATATAATATCATAAATGCTCTGTACCTGTTTTTGTTGTAATTGATATTTGTGTTTTTTGTTGTTATAGGCCTAGCTTATTAACAATATACATAGAAGTAGCCAAGTGATAAAGGACAACCTTGGTCATTTCTAAATTTGTTGGTAGAAGTTGAAAATGTAGCTGTCATCCGAGTTTGGGTCATCAGTTAACAGTAGAAAATCTCCTACATTTGTTCAAAATCAGAAAGTTTCTCAAATTCCTCTGTTATCTATGTCAGTAATAATTGTAATGTCGAATCTTTCATTTAGAAGGTGCCTAACTGGAAAGGGTCTTGCTGTTTGTAATTAACTTGTTTTAGCAACTCACATTTTAAATGAAGGGTGGCATGTGCAGCCTCACAGCTGATAAAAGCTTTAACCTTCTGCTTCCTACAATTAAAATATATAACTTATACCCATACATATTGATGCCTGTATAATGCAGGACAAAGTTCACTCTGTCTTTCATTACAAATAGTTTCAAGAGATGGAGCTATACATGAGACTGCTAAATGTTTGTACTCTATGTTTAAGAAAATATGAGTGTACTGGAATTTGAGATCATCAATTTTCAACCAGACTTTTCACTGACAACAAGAGTGAACGACACAAGCTTTTGAAATTTGGTGTTCGGTATCGAGGCGTATTGTAAACCGAATCTCACAAAAGGCAAATATGTGTTTAGTTCTTTAAGCAAATCAAGGGTTTCAGTAGTGGAAATACTAAGCTCAAAGTAAAGATCATCATTAACCAGTCAGCATTTAAATGACATATGAAAGTGGCTACTGCCAAATGCACTCCTTAACTATTACAAGATGACTGAATATATGCAATGTCAAGTACTGCACTGAATTCCATAACGTTGTTCAGATGGTCTACTTTCCTGAGAAAACAGTACATATAATCATACGGAATTTTCTTGAATAAAACAGAGTTAACTACACGACTAATTAAGTGGATAAAATATCTATTAACTTGCCGTTTTCAGGCGCGTTCGCAAAGCTGCAAAAAGCGACTATTAGCTCCGTCATATCTGTCTGTCTGTCTGTCCGTCCGCCCGCCCGCCCGCCCGCCCGTCCCTCCGCGTGGAACAACTCGGCTCCCACTCGACGAATTTTCATAAGATTCGATATTCGAGTATTTTTCGAAAACCTGTCCAGAAAATTCAAGTTTTTTTAATATTTGACAAGAACAACGGGTACTTTACAAGAAGAGGGTATGTAAATTTATGATAATATGTCGCTGAAGTCTTCTTAGAATGAAAAATGTTTCAGAAAAATGTTGCAGAGAAAATTAAAACACACATTTTATCTTCAATAGCCTTTTCCCGGAAATCGTGCCCTTTTTGAGATAATGTAGAAAAATACCGTAGAACTGGTGAGGCCACAGATGACAATATAATAAGACGCATGCGCTTTGCGTGCTGGATAACTAAGGCTACGGACACACACTCAGAATATGCAATACTTGTTGCTTTTACACGGCAACAGAGTTTTCTCAAACGTGCCTCAGTATTAGGTTTATCCTACATTTTCAGCCTTGTTCATATTTTTATGACCATTCTATGGGTTTCTTATTAAGGATTTTGAGATAAAAACAATATTAATAGGTGAATCAGCTTACACTTGTCTCCTTACTTTAGGTTTTACATTACAAATAAGGATATAATACTTTTAGAACTTTATAAGCTGTGTGTATCGATACATATATTACACTAATAATTCATGTTACAATATGATCTAAAATAAACACACTGTTATTATAAAAATTTTCGTATCATTGTTAGTATGTTTTATTGTATTTATTGTATAAAAATAAGCAGTTAAAAGTATATATAATTATATTTGTACGTCGACATTCCAATTGTATATAATTACATTTGTACGTCTACATTCCATATTTTATGTGCTGAAATTCACGTTGCCTGCGTACAAATCAAATTTTGCCGAAGTTTCCCACACAGCAAAAATGGCTGGGTAGGCTTGGTCTGCAGGATATAGGCCCGACTGTAACAACCTACCACCCACAGCTCTTAGTCTTAAGGCTGTACCGCTACTGAACGAGCTATGCCAGAAGACGCATTACTGGGGATAAACAGTAAAGCGCCTTGGATTGTTAGCGATCTTTTATGAACCATGGATCTAAAAAATGGAATGCAATTTGTAAATAGTTAATGTAATACAGCCGATTGACATGTTTATCCTATTTTACATTATTTCATTTTATATTCTTTCATTTTAGTCTATTCTGCTCAAAACTTCATGAAGACCGAAGATTAATAATATAATTATATAGTGCCTTTCTCAATGTATCTTTTTTAAGTTCCAGAGCTTGAAGATGACCTAATTTACGTCGAAACATGTCGCTCAGTTAGACATATGGACTCTATTGTCTAGTAGGGGTAGCTGTACTGATACTGATATTGACGTTAGAGCAAGCTATTAACAATTACACGAATACAATATCTGGCTAATATCTAGGGAAAAACAAAAACACTTCGCGCTCTTCACAGCTCCATTTTGCACTTAACTTTCCTCAACAAATGTTTTTGTCAAAGGGTGTCAGCAAACACTTATGTAGGACAGATCAGTGTAACCAATCGCAACACATTAAATAGCTATCTATCCTTTGTTGGCTTAGGTTTTTTATGATTATGTGCAAAGCATTCGTTTGCTCTGAGCATTTAGTATTTCAATATTTTTTACGGTGTTAAAAATGCACAAGCGCTGAAAGCATCGTTGCATATTTACATATTATTTTTCATAATCAGTCTACGTAGCCTATTTACGTTTTGCACAATAGAGTTATTTTTATGCCCTTATTTTCAGAAAGGCTGTATTCATTAGCACTAAGTGTTGCTTTGAATACAGAGCTGTAAACGATAAACCACTAAGAAATATTATGTGGGGTCTACTCGGATCCAAAAATGATCATCTAACACCTGCAAAAGTCAAATAATTTAGTCACTAAAATTAAGTACCCAACAGTCCAACTTCCGCATTGAATTGCATGAGACTGCAATCATAACAAAGGTGCTAATTTTGCAGTCTGCCAGTTTAGTGTATCAATTCCATTTCCATCCCCGAGAAACTAACAAGGAATGGTATAAGAAGAACCCCAAATCTTTCATTCAGGATAGCTTTCGTTTAAACTGCGCGCCTTCCAAATTCGTGACACTGTGGGCGCGTCGATGCATTGTCTGTTACTGGTCTCGGTATTTAACAATCAAATTGCACGGGTGGGTGAAGAGGCGAAGTACAGCGTACGCAGCTCCAGCTGTTTTCTGGCAGTTTCAAATACATTGTCCTACGATTCGCAGCAGTTATAAGCGTAAATGGGGGGCCCCCCCCCCCCCCCACAAATGTCCCTCTGATATTTTTCTGCTTAAGAATTTTTTCTACTGATTTGAAAAGAGGCAAATAAAAATGTTTTCTAAACGAATACTTTGGTGGTGTAAAGACAGGAAAAAGCAAAAAAAAAACGTTCAAACGAATTTTCCCTATCTTTCTAACTTGACTTCTTTGTAAATTAAAGTTCTTAATACCCGTGGTCTATTTTAACCAACGCCCCCCCCCCCAAAAAAAAAGTTGTTAGCCAAGTTACGCCAATGATACAGATAATATAAGCCCAACAAAAGAAATGTTTTTGGAACAGGTATAACATTGCCTGGCCATTCCGACGTGAGTCAAGCAACAACCGCACCGTGCTGACCGCAACTGTGTCCGGTGTTACAGCTCAGGTATCCAGATGCCCCATCCATCTGTACGCCAGTGCTCGGCATCCTATGACCCGCTGACCCATTAGAATTATTTCGGTGATCCGCAGCCCATTAATTTCAATTCAGTATAAAAATTAATGAAGCGGTTCCTACAAACTGGCACTACGGCATTTGCCTGTGTTTCGATTCCCACCAAGTTCACTTATACTTCTCTCTTTAACATTCACCAAGTCCATCACGTCTGCTGCTGACGAATACCGAGAAGGCTCGTCATCCGGAGAAACAGCAGTCGCAGTGCGAGGCTCACATGTGATCTGCAGGGCCGAAGTTAACTGAAGCGTTTCCTCAGAGCGCCCACTTCAGCTGCACAGGGACGGGTTAACTACAGAAGTCTGAAGAGACGATCTATCTATACGTGATCCAGTGAACAATTTTGTTTTGCTTCGGTTATCATTTAATAACCGCATTTTCTAAGCGCTTTTGCTTTCGGCTTCATTCATATATGAGTATATCATCATCACAATCATAATCATCATCATCACCATCATCATCATCAATGTTCCCTCCAAGCTGCACGGGTGCGCGGCAGCGCAGTAACTCAAATGCTCTCGCGCACACTGAACTGTTGCCCCGCAGTTGGACTTTTCTTATTATGCATACTACAAAAAAACTTTTAAAGCGCCGCGCAGTCGTTAGGTCGTGAATAAATTTTCTTCTCAGAGCAGCAGCGGATCCGCGCAACTGTAAAAAAAAAATAATTAAGGGGAACGTTGTCTGTTACGTATTTCGTTATATCAGACGCTTCTTTCAAACCAGATCGTTCATTCTCAAGGGCTTCGTAAGGATTTATATGAACATTTGGTTGTAGAGCCCACAACGCTGCATATTCTAATATTTATTTATTTATTTATAGTCCACCCCGTCACGCATGTGGCACCAGACACGCCAAATTCATTACACATAACACAGATTTAATCAATATTAATTTATAACCCATACGTCACAGAAAAGGAAAACCAACTTACAGCACATCACATTAAAAAGAAAGATATGTAATAACATACAAAAGTCACACACCCATGAGTTTAAGTATTAATACCTTCTTTACAGAAGTACGAAGATAATAAAATATACATAGTAATAAATAACTGATAAAAATATTCAGTAAGACATACATTCATCCACAGAATAAAAAATATGTTGCAGTAAAAATATTTCAGTTTTCTTTTAAATTCATATAAGTACGGAAAAACCGAGAATGAAGCAGCCGGTTTAAAATTTGTCGGTTACACCTCATTATTAACTTAGAAGGAACCTGGTATTTGAAGGACGGTTACATTTAATTAGCAAGTTAACACAAGGGTGTGGCTTTCAAAATAGAAGTGTTAGTTCATAGTGTTCATGATACGCTGCCGTGCGGCCCTGACATCTGAATACTCTTTACGTGCAGCGTTAAACAAGACAGATCGAAACACCACATAACATGAGAGGCAGTAATGGTTTCTGAGCTGTTCATTTCTTAAGCCACGTAATGACACTTCCTTAAATTAAGTCCATTAGATTCTGTACAATTTTCAAAGAGATAATCGATGGAGATAAAGCATGTTGTTAAATGAATTTGGCTTTGAATCTAAATTAACATAAAACGTGCACAGAAATTCTAGGTTAAGTGTACGAACAGACATACCAACTTTTATTAAAATCAGCCAAGACAGTCACAAATAAAACTGTGTCGAGAGGTATGGAATTCAAGTAGGCCTTCAAAATATGTTAACTGAAAAAAAAAATTGAAAAAAGAAAAGAGACAACGTTAGGCCTCTTCTTAATGTTTCTCTTTATCAGCTCCTCGTGTTCCACCCTTCTGTGCAAAACGAAGGTAAAATGCTGTACATGAATTTCTGCAAGTCGTCTTGTTGTTGGGCAATTCCGATGGATGTCAGTACTTGGGTTACTGAATTATGCTTCAGGAACTGTACCGGCTAAATGCCTTGCGTTCTGAACACAGCTGAACTGCAGGAACCTGAAATCATTAACACCAATTACATTCGGCCATGTATTATAATATAAGCATTTCAAGTCAGCTCTTTCTGGATCTAGGTAGGAAACAGGGCTAGCAATTTGCATCCAATTTACGTCCAATGAGAAAACATCAGTCTACATACTTAACCCATCAAAGAATAATGATTACCGGTTAACTTATTATTAGGATCTGAGTCAAATTTTCTGGCAAATTTAGTTTTGATTTTAGGAAAGTTACTTTACGTAAAAGTGTAAATGGGACGTACTGTATGAAAGGAAAAAAAATTTTTACCCCATGTTCCATCGACAATTAATTCGAGTTTGTAACCGTAAATAAATTACAGTGTTTAGGAAGGCGATTTATTTTCGATTTGTGCTAAAAAATGCTTAAATTGCTTTAAGTATAAATTAATAATATATCAAAACGGAATAAAGACTGAAAAATCTAGCTTACTCTTACTTCAGAATATTTAGCTTGTGTTCTCATCGCAAAGCTTTGCGATAATTGGAAGAAGAAAATGTTTGTAAGTGCTTGTATTTCCAGGGACATTACTAATTTACGTGGTGGCAATATATTTAAAACAATGAAGGAAATTTACATTATTAGCTGCTAATGCCGAAATTAATATAACACGTCCTCTTCTAAGTAACTTGTCCTTGAGACGGCCTTTATGCGAATTTGTTTATATACAGCCTATAGTGGTAAAATTAAGAATTTTTTTGACTGCACATACATTTTTTAGTAAGATAATTCCCTGAAAGATTTAAGGCGTTTCAAAGGAAATTCTTCTACATTCCGAAAAGGTCAAGCCGTTAAGATACTGCATCTGGTGTAGAGTCTATATCTCAGCACGTCCACGTCACAAATTTCCATCGAACAGTGTCTGCGGCACAAATTAATATACATTATATAGGTACAAGTACGTAGACTACACATACAGGTCCGACTAGACTACCTTGATATTATGTAAAAATAATATTTATAAGATGTTTATAACGTATAAGTTATTTATTAAAATTCTGTAGAAAACTAGACATTCGACTTAAAATTCTGCATTATTGTGTCTCGTCTGGTACTTTGATCCCCAGGACAGCACTAACAGCTGGTGTCGGGCGATGATAACACTCGACTGAAATGAAAATCAGACTTAAGTACGTGCACTTTACAAATTCATTGTGTCATACTTTGGGCCCTGTTTAGCCAAGGAAAGACGCATGTATAGGATATTCGTAAGAAATCTGAAACATCCAGTTCAAGTGTCGGAATAAAGAAAACAGTTCCGCGAATGGCATTTGACATGCAATAAGAATTGCACCGGACTTTAAGTGCATAATCAGAAAAGGAGGTGTGGTCATTGACAGACTGCATACATCTTTCCCAAATAACCGTTTCAAATTTATGTTTTATTTGAAGATTTTTTTTACTGTTAATTGAAAGTGGCTCTCGAAAACTGCAGACTAATTTGCATACCTACAGAACATCCTTGCTTACAGATTATAGAATGCTTAACTATTTATGAACTAAGTAAGAGAAAATTTAATTTGCTAACATACGTGTGTCTTCGGATTTTTCTACGTATTTAGTCACATATTTATCACTCTTATCTTTTATCATGTTCATATTTGGTAGCCGTATTCTTTTTACTCCAAATTTATTTTCATGGTTACACCTAAACAGATGGTAAAAATGTTCTTGGAAATTACTTTTCGGATTTCTCTTTAGAATCGTAATTATTTTAGAGTTGTAATAACACTAACAGAACCAAAATAATGTAACTGACAGTCGTCTTTCCTTGTTACACACCCTCGGCATGAGGAGCCAAAGGGTCAGTGAGGGGGACCCGAAAAAAGCAAAATTATTGGTACACCTGAAAGAGAAAACATCTTGAATAGTAAATTAAAACTTTGGTGTAGAACTCGGTAAGCACGCAATATTCTTCTGTGAATTTTGTCCTCTCATTGCGGTTCACAGACTGGTCCCTATGTTGGAATGAAGCGATGTCAATCTGAAACAGTGCAATCAAAAAATTAGAATGATTTCAGGCTCCACCGCGATGCTGATGAGATCTGCAGTCTTCTGGGATATTACGCAGCGTCGAATGGTAACCCTTTACCGATGTTTCGGGATAACATATCGGTCCCATCTTCAAAAGTCATGAAGTACAAGAAGAATAGATTATTTTTAATATATCAGAGGACATTCTTCCAAATGAACCTTATAAATTGGAGCTGCATTCTTCTCCATTAAGCCTAAAAATTTGGCAGTCCTCATTTTCTATTGCAACCTGCAACTGATCCACAGTTTCCTAATAAACTGGCCTGGTTCCCCTGATCCACACAGCCCTACTAATTTAGAAGAAAATATCATACGAAAATGGGCTGGAAGAGTTGCAGGTTGGTAGTGCCAAACAAGGTTTCTAAACAAATTGCGATGAAAGATTAAATTTCCGAAGACATTTTTCTCTTTACTGAGATGTGGTCATTACAGAATTACTGACCGATATTCCTTCAGGCTGATCGCTGTGCTAACCACCATTACGTTCATGCTACATTCAATGCAGCCGCTCCCAAATTCTCGTGTGAGCCACCCGAAAGTGGGAATATTCTATATTCTTGAATTTCGACGAGTCTTCTTCTACAAAGGGTAACATAAAGTCTTCAGGCATCTGTTTCATGCAAGTGGCAGTGAGTATTTCAAAATCCCTTGGATTTCACAATAGTCATTCTTCTTACCTTCATCCACTGCAGATATGAACCGCAAAAATCCCAAAAAAATACAATTTATAATTTATGTTTTTTATTTTATTATTTTTATGTGGACCAAGTAGCACCTGGACTGACTTTTTGCAGGTACTTCTGTTGCTCCCTGTCCATACGTTATTATTCCTCCGATATTCCGTACTCATTCATCCAACCGTTATCTACACTATTTGACTTTTGTAGTGTAATATTAACTTGCATTATATATAAGCATTCAGTATCTACCGCACAGATAGGAGGGTACGCATCCAGTAAAAAGAAAAACAATTACAAATTACAAATTATTAATTAAAAGGATATCTAAAATTTCGTCTCGAAAATTGTACGAACTCGAACTCTGTATTTAGTGGCACTTAGTATGTCTCTACTGATTTGTTGAACGGTGCTGTATCAACTACATGATTTATGTAATGTCGAGAGATAAGATAGCTGCCAATGAATTACGCAGGATATGGAACTAATAATGTATTCCTTACAGCAAACTTACGACCAATGTTCCCTTTAAGCTGCGCGGCCGCGCAGTGTCTGAAATGCTCCTGTGCACACTGAATTATTGCAGTTTTTATTGTAAATATTCTTATTATGCATATTACAAGAAACTTTTAAAAGTGTCGCGCAGTCGACAGGCCGTGTAAAAATTTTCTGCTCAGAGCAGTAGCAGGCCCCTGCAGCTGTAAAAAAAATAGAGGGAAATTGATCATCGTCATCATCATCATCAACATCATCATTGTCATCGTCTGTACCACAAAGCACTGCGATATCTTCATTCGCTGCTTCGGTGAATTATGATTCGAAATAAGCAGTAACAAATATTAATTTATAAATGTAGTGACCGGAAACACTGAACTGCCCCGAAACACAGTACTGCTTTGTGCATCTACCAAAACAAGTAGACTTTATTGGTACTGGAGTGAGGATGGATTTTTTTTATTTTACACTCCTGAAAAAGCTTCTCATCTTTCTTTACACGAAGGCTTTCGGATTCCGACAAAATGAACGACTTTATAAAATACGAACACACAAGGGGGAGGGTGGAGGGGGGGGAGTTAAACTGAACACGAAATATTTTACGCCTATGAACATTAAATTTAAGTAAGGGATATTTACATTTCAAAAGGAGTGACGTAATGACGCCAAGTTCAAATATATGAAGACATAGCCGTCCAAAGCAGAGGAATTCGAATAGAAGACAGGAGTGTCATTAGTAGCACATTAATACATGCAAAAGTCTCCCTCTCCTTCTCCACTTACCATGCGAAAGGCGATGACGTTCTGTTCATATGCCGTAAGAGCATGACATGATTTCGTGATGGCGATGAGAAATGTTAAGATTTTCTGTTTGTTTTGCGATGGTTGTTACTTGTCTTCCTGTCATGTTCTGCTGCTTACATTCCAAAACATGGTCTCTTGTCTGTCACTACGTGTCGTATAATACTTTATCATATACTGAAGAGTCACTTATGTTGACAATACATGTGGTGACATCTGGACACATGACAGCGAAGCATCATTCGTCTTAAATATGAGACACACTGCTCTGCTCTAGAGATGACTGTTACTGTTGGAACTGGCTCGCTGTGAATATCAACTACGGTAACCCGTGTCATACAAAAAGTGATTCGTCGTGATGCAAGGAATTTAAGTGATTACTCCTCACGAACAGTGGCGGTTGAACTGCATTTGTTACTTCTACAAGCGCGTTATAGCTTAAAAGACGTGAAGAACATTCTAGCTTCTTTATGGGTTTTGGCTTCCAATGACATTACCTGCTGCAACTCAGATTTTTCGTTCCTGTGTCTCAGTGAGCTATAATGAATGCAGTTCCGATTTTCTGGAAGTGTTTGGGGGGGGGGGGGTGGGGGGGGTTTAAGGGGTTACATGTTCTTCGGCCATGATATTTATTTGCTGCTTTTAAAAGTGAAACTGCAATTCCCGATAATGGGGCAAAATTAAAATTAAATTACTATATTGTAAACGGACCTGACACTTGCAGGTTTTACAGTGAAATGCTGTATACGAGAGTGGTGCTTGCTAGCAATTCATAGCTTATTGATTTGGAATCGCTAACTAATTAACTAACTCCATGGAGCAGAGTCCTTCCTGAGAAGCTAAAAGGTCCTGAGCTACTCGAGGAATTCCCGTATTTTATGGAAACCAAAAGTTCATTACCGCAATCACAAGAACCCACCACCTGTCTGAATGCTGAGCCAGATCAATCCAGTCCATGCACCTCCATCATACTTCCTGAACATCCATTTCAATATTATTCTCCATCTATGCCTGGGTCTTTCAAGTGGGCTCTTTCCCTCGTGTTTCTCCATCAAAATCCTTTATGCACCTCTCCTTTCCCCATACGTGTTACATGTGCCACCCACTTCATTCGTATTAATTTAATCACCCGAAAAATATTTGATGGGGAGTACAGATCGTAAAGCTCCTTCTTGCGTAGTCGTATTCACTCCTATGTCACTTCGTCTCCCTTACGCCCAAATCTCTTCCTCAGCACCCTATTCTCGAACACCCTCAGCCTATGTTGCTCCCTCAATGTGAGCCCCCATGTTTCACACCCACACAAAGCAACGGGCAAAACTGAAGTTCTGTATATCTTAGTTTTTACACTTTTGGATAGCAAACTGGAAGACAAAAGATTCTGCACCGAATAATAGAAAGCATTCCCTGACTTCTATCTGCTCTTAATTTCTTCATAAAGGGAATTTTAATTCTTAATGTTGTTGTCAAATATCCGAACTGTTCCACATTTTCAAAGGACTTATCACCTATCTTTATGTTGCAATTTTTCCTGCATTCTGATCTCGAGACATGACCATGTTCTTAGTTTTCTCAGCATCTACTGCTAGACCAGTCTCCTTACTACCAACTGCTAATGCTTCGGTATTTCTGTTTATGGTATGTATGGTTCCACCCAATATGTGAATGTCAGCAGCATAAACCACAAGCTGATGCATACCATTTAATTTCAAGCCCTCTTGGTTTGCCTCAGCACTCCTAATGGCATATTCTAAAGCAAAGTTGAAAAGCAATGGTGATACAGAATCTCCTTTTTTCAAACCTTCCTTAATAGCAAGTATCTCAGACAAATATTTTCCTACACAGACTCTGCTATAGGTTTCATTTAGACACATTTTATTAGCCTTACTACTATCATGGGTACATCAAACTCCATGATAATATTACATAACACCTCTCTCCTAAATGAATCATTGGCTTTCTTGAAGTCTACAAATAGCTGATGCGCTGCCTTATTTTATTCCCACTTTTTCTAAAGCATTTTACATATGCAGAATATGTGATCAGTAATTGACCTGTTATGTCAAAATCCACACTGATGATCCCCAATAATTTCTTCTGCGTATGGAGTTAAATTTGAGATAAGGATGCTGGGTAATATTTTGTACGTAGTTGACAAAAGTGATATGCTTTGATAATTAATACAGTCTGCTTTATCACCCTTCTTACAAACAGGTAAAATGATTGACTCCTTCCACTACTCAGGTAATTCCTCCGTATTCCAGATAGAATTGAAAGGCTAATGGACCTCAGGACGAATTTTTCCTACCTCCTGCTTTAATCATTTCTACTGGAATTTGATCAATACGTGGTGATTTGTGTCTTTTTAGCTTTCCAATAGCCATCCCAAACTCGAAGGCACTGGGCTGAGGCAGTAGTGGCACTGCTCTTTGTATTTCAGTCTACCTAACATAATTAACCCCGTGTACATTCAATAGCTGAGAGAAACGATTCCTTCACCTAGCCAAAATACTGCGGGAGTCTGCAACCACAGCACCCTTCTCATCCTTTGCAGTACTAGTTCTAGGCTGGTAACCCTCCTTAAAGTCAGTGACGCCCTTCTACAAATCTCTGATATTCTTATCCTTACTGTTTGTTTCAAGTTTATTAATTTCAGCTTTCAGATATTCCCCCTTTTTTCCCGAAATATCGACTAGCTTTACGTCGTACGTTGTTCAGATTATCTCTATTACTTTGGTTTGGAACTTTGACCATTGCATTTGAGCCTTCCTCCTTTGATCTAAAATTGTGAACTTTCTCCATCAAAACATGGTCTATGCTGCTTCTGTTCATACAGACGCATCTGCTTTTTGGATGAGATTTTGATATATTCTTTGATGTTTTCCCAAGCCCTACTTACGCTCTCGCTACCATTTAATTTCTCTAAAGCTGCAAACCTGTTTGAGATTTTAATCTGATGCTTTTTATAATTTACAGCTCGCTTAGCTTCTTGAGATTGAGTCTTTCTACATCCAAATTCTGTGCTGCTTGTTTAATTTTTCTATATTTTGCAACCACTAGATAGTAATTATTACCACATCCAGCTCCCCTGAGAATTCTTTCATCAATTACACTTCAATGCCATCTCCTATCTCTCAATACGTGATGGACTCTTCTCATCAGGACATATTTAAGTGCACTTAGGAATATTTCGTTGTCGGAAGATAGTAGCTACTTTTAACAACTAGATTCCTTATCTGGCAAATTTACTACCCTAACATCGTTGTCATTATTATCCTGATGTAAACTTTCATTCTCAAATATCGGTTTGAAAACATCCTCTCTCTCTCTCCAGTTTTGTATGAAAATCTCCTAACAGAATATGCATATGGTACTTAGGAAAATGATCGAAAACCTGTTCTAATTCGTCCTAAAAACTGTCCTTTCAGTCATCCGGTCGCCATTTTACAGAAGGCTGGGTAGACCCCAGGCCCGTTCTGGACGAGTGCGGAAAATTTCGCCCCACTGGGATTCGATCCCCCGGCCGTCCAGCCCGTAACGAGTCGCTACACCGATTACGCCATACCAGCTCACATTATATGGCACATAAATTAAGATAAATGCTTCAAATTATTTATCGTTATGTTTCTTTTTCCTCATCCTGTCTGAAAACATGAAAATCAGAATACAGATCCTACATTTACAGGCCTGCGAAATGACTTGCTAGTTTTTGCAAGAGTGCAAGTTGGACTGGACCCAGGTTGTGCATTTGTGGCACATGTAACGGTGCTTTGAGTGACTATGAGCATGTAGCATCAAGGGGCAGGATAATCAGTGAAAATCAGGAAACGACTGTTGCGTACGTAACTTACTGTCCTGGTATTCCCCCAAAACATACCAGAAAATTCATCGCTTGGACCAGCTTTCTTGTCCCTTGACTCTGGAAGTTATGACTTAGAGAAAAAATGCCCCTTGCCTAAAATCGAAAGCCGATCACCCAGACCTTGCCCTGTTTTGTGACATATTTATATATGGAAACCACGATAATGTGCAACGAAACTTGTATTTTTTCAATGGAAATTTATACACAATGCACGGAATGCATAACGTCAAACTATTAGGTTTTTAACATTTTACAATTTCGTCCTCCATCTTAGTGTCAGTAATACATGTCGTTTCTTTCAACAAGAGCTTGCTCGCCTCTGTCAACTCACAGCGTACTCAGGTCGACATAACATCATCCTTGCGTCCCATCACTCCGCTTGAAGGAGTTACACCTGTTCATGCCGATATGAATGACAAGACGATTTTCACGTATCTCAAGTTTCAGCCACGCAGTTTATAATTATAACATTACGTTTCTCGACTTGCCACCTCGTCATGTTTTTCTAACCTTTAAAATGAAGCGTGACTGAAATGCATCTTCTTTTAGGCGGCATATTTGATTCGTCACGGACTCCATACATAGTTCACTTCAAACGAATCCCTCTCCCTGTGCAGTCACGATCTTACGCTGCAGAATATATAATGTCGGATAAGCGACAATACTGCGATTATAATCCTGTCCATCCTACGTAAGACACGTTAATGAGCTTCCAAATTTTTTGACGATTCAATAAAAGAAACCTCTGTTATAATCTCTAAACTTTAAAGTCATCTGTGAATATTTGTGGTAGGTTTATATGAGTTTTAAGGTTCTCATTCTGGTGAAGGTGAACGTTGCTGTCGTCAAGGATGTGGCGTCTGTGGTGTGGAGCAGAGTGACGGACGTTTCAGAGAAATCGGTTGCCTCAGCACTTAGGTCTACCATCAGAAGAGAAGCTGTAGGACCCTTCGAAACCTTGGTAACTACAAGCCGAACCACACAATGTTACACGAATTCTAAACAGACATTTAACTTATGTCGCTACAGAAACATGCTAAAGAAGAAGGTTTATTTTAAACAAAGTAAACATTGAACTGGATAATACTTCGTCCCGATCGGATGCCTATTTATAAATGTGTGTGTATACATGCGTGTTGGTATGTACATATGTGTGTAGGTGTATGTAGTACATACACACACCCACACACAGCTCTTTATTTTTAATCAGTATATAGTCTAAGTAAGTAAGGATAAAATAAACTAATAATAACAATAATAATAGCTGTGTACCTAAATAATACGAAGTCAGAAATGGCCATAATGATGGTATATTACCTACATTTATAATTTCGGGATTTATTGTTTCTACGTACTCAAAATAATTATCAGTGAGAGAAGTTGTTTGTACATTCTGGGACGTTCACATAAAAGCTGCACAGCTGGTACCTTAATTGTGTATCCAATAAAGATAACTCTTGTGTCACTACTTTAAACATGACAGACGTAACATTATGGTGCGTGCGAGTAACCATTCACGCACCAGAAAAGCAACAAAGTGTTTTGTGTGTATTGTTGAGATATATCTCTCTAGACAACAATATAAAAATCCTGATTGTCGCACAAAAATGCTTATATGGCGAATTTATGTCGCCAGCAACAACAAAAGATACCTGGGTTTTAATGTAAAGTGCCCGATATTTTTGTTCGACTTTAACCAAATTTGGAGTTTCGCGACAGATTTTCATAAAAGTCCCCAATATCTATTTTCACAAGAACCTATCCAGTGGGAGGCGCGTTGATACTTGGAGACAGACGGACTGACAGACAGATGGACATGACGAAGCTAATGGGCGCAATTCGCTACCGTGCGAAACCGCCTACAATACAAAGATAAATGCATTAATCTAACGCTCCCAACCGTGTGTGGCCTTGCATGCCTGCTTGTACATACAAATGTATTTCCCATTTACTTAACGCTGCGTATAATTCCGTAGGCTATGTGTGAAATTTTAAAATCATTGGAGTGGAGCAGCGAACAAGGAATTTCGAAATATGCTTAAACAGAAGAAACGGGTTCAGTTGTCGCGATTTTCTGCTTCAAAATTAAAATGTAGAAACCCATAATGTTTTTAAATCCCTGAAAATTGTCATTATTTTAAGTCAACAGTATCTTTCTGTACACATGTGCAATTAACCACAAGTTAATAAACAAAATGTCTAAGGATTTTCAAGAATTATGACTTCGTGACACGACAACTTTTATAGAAATCAATGCTTCTGTGTCTCCTTTATCTGAAGCACACACTGGAAACTGAATTATGTATAGCAGTGATATAGCGATTAACGAAGCCCTGTTGGTTCCATTTACCTATTACTATATTGTTATTAATGACACCGTATCAACCGCTAAAGTTATGTAGCACTGAATGAAGAAAGGCAAATTCGGTACGGAAAAAACCTCGAGAAATATTCCAGAGAAAGTGTCCGTGGTTTATTGTAAGGCATTACTTTTAATAATTTAAATCTACTAACCAGTTAAGGTGGCGGATGGGATAGCGTAGAAGGTATTAGAGACTCGTTATGGATTGGACGGGCCGGGGATCGGATGCCGGTGGGGGCGAGATTTTCCTTAGCCGTCCAGTGCTGCCTCACGACCCACCCAGCTGGGTGTTTCCTGAGGTAAAGCGGCTGGCGTGTGGTGCTAACCACTTACCTCCTTCTAGGGCCAAGGTTGCAGCTATGCCTCCGCTTCCCCTATGTGATTGCATAGGTAAGACATGGAGTGTCATTTACGTTTTGATCACTTAAGATACTGCATTCGTCAACAGACTAACGGTGAAAAAATGCTTTGGACAATTATTCCTATACTCTCCATTAATCTCTGTTAACTCATCCGTGGTGAATGGGCAGCAGTATTTCTGGTGGCTTATTGTAAGAGACGTTCGCTTCTATAATCATTCATATGCACCAGTGGTTCCAAAGGTGTACTTCTCGGATCCAAAGGAATTCGAGACCAGTTCCCAGGGGATCTGTGGATATATTTCTGTAATGGCTGCTTTGACATTGGCATTTCGTTAAAAATAATCGCGGAACTTCTTTAATTGGCGATGTGTTTGTTTCGTATGGCCGTTAGAATATCTAATTAAGAAACGCGCTGTAGCCATGAAGCGAGAGATAATCAGTAATTAAGGTCAAATCATGCAATTCATTATTGCGTACGCTACAGGTATGTATTTGCAATTACCCAAAATCAGTCTTGAGATATAACTTTTTAATTTTGGATACCTATCATCTGGACACTCTACATGGGCAAAGATCTGAGAATCCGTTGTTATTTTTCAAAGCCAAAAGAGGTCCGTGAGGAAAAAAGTTTGGGAAACACTGATATATAAAAACATAGCACATAACAGAAATTAAAAGTCATACCTAAGCCTTTAATTTCTGTTATGTGCACGTGTTGGTATGTATGTATGATTATGGACGCAATGCACAGCATGTATAATGTCAAATTCGCCTCTAAAGCCCGAGACAATCCGCCAGTTTAAACCGGATAACTATTGAACGTATGTTATAAGTTAATCTTTCACAAGCTGTGTCATCGGATAAGGAAATGCATGCCCGCTATGGTAAGCTATTCTCTCTGCAGAACACAATGTTACTCGGTAACGCGTTTCTGCAGTGTAAGGCTGTCCACTCGGCTAGTAGAACATCACTGCCGCAGAACACAATCTGGTTGTTTGCAGACAGACGCACTACTTTTTATTTCTCGGCTGAGTGGTTCTGCATCTAGTGAGTAGGACCAACTGCTTGTCGTTGTGTTCAGTTTGTTCAACAACACACACTTCGGTTTTAGAAACTAAAACTAACATTATATTCTATATACACTCTGTACCAGTCGGCAAGTAGACAAAAAATGAAAGAGTTAATTGGATTAGAGATAATTTCTGGATGTTGTAAACCACCGATTTTACGAAGGACCTGTTAGCATGTCATTTTACTTTGTTATCATTTCAAATTGTTTTACTACAAACATCTTCCAAATTACCCACTTTATAAGCACATCCTATACATGACACGGATCTACTGAGCCGACTGAAGATATTTAAATTATGCTGAAGGAAAATCTGTCTGAACAAATAAAAATTATAGAAAAAATAGCACTGAAAATGTACATATCACAACTTGGCTCATGAAGTCTACCTATATTTATTATCACTGTCTAGAAAACTGCACATTCTAGTGAAGCAGATGTACAAGAAATGCAAGTATAATATTCAAATTATTCATGAATACAACTTTTATCCGAAACTTTTATGTTCCTTTAATATTTAGGTAAACATCTAAAATAGTGAAACATTTAAAATGTAAAGGGTCTGACTTGTATTGGGAAGGTTGCCAGTTCGAATATACCGGCAGTCCTAATTGGTTTCATTGGCTACTTTAAGTGCCGGGAAACTAATGTATGGAAGAGTGGGACATATACCCACGCATTTCACATTTGACACAGATGGATGGATAGAGGTGTTCAGGTTCACGTCCCGGCTGCTTTAGCGTTGGAAAATACCCCCGGTGGACATTGGTTAGGAGGCTGTGTGGGTCACAGATATGAACTGGAAGTTGTAAATAGAAGTCTCTTGGCCCTGCCGGAAATCAAACTCTGGTTCCTTGGTTGTTCAGCCAACAGCTAACTAATTGTGACTGATCCCCTAAAACAGAATATTATCGCCTCCTGTTGAACCCTCGCCAGCTAAAGCAGGCAACAATTTTCTCGCCTTATCTTACGGTGTAGTTAGTAAGCACAAATGTTTGCACAATGGCCTAAACACACAACAGTGTAAGGGAGTTTTCATGCGTCTTTAGGGAGAAATGGGCCGGATTAGCGTAGTCGGTATAGCGACATGCTACGTGCTGGACGGTTGGGAGATCGAATGCCGGTGGGGGCGAGATTTTCCGCACCCGTCCAGACCAGCCCTGAGTCCCAGCCAGTCCCCTGTATCGGGTCCCTTTTTCGGGGATAAAGCTGCCGAAGCGTGGCGTTGGGCACCCACCACATCTAGCGCCGAGGTTAAAGAAAGAGTAGAGCGATATCTGTACTGCCCATCAAGGTCTTCAAGGCCTGTTCTAGGGTAAATTTTTAAGCAGAGGTACTTTAGAATATAAGCAATACTTTGAATTGGAACTTTGTTTCTCAATATGACGTAACGACATTGTGAGTAGTTAAACATACAAATCGTCTAATAACGGAATGATTCGTGAATAATGAACTGGAAGAATATGAAAGTCAGTATCCGTGGTACAATTTGAAGCACTCTCTAGGTACTCGCCTGAAGTAAAAAGGAAAATACGAAACCCTCAGTCAAGTTATCCGGTCTTCAGGGTGAGGTATGGAACTGGGGACCACCTCAACTTTCATTTGTTAGTTTTACTGCAGAAAATAACGCAGATCTTTTAAACATGCAGATATACTGTGTGCGGCATTAACAATGTACACGGCAGTGGTAAATATGTGTCACCTGCTCCAACAATAAAATCTTTACATTTCTTACACACAGGTCTGCGGGTTTAGAGCGATACTCGGATCAATAGCAATTATTTCCTAAAACTCCATCAACTCGTCCGACTTTTGAATGTAGGTTGAGTGTGTTTAATATGCTAAAAGCAATCCCATTACACGCCTGGACATGCCTTTAAGGCTCCAGGGGCTTGAGGATACCAGGATTTCCGATAATCGGCACATGAAGGTGGAAAGGTTGCCGGCCCTACGCACCGGCCGCCTTTATCCCCATGAGAGATACCTGGTACTCATTTCTGTTACAGGCTGATGCGATCCCAGGGACATAATACGGCTGGAAAATTTAAGTAAATTAAAAATCCCAATGACCAATCGAGCATCGAACCCGCGACCTTCCGGCTTGTAGCGCAGTGTCTCAACCAACTGGTGTCTAATGTGCTGTAGGAGCAAAACTTTTAAATTTCTTTTAAATTATTTTCACCTTAAAACATTAAGCTTCTTTCAGTAAGTTACCAAGACATTTTTCTATAACATAGTATGTAGGATGGTTACCACCGATTAACATCTATTTATAGACACTGTGTATGTTGCCATTAGTGCCCATGTGCCCTTTATTATCTGCGTCCAAGTGGTTTCCCTATAGTTTTGACGTAAGTTCACGTTCCGTCTTATCCACTTTCCTCATCGATTCAATCACAACTTGATACCGGCTCAGTGACAATGTGAAGGATCTGTTGCTGCTACCACTGGCCATCTCGTTTGGCTATCACGCGTTTGGGTTCAGTTTCCATCTACTCCAATAATAATTAAAACTGGTCATCCTATACTTCTCTTAACTTTATTTTGTATCTTTGCTTCTTGCAAAGATTTACCTTACTTTTAACCTGAAAATATATATTCCTGGAAAAGATATGAACTAGTTATAGCCTCAAGATAGCCACTGAGCGATTGATATGGCAGAAGAAGAAAAACAAATAGGTCATTTGACGCTGCAAGGACACAACGTACCCGATCACGTGTTTTGTTCGTCGTTCGAAATTAAAGGAAAAGCAACGAATTTTCAGATCCTCCTTGCAGTTGTTGTCACTCATGTGGAACTTTCTTGTATTTGATAATCAAATTAAATCTAGTACTTAAGCCACTTACTTTGCTTCAATAAAATTTTTTCTGAATTCTCTTTTCAGAATTGTTTCTACATACGAATGGCAAACTGGTGAGTTCGGCTTTGTAAGAAATCTCATAAATATCACATCGTCATAACTGTGTTTACCACAAAATACTCGTTCCGCAAATCATAAAGACTTATTTCTTCTCAAACTGTTTGTTAGACTGAAAATAAAAATTGTGACTTGTATGGTACCCTATCAAGTGGAAGGTCTTTGAAACAATTCAGCCGTAGTTGGTAATAATTTAATATGCTGAGAGACATATTTTCTTTCCCAGTAACAATGTCACAGGAAATCCAAAGCTTGTAGACGCGAACGCTTGGAGAAAATTTAAATCTTCTGCAACATTGCTAATCTTTTAGAATCATTGCTTATCATACTAATCATTGCTAATTGCTACATTGCTAATCATTACTTATCATACTTTCAAACTCCACCTACTCTTCAGCTGATTATTTCTGTTTGTGTACGTTTATACACAAATAGGCGGTGACTACATCAGCCAATCAGGCTGCCTGCCTGCCTGCCTGCCTGCCTGCCTGTCTGCCTGCCTGCCTGCCTGCCTGCCACATCCGTGGGTAATAACATCATTATATAGGAGATTTGTTTCTTGTGTAATATGGGTAAATTCAGACTGACCCTGGGACCCACCCAGCCTCCTGGCAACGTGGGTACCGTAGGCTACATTCAAGGGGAGAAGCGTTCCCAGACATAAAGCTGGTGTGTACAGGGCACACTGTATTGTATTCCAGCTATAGCCCTACACACAGCTTCATACTATGACGTCAATATGAACTTTAAGCATAATAAGACAAAACCCAAAATGTGTGGGAGATTTTGTTAACTAATTCAGAGTCCGATTTTGTAACGACACGTAGCCCAATGTTTCACTACCGATCTGACACACTTCTTATACAAGGTCCACGGTTGCTGCTGAGAGAAACTGCTGGCCCCTATAAAATACACATAGAGGTAACCAAAAGTAAAGCAAAGTTGTTTCTGTGCTTCATTACGCGAAGTAGCGTAAAAGTATTTTGGGGGAACGTAGGTTCCAGAATCATGCATTGTTAACCTCGGCACTAGGTGGTTATTGGCCAGCTTCAGGTTCCGTCCGCTTTATACCTGTACACAGAGACCACGGTACCCACCAAACAGGAGTCTGGGTGAGTTCTAAAGGCGGTCCGGACGTATCAGCAAAGAAAATAGCCCGTTGCCCTGCCGGCAATCAAATGCCGAATTTTCTGTAATTCCGGTTGTAGCCTATTCGCGACGCCAACTGGGCTATTCCGGCTCCATTTATTTATTGAACACATCCCTATATTATAAATATTTTGTAACATACCGAGCCAAAGAAAAACACTTCACACAAAAACTGTGGGCACTAATAAGAATATTACACTGTGTACACATTCTTCACACAACTGTTCCGAAGTTCAATGAAAATGCTCAGTTTCTACTATTACCACTGTTATTTTAATTGTACAGTGGAAGAGTAAAATTAAAGAACTTTCGTAGTAGTAGTAGTAGTAGTAGTAGTAGTAGTAGTAGTAGTAGTAGTAGTAGTAGTAGTAGTAGTAGTAGTAGTAATTAAAAACACATGTGTGAAAGAACCATGCCTATCTGTGCAGAATGCACACATTGTTTTTAGAGTATTAGCCCGTACCAGGGTTACGTAATTAAACAGACATAATTCAAGCTGAACAAATAAAGAGAAAACGTGAAACATGGGCAAAATCTTCAAACTGTCCGCAGGCACACAGCCACTCATGTAAGGGGCTTCACTCACGTCGTTACGCAAAATATATACAATAAAGTGTATAACCGCAATTAATAAAAAAGACTGATGCGTGTCTGCGAAAAACCTTGACTTTTATCTCTGAGTATTTTCAGTTATATCAAATTTCTAATTCGTCTTATAACGATGATAATGTTTTCTTAAAAATTAATTTAATTTCTTTATTAATATCTTCTTTTGATTGATATAGAAATCTGCGTCTTAAAAATTAAAATAAACTTCATCAAAAACAGTAACGGCGCGTAATAAAGTATGATGATAATAAACTTGTAAATGTATCTTTTGTTCCGTATGCAGAAGTAATACAGCATGATGAAAGCACATATGCAATTCTAACTTTTTTGGTGTGAAGAAGTAATAAAGTATGAAGATAGTACATCTGTAATTGTATCTTTCTTTCGGTGTGCAGAAGTGACAAAGTATGTGGATCGTACGTACATTTGTGACTGTGTCTTATGTTCAGTATAGAAGTTCCTTCAAAGTAATAAAAAACGTATTTTATTTACACATATTGTGACAGTTTTCTGCGCCCCGCGCGGGACAGAGATGAATGACAGCATGTACCATTAATAACTTGTCTTGTGTAACCCACAGGGAGACACAAAAACAGCACGAACTGTAACAGCTGATGATTAAATTGCTTTTCCTTTCTTAACAAAAATAATTCAGACATCCTATTCTCGCTAGGTACATTAACTAAGTCCCGATATTTCCTTTAGCTTCATCCACAACATAACCAGAACTTTGGTCAAATTACTTCCTGCGACCGCGATATGAACTGCCAAAGACAAAGCCAAAATTACGAAATGCACAAAGGCTGTAAACACCGTTTTAAATATTCTTCTAGATAATACTTTTGTACTTGTTTTAATAAAAAAATCTATTAGAATTTTCCCTTAAAATAACAAGTTTTTGGTGTATTAATTAGACATGCAGGGCCCATAGTGTAGTCCTGTATAAGTGAGTTGCTTTAATGTGTAAAATTTTTCGTTTCCGTTAAGTTTACGACGTGTTCTACTAACAGAACCACTTGCAAAACCATGCATGAAGTTGAGGCCATAAACCATCATTGTATATTACGCGAAGGATCTCTTCGCTGTGGTCAGGATTTGGGTCTATCTCGATGTCCTGGAGTGCAGTATACTTGTATGTCCCAGGATTAGCTGCATGCAGTGAATCCAACAGAGCGGTTTCAAAACTTTTGTGTTTTAACTGATAATTAAAGCACAGCCATCCTCCAAAACGTTATTTTTTTAACAAAATAGAACTACGGAGAAGATCAAATACGTTCGAATACACGTGTTTCACAATCATCATCAAAAATGTTTTCATCTATCATAAATCGAGGGTGTTTGAGGTCAGGGCTCTGATAAGAATATTTTGAACCCAAGACGGTGAAGCAACTTCGGTAGCTCCACACTTTGTACTCTTTTCCTAATATTGCTAGCGGGTAAAATAAATTAATGCGAGGAAAATATAGTAGCCATGGGGATTGTGAGAAATCACATAAAATATTTGGAGACCTACCTAGGGAAGGAAGGTTGATACTAAAGCCAAATCTTAAGAAATATTTTTCAGTCTGAACTGGATAAATCTGGCCTAGGATAAAGGCCAGTGATATGCTCTTGTGTGTAAATCTTCAGGTTGTAGAAATGAAGGATGATATATTTATTATCTGAAGGACTGTCAGCTTTAAAAGAAGGGTTCTGCCCCCTGGAATGAGTTAGCAGTATTACGCAAAGGGCAGCAATGGCAAAATTTGTTATTTTACTTGTTGAGTATTAAGCATGTATTTCCGGAATTCCAATTGCTAATACCAGAATTTTTCATTTTGTAGAATAACAGTAGCAAAATATAGAGAAAACAAAAGAAGAAACCGAATTCTGTACACAGTGGGCCACATGACAACACACACGTGCTCGTTGCTGGGGTGAGAACGCCCACTTAAAGCTCGTGAACCAATGGCAGCCCTTTAAGACGAAATGTAGTTAAATACTCAGTTCGTCCGCCAGTTAGCAGTGATCAGCTTCTTCTCGGCAGCGAAACGGAGACGGCATGTCCGTCGAGCCACACGTGGAGTGATCGATAGCTCACAGTGCTTCGTTCGGATACAGAGCAGATACCGTTGCTGTATTTGTCGTGAGGCGATCGGGGCGTAAGTCGAAGGGTAAGCAAAGGGCGAGAAACCCAAATGAAATTTTAACAGGTGTTTATTTATTAATTTATAATCTATTTATTTATTTATGATTTATTTAATAATGGTGGTGTAACTCAGAATATATGGCGTCGAATAATATCATGATTGGTAAATAAATATATACATAAACAAAAGGACGGTGGAAGGAAGTTTTGTGGCGTAATAGTGGCGTGTAAGTGCTATACAAGCATTTGCATGGCGTGGTACAGTAAAACCATGAACGAACTCGGGCCACCTGGACAGCGGGCGAAGATATGAACCCAGTACCCCCGCCCTAAACTAAAAAGTAAGCATGCTTCACCTTCACCCGGACTTTTAGTAAAAAAGAAACTGTTGAAAGTCGAGTTGGAGATAATAATTATTAACTAAATAATTACACGTGCGTATATAGTTATAAATATAATAATTATAAAATATATATCATATATAATAATACATATAAGAATTATAAATAAGTATATAAATTATAAATATCGTTGAAAAATAAGAAGTCGTAATCGGAAGTAATTTGACAAACTCTTCCGCTTTCAGTCGGCAAACTGCGCAACTCAGCTCTTACCTTACTGATTTATTTGCTCAAAGAAGTTTCACTCCTTGAAGTCAGATCTTGATCAGCATTTTATTTTAACAACATGTCAAAAGTATCTCCTACAGGAAAGCAAAGGCCCTACAATTCTCTTTTCCTTAGGTTTCGCCATTTCAGCCCAACTACAATGTTTGCCGATTGGAATTGGCTCAACATAACGTGTACACACAGGCTTTTCTCATGACATTGATGAAAACGTAAACAACTTTCAGTCGTCAAAGTTGTACCTTATATGCGTACATGAAATTAGCTTTATTTCTTCAAAAACAAACAAAATTGCAAATGCCGCGCTCGGTGCAGTAGTACACAGACCTTGTCTAAGCTTTATTTGCTTTCAAGGGTGTCATGCTTTTTCACGGTAGACTCGTCAATGTAATTTTGTTTACACGCATAAGCAAAGTATGGCATTCCCTGGGCCTACTTTCACGAAATCAACAAACGCTCCACAGCATGAATATCTCTTATACAGAATTTTACACAAATGGGAAAATAAATGTCAAATTACCGATACAAATTGATTGATGCCAATAAGTACGGTATGGCTTTCACTGCACCGATTTCCACCAAACTTCTATCACTCAGTACAGTTTCGTGGACGTGTTTTTGCACAGTTTTGTCCAAATCTGAAGAAAGGCGCAGAAAATAGGGCGAAGAATCAATTGTAACCTAGACGAAAGCAAAGCAATAATTCCAGCGATTTTCACAGAACACAAAACTACTTAGCAACATTACATGAAAATCTTCTACATTGACTTTCACCAAATCGGTCGAGAAATATGGAAAGTATGCATAAAAATTTATTTACGCTCTTAAATGAATTATGACTCATTGAGCTACTTTTCACGAAAATCACGTTTGGTGCAGTACACAAAGACCTCCTATACTGAATTTAATTGACAACTGATTAGTCGCTGATAGGCCTATAGGTTGCAGATAGACAGACGGAAGGACACAAGCGTAATTGGCTAATAACAATCGGGGGACAAAATTCACCATGGGTAATGGGAACTTTATTTTACAAAGGAGTCAGATTTGAAAGAGGGGAAAATTGGTCCCATAAAAAGCAAGCTTTTCATTTTCTTTATTCTATTTTTTATTTGCCACTATTAAATTCAGTAACCAAAAGACTATTCCTAAGTAGAAAAAATATCTGGGGGGGGGGGGACGTTTGCCACCCTTGCCGCCCCCCAAAGTTACACCTATGTGGAAGGACATATTCTCCACAAAAGTCAGTTTCTCCCTTCGTAAAAACGCCTAAAAAGTCCCTCGTATAAAATTACCTAATGTAAATTGTGTATTTCAAGGTTTATTAATATTGAGCAAATTTGCTCAAGTGACAACACGTCTGATTTGTATTGGAACGTGCTCGAAATTCGTCTGGGACACAAGACTATACCGAATAATGTTCCTCGTCGTTTCTCTCCGTCCCTCCAAGAAAATTTAACGGGAAAATTTAAAAGAATAATAAAGCTTTACTTGTCCATGCCATGAAGGCATAAAGTATGAGGAAAAGTATAGCTCCTTTCATTCTTAAACTTGGCACTAGATGGAGGTAAGTAATTTTCACGCATCGGCCCCTGTACCCCCTGGGAAGAACCCCTGTACACATTAAATAAGAAGCTGGCTGGGACCCAGAGCCCTTTTGAAAGTTTTGGAGAAAACAAAATCTTTTGTCTCTACTTGAATTTGAACCCCCGGATCTTCCAAACTGTAGCCAAGTCCCTATACTGACTGCCCTATCCTGGCTTCTCACGCAAATGTCAGGATAGTATTTCAAATTACACCACGAATACTTCCTTTTCCGTGCCGTCCGTTTACTCACTAAGACATCAAAGAAACTATAGGAATATAGTCTTAGATATGAGGCGCATCGTTAAATGAACTATAAACAATAAAAATCGCTTTTATTTTCAATATTATTCTAAATTATGAAGGATGAACACACCATCATGAAAACCATTTTGAGACTCCTTGTTACATTACACATACGCATGTAGCTTGCAACAGTAGTTTCTACAGACAACAGCTGCCGATAAAGTGACTCGCGTTCGGGAGTCCCCAGGTTCAAAAACATTTCAGATTTTTTTGTGGTGTTACTCTGTATCACCCAGGCAAATAGTATGATAACACCTTAAACTGTGAGTGCCCTGACTGCTTCATTCGATACATATCCATACCACAGTCACACCATTAGTAATCGCTACGTGTACAGAGTATAGGTCTAATCTGGGTAGTTGAGGAAGCAGTGTTAAACGAATCAAGACATGCATCCGCCACGAAAACACTGTAAAAGGTAAAGGTAAAAGCAGCGGTAAAAGTGTCTACTTTACAGAAGACCTCCCTTTGTGTTATGTAACCTTACAGTACCATACATTCAGTCAAACACAACACTTTGTTGTTAAATACAATTATATTACCTACATGACGTCGCTACATGTTTCAGCCCATAATAGGGCCAGCTTGAGGCCAGACTTTCACATTTTGTATTAATCTCGCCTGAAGATGGCAGTATTACGGGCTGAAACATGTAGCAACTTCAAGGAAGTTACATAGTTTTACTTACAACGAAGTGTGTTTGACTTTATTCGTTAGCATAAAAGAGAAGTGTCCGTACACGTAATTAAGCCCCAGGCCATGGAGGCATATGGGGGAGTGGAAATATAGCTCCATGCACTATTAAACTTCGCGATATATGGACGATTGTACTCAGCTTCAGGCTCCGGCCGCTTTTTCTTCCGGAAAACGACAGCTGCCAGTAGGAAGCTGATTGGTGTGAGGAGTAGGTTTCAAGGCTTTAGAGAAGACAAAATTCACTTGATATGCCGAGACTACATCACGATTCTTCGGACTTCGAGCCACTAGCCTAGTCACTAAGTCGAGATGCGGTATGAGAGGTATAAAAGGTATGTATAGGTAACAAATGAATGTTAAACTAATGAGCTATTCACACATAAGGGACGGCATGCAGTTAAAAATGCGTGGAAGTATACCTTCACTCCGCCACACGTCTGCATAAAGGGTACTTAATTATGTAGATGTGAATTACAACACCATCACAGACAGATCGGTTCAGCCCCCTGCTGATTTGTATCTGAGGCTCTTTCTCCAAGTATATGGCGGCCGAGGATCAAGAAAGAGAAGTGCTTCAATATTTTATGCTTCGAAGATTTAATTAGTAGAGATTTGTGTCCGTGAAATTGGAATGAGACCTGCACCTTTCCGCTTTCTCTCTTTCCCCAGGGAATGAATACGCCGCCCGCGACTGAGAGGTTGGTGCGTGGAAGCCGCGGGGGTGCCGGTGGCGGACGGAGGTTGCTGCGGACACCCAAGTGCGCGCGATGCCGCAACCACGGCGTGATTTCTTGCCTCAAGGGGCACAAGCGCTTATGCCGGTGGCGTGAGTGTCAGTGCTCCAGCTGCCAGCTGGTCGTGGAGAGACAGCGGGTAATGGCAGCACAGGTGGCTTTACGCAGGTTTGTTCGTTCTTCATCTCCATTTATTTGTTTATTTATTTATTTATTTGTTTGTTTACGTCATTATCTTCCAAAACCATCAACTTCATCTGTCGTACATTCTTCTTTATAATCACGAACTGCGATTTTCTGAGTTTTGACACTGGGCAGTCTGGCACCAACATTCCCAGGGAACCTGCTCTCCCCGTTCTTCCCCACACAGCCTCGGCTGGACATAACTTACAGACAGAGGTCGCGGTGAACAAGGGTTTGCTTTAGGGACTGTGTTGAGGAGGTGTCATTCGGCCTTCAACGTAGTATTTTCACCAGGGTCATTGTCAAATGCTGCTGGCTTATTAATAAATATGGATAGGCCAGGTGTGAATATGGATTATTAAAGGTGGTTTATATTGGGTGGGTGAAGCTGGCGACCCTCAGGATGCATATGACCCATTCTGAATTGTTTTGTCCGTCAGCGAAAAGTTTCAAACCAAAATATGAATGCAGTCCACAGATAGCAATTTATAAACAGAAATGTTCTGTTGGATAAAACCGTGAATCCATTATCAAATATTGAGCGAAATAAGCTAAGCACAAATAAAATAAACCAAATTTCTGGAGTCTCCTGATTATAGTTGAAAAATTGAACAATCTAATTAATATTTTTAGATCTGGATCAAACGTGATTACTGTATTTACGGTATTCTGATATTTTTAGTATTGTACTTTTATATTTACTTTTTTAAATTTGCGGCCCAACCTCAGTTATTATATAGCTCACTGCTGCCCTTAGGCAAAAAAATGTATTTGATATGCTCGCGCTCCATAACCGGATAAACTGCTGCGACTGCACTGAGTGGCCGCGTGCACGTGCAAGTGTGTGCATGTGCGTGAGTGTGTGTTAGTGTGTGTGTCTGTGTATGCGTGTGAGTGTGAGTGTGTGGGATGTGTTTGTATGTGTGGGTGAGCGTGTGCAAGTATGTGTATCCGCGAGTATGTGAGTGTGTGTGTGTGTGTGTGTGTGTGTGTGTGGTATGTGAGTGTGTGTAATGGAGTGTATGTGTGCGCGCGAGTGTGCGTGAGTGTGTATCGTATAAATCAATCGAAGTTGTAATTCTTGCTCCAGTAAAATTCTGGATCATGCAGTTTTATTAATACTTGGGTTGTTTTTTCCGTGCAGTATGTTGGTACAGATGTGTTCAACTGTCTTTAAATTTGGCTAAAGTTGAATAAATTCACGTTCACCTCTAACTTCACTAGACGAAAATGAGAATTTAAAAATTAAATTGGTTCTTAAAATCCAATCCTTCGTGTCTGAAAGCCGAGTGCCCTGAACTCCGCCAACCACGCCTCATTACAAATGCTTTCAAAACATATTCTTGAACATCTGAATGAAGATATGGGTTTCGGCTGGCCCAGAGTCATGTCACCCTGTGTATTCATGGCGGACCCAGCATGTCTGAATATTTTCGTTCTGGCTGGCGTAAAGTGACTCCATTCTGTCAAGAGTTTTTCAGCACCTGTTTCATACTAAAAGTTATGCACGCTAACAGGATAATGCTACCTGCCAACTGACAGCTTATCAGCTGGCAAGAAGCAACAGTCTGGCGCATAGGTGCCTCGAATATATCAGACGCCTAAGAGAAATTTTGTATTCGAAATATTATTAATGAAACCAAGTCTTTCTTCGAACTGAGGAAAGTGCGTCCTAATATGCAATACTCACTCTACCTTCCACTCTAAACTACATAAAACACGGATCAATGCCCAGGGATTCGAGCTTATATTTCTTCACCTTTTTGTGGCTTTTCCGTTATTGAGACCAGGAACGGCCAGACACACTGCTACCACAATATTTAAGGTAAAAGATGGAGATAATATGTTCCTCCGAAACGTCGGTATCCATCTACCGCGCTATAGAGGGCCGTACTGCAGAACCACTATCCGAATCTTAATAGCATGACAAGCTCAAAAATTTTTGTCGCCATTTATTTTTCATCGTCATCAACTCTGAAGTCACACTAGGCTTACTTCTCCCATTTTTATCAATTGAAATTTGATCCACGCCATATCATGATCACCACATTTGACTTCTTTGTTATTATGCCAAAAATCGTCGTCCTTGGCTCCAGAATTTTTATCCACCACCACCACCGCAACCGTCTTGGATGTAATGGTATGTCGACTGATAAGTAGATATGGACGTTTCGGAGAAGATGCAGTATAATAACGATGATGATGATAATGATAATAATAAGTGGAATGTAAAAACAAAAATGATACCAGCAATAATACGGGCAACTGGAACCATCTCAAAATCATTCATAAAATATCTGAGAAACATAACGGAAAAGTACGAAATCAAGGAACATTAGAAAACAGCCACAGTGGACACTGCACACATACTGCGTCACGTACTAATATAAAAGTACAAAATATGCAGAGTGGGAAATAACATTGCATATACCATAAAGTGTAACTATAGAACGTCCGCAACACTATATGCCCTAGAAACATGATTTGTTTCGGGTATATAGTTGTAAATAACTTCATAAAGGTAACGAAATAATAATAATAATAATAATAATAATAATAATAGGGGATAGCACAGGCAGTATAGTGAACGACCCACGGTCGAATTCAGGCAAGGACAAGAGATTATTCTCTTCTACAAACCGTCCAGACCGGCTCGGGGGGGGGGGGGGGGGGCCGGCCACACAGTCTCCTATTCAGTGATATCGGAATTCTTTTCCCGGGGAAAAATTGGCCGGTCCGTGAAATTGACCATCTACTTTCCTCTGGTGCCGAGGTTAAGAATGAATAGAGCTATACCTCTGCTCTCCTTGTGTGCCTTCATGCCTTGATGATGATTATGATGATGAAGATGATGATAATAATAATAATTAGTATATTAATAATAATTTTTATTATTATTAATATTATCGCTATTATTTTCGTATTTGTTCGCCACAGTTTTGAGTTTCGAAACGCCACAGACCAATGACTGTGGCTGAAAATATCATCGTAATTTGGAGCGAGTTAGGTTCTCACGGACGTTGCTATGAACACTACAGTCTTACTATTTGTGATGCCGTGTAGTTCGATAGAAATGTACCGACATTCTAGTGGATCGTACTGCCCTTGTCTTGGTGGTAGAAAAATGACAGGGGCAGTACGTTCCTCGTAAGTTTTGGTAACGAGCTACCAGACTACACCGCGACGCTGTATACTTCACTGTGTGCTGGAGTTTCCTTATCTCACGGCTTCTTCTGTTCTTATCTCTGAAACAGTGGTCTTCACGTCCGTGCTACGGATTTGAAAGCCAGTTTCTTCGTGCACAATTTTCAATAAATATATGCCTACTCGTACATTCAGCTGAGCTGAGAAAAGCATTGCGAATGTCCTTACATACTTCTCTGCATTATCACTAACACAAGAAGGCATACTGCCTGTAACAAGTAGGTCTGACATTTATAATGCTGTACATAGAGCATGGGCTAGGGACTTGACGACCAAGGAATTTGGATTTGATTTCCGGCAAAGAAAAGGGATTTTTCTCCTCTCCTAAGCAACTAAACTGTCTACAAAGCCCACCCAGCCTCGTATTCAATGTGTCCTGAGGGCTGTCTCCCCGGGGCGCAAAGCGGCCGTATGAGCCAAAGTTAAGTCTGGAGCTATGGAACGACCAGTGCTCCATATCTTCCAAAGTGTCGTCCTTATTTAACACAGAGACGAGTTTAGATTTATTTTACGGCATCTCTAATTCACATTTAAAAACTTACGCTCCTGAATCAAGTGACTTAAGAAGTGTTGCTGTCGTGGCAATGAGATTTTATTCTGGAGCACCCGGTACATATTTATTTTGGCAGAACGTAAATTTACATCCGTTCATATATTTGGAAGAGAGTAAGGACAGAATCCGCTGCTTCAGACAGTTACAACGTGTCTCATGTCCAGCTTTCTGATCTCCTTCAAGAAGGCCAAGCTGCCATGTGGTCTTGTGAAACTGCCAAAATTCTAAACCGTAGGTAACTTTTCGGATATATCCACGAACCGCCTTTAAGATGTCGGTTACTCAAAGAATACAATTTCATTAAAACGCAGAAGGTTACGTAATTGTGTATAGAACTATAAAATCATATATATAAGCCTGGAGGTCTTTGCGTCGGTCATTATTAAGCTTAGGGTTGCCCCTGTCTTAAAGAAAACGACACGGCGTCACATCCCAGAAGACTTTAGTCTTTACATGCACCGAAAATGTATGGTGATCCTTCGTGGCTATGAGGAGGCTGTTCTCCGCGACATTTATTCTACGGTGAAGACGGAGGAAACAGTTTCCTCCGAAACGTCGGTACCTATCTCTTAAACCATACAGTGTCACAACCCAGAAAAGAGTGACCTTGTACAGAAACATGGTTTAAATAAACTTCTTTATTTACAGCGTGTTTCAAGAAGCTCCCAGTAATACAGAATATATAGGGATGAATGGCAGGACGGTAGGTAAATAATGAGTTTGAAAGGATGCGGAAGGAAGCGGTCGCGGCGTAATTTGAGGTATTACCCCACTATTTACCCAGAGGGAAACCCTCAGTTAGCATAGCCGGTTTTCGGACTTGCTCCCGGTACGTTTCGACAAATATCTCCATAATATCACCAACGCCGCCTATATCTTATTTGATATGGGCTTTTTTGTGATGAATTTTTGTGTGTCAGATGAGAGGTTTTAGGAAAATCGATAGTTACGAATGTTACGAATTAAGATTGCATTTGCTATAACCTTTAATCCAGACATCCTACACCACATTTAATCGAAATTTTTTTCAGAAGATTCGGACGGGCAGTACCTACGTAATATGAAAGGACAGAGTCATGGCCAAATGTAATTGCTGTTCTTTCAGACAACAATCGAGTGAGGAGGGCCATGACATGAGATCACGTATTCAATCGGCAGAGGCATTGTTGGCACAGAAGAGGCTGTACCAGAAACATCTGAGAAGCCTACAACAGAGCTCGATGGCAAGGGACATTCTGCAAGGTAGGCGAACATATTTACGAATGATAAACTTGCAACATTATTTCGTCCGAAGCGGATAATTTACGCATGTGATGCCGCCTACGAATTTGTTGTGAAAAGTGAGGTTCTCACGTAGATGACTATCTACATGCCCACCTCTTCTCTTCTGGGATTGAGGACATGTAGGTTGATAAATAATGACCAGAGTTTCGGAGGATCCTGCTGCTTCCGTCTTCAGGATAGACGAAAAAGGGTAGAGCAGTTTCATTGCAAAGATGGGTAAATATCTGTATAAACGGCGTCATAACCCAGGATGTAATATTCAGAATTTTATGACACATTTTTCCTTTATTTATTCCTTTCTTGTGTCCTTACTGTATTTCTTCCACTTTCAACGACCTACCAGCAATAATATAAACGTGGCGGAGTTCATACTTCTGAGGCGCGAGCTACACTGGCTTCATGTGATTTACGAAACTGCAGTTTGTGTAGTAACAGGTGTTTAAAAAATATGTAACTTTTGAGGTATAATTTTTTTATGCGTAGTGTAAAAGAATAACGTGACGACGACAATATATCCACATTAAGTTCCTCGTTTTATGGCGAAAATTATAACATATGAGAGCTAGCCACGTGAAGATTTGTGTAGCGACAGAATTCAAACACACCTGAGTATGTTACATGAAAGAGTTATTAAAAATTGAAAGATATAGAGAGGGTACCGACGCATGAAAAAACAAAACATTTTCATTAAAGCCACCAGGCCTCCCAGGATCTCTTCTTCATTCGGAAGTAAACATAAGAAGGAAAGTTATTTTTGCGCTTGGTTTCGGTGTCGAGGCAGACGTTTATAGAAAATTAAAATAAAAGTATGGGTGGCCCGAAGCTTGTCTCGGACTCGTCCAGCTGGTGTTCATTTTTATGCTCTACGCCCCGTGCCTAAGCCCCCTTCGTTCAAAGTGCACAGTGTTTGTCTTGGGTGTCGGGAAGAACATAAAAACAGTTTTCGCTGGAATACTTTTGTGAATGACTTGGAACGACTTGGACCACTAAAACTCGACTCTTCTTGTGCTGTACTCCGTTACATCGGACAGCTGCTTGCAGCCGTCGAAACTTGAGAGAGGAAGCGGTGATTTCCAGTACTCTTCACCAGTGGCATTGTTTTCTTCGCTGAGGAAGAAAATAAACTTTCTGTGGATAGAAAACTGCTTAGCCTTCCTCTTCTTCAGTCTTTACGACTTCTATCCAACTAACTATTTTTATTACAGAATAAGAGCCATTATGGTAAAACATGAATAAACATACAACGGTGTAATGTTAAGAAGAGGAGAAAAAGAAAGGTCTTAACCAAGTGGCAGTTTAAAAGTGGTATAAAGCTTTAAAACATTTTCAAGCTGTTTTATTTCTTTAATGTAATGCAAACGTTCCCTCTTCTTTATTGCACAGAGGGGTCAACTCCTTGAAGCTTTCCTGTTCAATAAAACAAGTGCTTATGTACCTGCAGCAATTCGAAATTTAGAACAACTTATTGCAGTCAAAGTTCCCATTTATTTTTTGGCGTCATTTGTGTTTTCAAAGTTTAAATATCTCGCGTTTTATTAAGCTGACATCTGTTCGTAAGCATGTATAAGGGGAATGGCTCAAGCAATTCCTACGCGAATATTTGCGATAATTTAGCACCACAAATATATTTAACAACTTAAGTAACTCATTAGAGAAAAGTACTTTTCGAGAACCTAATAAATGCTAAGCCAGTTAAGGAATGCACGGAATTTGATGGAGCCTAAACTTGCGTTACCGTTTGCGCATAATCATGTCACTTGTCCCTGTCCTGATGCAGATTAATCCAGCCACATCCAACCTATTTCCGTAAGACCCATTTGAACACTGTCGTCCCATATTTTTCGAGCTCTTGAAAGCACTCTCGATCCTTCCTATTTCTCCACCAAAACCCTACAAGCGTATCGCTTGTCTCAAATACATGCTACATACACAGCCCCTCTCAGCCCTGGTGAGGAGTAAACATAATAAAACTCCTCATGATGCAACTTTTCCTTCAGCCTTCTGTTAATTCCTCCCCCTTAGGTGCACATGTTCTGCACCGCAACCCTTGTTCTGGGCCACTTCTACTCATCGCTCTTTTACAGACATGTAAGGCATCACTGATCACAGATGCTTAGAAAGCACCACGACAGAGTGACCTAATATTCGTATCAAATTACATGAACACCGATAAATTAATAAGCCAACTCGGTTATAACGTCTTTAACGGGACTGAATAATTTGTGTCATTATAAACGGGCGCTGTTATAACCGAGGACTCTAATGTTACGGTTAACAGCGAGGAATTAATTTGTACCACAGAACCGTTGTCGTTATAGGTGACGTATCGCTTTAACCGATGTCGTTATAACAGGGTTCGACTGTACTTATAATATCGATCAGTGAGTACTGGTGTACTTTCCCGGGGGCAAAGCGGCCTGGGTATGAAATTAACCACCCGCCTCCATGCAGTGCCCAGGTGAAGAATGAGCGGAGCTATACCTCTATTCCCCCTGTATGCCTCCATGGCATAGAAAAGGAAAACTTTACCTTTAATAACGATCAGAAAGTAATAGGTAGCATTCCTGGCGTCTATATTAGGATAGCTACTGAAATACGAAGCAAGAAGAGAGCACTTGCAAAAATTTTGATTAGCGGAAAATATGCTACAAGACCTTCAAACAGTGTAAATTGAAACAGCTCTAATATACGGAATGAATGCCCCCTGATTGTCTAATGTGGCAGGACCAAGTCAAACAACGAAGGAACTTCACAGTATGCTGTTTAGTCATTGTCAGGGAAGAAGAATATTTATGTATGTAGTTGAACCAGGGAACGGCCAGGCTGTCACATTCATAGACGTCGCAGTTTTTGGAAATTCTACAAGGAACTTAAATTTACGTTGTCGGTGCCTCTAACTGCTAGTACCAATGAAAGAAGTTGTGGAGTGGATATATGTGGCTCAGGCTGGGACAAGGTGTTGGCTGTTGTGAACAGGGTAATGAACGTTCGGGTTATAAAAAGGCTGGTAAATTCTTGACTACCTGAAGGACCATTACATTTTCGTGCAGAAATTTCCTTCATGAAGTTCTAACATTTTGTTGTGGGGCGAACGTTTTTAATTTTCCGCAAATAATTCTTAAGTTACTACAAAAATACACAAGCGAAATAGTAAGCCTATATACAGCAAAGAAACCTCAGAATGGAAAGGAACACTGTTTCAGTGGGAGGCTTTCTTTTGAATTACCTTCCATGTTCGAAGCTGTGTGTGTAGCAACATCTTCGCAGTTGGTAGCGGTATATGCACTCGGTGATCTCCTAGAACACAAAGTTCTTACCATCGTAAAAGAGTGCCGTATAATTCAAGTATCTATATACAAAGTTTGGGGGGTTTAAACACGTATTTCCTTTCAACATTTGAGAACTCTCCCGTCATTATTTATAGACACGGACAGAATGCATGATCGGGAGCGTAAACAGACTTTAAGGTTTAGTTTCGCTTCTTTGTCACGGCTCTTCGGAATGTGGAGATGGCCACAGGAAGAAAATGAAATTTATGATGACGTACGAGGTTTCAAACAAAACAGGGTGCCCGTGTCTTTACATCCCCCATCTTCAGCGTTTATGGCGGATTGAGGTTCGTTGAGTGACGATCTACTTCTTGCTATCGAATTTGTTCGTTTGACGAAAGGGATGCTTTATTTTAGAGTTTTTAGTTCAGCGGAAGTTGGTTAAACGAAATTGAATTGCTAACTAATTTAAAGGAAATATTTAGTGTCGCGGTCACCTGAGTTAACATGGTGAATTTTCTAGAAAGTGCAGGCAAATAAATTATGCGTTATGGATCGGCCCGAATTGCCGAGCAGAGCTTCTTCAACTCTTCCCGCCTAAGTCCTAGAACATATAAAAGAACTCACTTTACATGGAAGTAACTTTTAAATAACAGTACAGTACAGTACAGAAAACAGTAAATAATTTGAAAGGAGCTGTGTTAATTAAAAGAAATATAGTGCAATATAAAAACTGGTCTCAGCAAGGCAAACCATTTCTTTTCTCTGTGAGGCAACATCCCCATTCGGGCCTAGTAAGATTAATTTTTGAATTTTCTAAATCACACACAATTACACACATACATCTGGTAGGATTCCTCTGAAGGAGTGATCAGCTCGTTGCAGAGGCCGCTACCCACACAACACACAGGGAACACAACAGACAAAAATCCATGCCCTCAGCGGCATTCGAACCCGCGATCTCAGCAATCAAGCGGCTTCAGACCTAAGCCTTAGCCCGCACGGTCACCGGGATTGGCCCATAGCACAGCAGAGCAAATTTAATTTATTCGCTACGAATTATGTTTCCAGTAAATTTCTCATGTAACGAATTAAATAAATCCACCCAAAACGCTATTTAGGGGAATGTTCGTAACTGTAATTTTGTCGGTTTGTTTGTATTGGAGTGAAAAATAATCTCGTACTTCGAAGGCAAAACACAAGTTTCGAAATAAAGTAACACGAAAATATTTGCAGGTAACAATCAGGAGGTGAATGAGCAACACGGAGGGTAGAAGCAAGGAGGACAGGGACTGGGAAAATTGCATAATGATGAGATTATGATTTGTGTTCGCCGAGTAATATGTAAGGAATGAAGTGAAGGAGGATGCAACGAACAGGGCATGTGGCAGGCATGGGAGAAAATAAAAATGCTTAGCGCAGTTTAGGTGGCAAAACTTGAAGGAAGAGGCCGCTAAGAAGCCTAGGCTTTAAAGGAAGATAATATTAGAAATGATCTTAAAGAAATATGATGGAACTGTGTGGACTGAATTAAGATGGCTGAGAACAGGGTCAAGTGGCGGGCTGCTGCGAAAACGCTAGTGATTTTTTTGGGTTCCATAAATGGTGGGTAATTCTTTGACTAGTTCACAAAATGTTATTAGCTTTTGAAGAGCGACTCTGCTCGGCGGAGTTAGGGGAATAATAACAACACGGTTTTCACGTAAAATCCTGAGGTGCTAATTAAAGTGTTGTCAACGAAGGTATGGCCTGGATTTTTCTATGACGACGTAGGCCAATTCAACGTTTTGTTAAATTCTTTTCAAGGAAATTTTAAAACAACGTGGCGGCTTCACAAACGATTTTGATAGAAATATGTAACTGAAAAATCATTGTCCCCTACGAACGTCGTATTAGAGTGGTTAACATTCTTGCTTCGTAATCGGAAAGCCCTGGGTTCACACCCGGTGATCGGCTCTCCTGGTTGTTTCCATGGCGCTCCTCTGTCCCCGCAGACTGGGACATTAAGTTAGGCCACGTTCTCTGCGTTTCATTATTCTCTGATCGACAATACACACTTCCAGTTACTGGATGTGGCCACGATTTCAGACTTCCGCTGCAATGTTGATGAGATCTGCCCTCTTCTGGCGTGTTGCGCAGCGTCGAGAGGTAATCCTTTACCGACGTTTCGGGAAAACGTATCGATCACATCTTCAAGGGTCAAGAAGTCTAATGAAGCAGGACTTCTTGGACTTCTTGACCCTTAAGATGGGACCGATACGTATCCCGAAACGTCGGTAAAGGGTTACCTCTCGACGCTGCTTAACACCCCAGACGAGCGCAGATCTCTACTGGATGTGACGTTTAAATAAATTATAAATTATGAATAGTAACCCATAAAACATTTGTATGTGGAATGTTGGCACGAGTATTTATAAAAGCTACAATTCCTAATCCATACTTAACTACAGACTTGTTCTTGAGACGCCAGTAGCTGCTCTCGTAGCCACGAAAATCCCCGCTTTTTATGAAACCCACAGTCCGTCACCGTTTCACCTGTACCATAAAATGTACGATACTCAGTAGAAGTGTTTCCATGTACATCAGTATAACGGATGGTGAAGACTCCACATGTACGCACAAAACATGTATTTTTGGAAACTAGGAAAGCTAAGTTCTTAATGGCGTTAAATTTGCTTTGGGGGAACTTGTACTGAATGTGTGAATTTAAGGTTAGTGAGGCATGAGAGAAATTCAGAAACGAAATTTAAGTAAACATGTGTGAAGGGGCACACATGTTCGCAGGAAACGAGCGAGCTGGACTTGTTAAATATTAGCATGCAAAAGAAAATAACGTTTCAAACAAAAGTGTAGAACTGAATGAATTATAAACACTTCTTTGAAGCACTAAAACATTTTTAGAACTCAGGAAATCATAAAAAATATGTGTATGCAATACATGCTACATGGCCAGTGCGCAACTTCGCAGCTTATGTAATGGGTGGCATCAGCCACTCTTCACGCGCTGATTTCCGAGGGGGCAATAAACTACGGAGACAAGATTTAGGACCCGATGTAGCAGATACACGTACCTAATTAAACTGTACCCCCCCCCCCCACACACACACACACACTCGTAGAACACAGGGAGTTTGAAGACAGAGTTGTACGGTAGATAAACTTTCGAAATAGAAACCTGCATTTTTCGAAAAAAAATCCGGTCTCAAAAATACTGTACAGGATGAAACAAGCTTAAAATTATATGTAATGCAAATAAAAAGTTTCAGGTGGACAGCCAAATGAAAGCAACAATTCAACAGCAACATTTTGTCAGCAAACTTGCACTGAGTCATCCCGCTGTGCCAGTTTATAAATAAGAATAAAATAAAACACCGTCAGGCATAACACAATTCTCTGTTGCGTAAAAGGTACATTACATGTGCAACATGTTTCAGTTCACATTTCAAACATCATGAGGCACGGTGTACAAGATAATAAAACACAACACCATCATGCGTAATGTATAAATATATAGTGAGATCTCACTAATCCCATTCTATAAAGCTGGAGAATAAAACCAGATATAATGATAAACAATTAAAAGTGCTTTTGTGGTCGTCTTCAGTTCTACTGCTGTGTCCCAAAATAGGTTTTTTGTTAAAATCCGGAACTTAAAATCTGTAGAGAGACTCAGTTCTCAGTTTTCATACGAGCTGTATTACATGACTTGGCGGAGAAACTCAAATATCACACGACCCAGAATGAAATATACACGTAAGCCTGTAACGGGGATTATTAAACCAACTATATTAACTGTTTTTAACTGCTTGTACTTTTTTTGATTCTGATTCCAGTGGCCGCGCGGTCTAAGGCCTAGGTCTGCGGCCGAGCGCTTGCTGAGATCGTGGGTTCGAATCCCACCGACGGCATGGATGTTTGTCTGTTGTGAGTGTTTGTGTTGTCAGGTAGAGGTCTCTGCGACAGGCCGATCCCTCGTCCAGAGGAGTCGTACCGACTCTAGTGTGTGTCTGAGTGTGATCAAGTGAAAATAAACAGCCTCGACACCTACTGTGAGTAGGTAGTAGAGGGAAGAACTACGAAACGAAACTTTTTTGATGGAAAAATTCATATATTAATTAAAGTTTTTAGGGTACTTAGAATTTTTCCTCTCAGTGGAGCTATTATGTCAGTAACATGCCGATCCCGCTGGCCGCGCGGTCTAAGGAATAGGTCTGTGGCCGATCGCTTGCTGGGATTGTGGGTTCGAATCCCGCCGGGGGCATGGGTGTTTGTCTCTTCTGAGTGTTGTGTGTTTTCAGGTAGAGGTCTGTGCGACGGGCTGATCACTCGTCCAGAGGAGTCCTACCGAGTGTGCTGTGCCTGAGTGTGATCACGAAACCTCGATAATGAGTTGGCCTAGGCCCACTGGGGCCGTTGAGCCGGCAAGAAAATTTCAGTAACATTTTGTTCTGTGCTGTATCTATTGACGTTCACATGAAAAGGAACGTTCCTATACAAATGGGGCATAGGCTAATTGAGGCAGACTACTTACCTCGTTTCTACACTTTGTGAGATATAAATAGACCACGCAGCAGAAGCCATGGAAGAGAAGAAGAACGCTTAAAAATTGTAAACATCAAATCTAAAGGAAGGAGACCATTTGGAAATCTCTTCGTTAGATGGGAAATAAATATTCGTCACATGGGAAATAAATATTAGGACGGAAACCTTGGACTCCCTGAAAAGCAGTAAGTTTCTTGACTAGCTAAGCATTAATCAGCTACTGAAGAAAAAGTTACTGGAAACAGAAAGGAGTAGTACGCAATAAAGAAGAAGTCTAAATATGCAAATTTTCGTAATAGAGGACACACTTCTTGCGTCAAGACTGTAACCCCCACCACTACCAAATCTCGCTACATGTTTCAAATATACATACTCAACCACAGGCAAGTCCCTTCAACGTGTGTAAAAGGCACCAGCATGAAACGCCGGTACATACCACACTTTGGGATCGTTTCACATACACATTTCACAAGAATTGGAATGAATAATTAAACCAGTAACATTTTGAATATAATCTTCAAAACCATTTTGTAGATAGATTTTTTCCACCTGTTTGCTGCAATTTTATTATTTGTATGGGGAGTTGTTTTAATCCCATCATATCAGTACACGACAAAATTAGATATTTGTCTCTTGTACTCCACAGGGAGGATACGAAAATTGCTGTATGAGTTTCGTACGCGAATACATGGAAAAATACTTTCTACAAAATATTTTAATATTTATTTTAAAGCGTACTTCTGAAAGCTTACTGTGTCAACTATCCAGTCCAATGTTTACACAATTTTTATGTGAAACTTCGGATCCCAAAGCATGATGTGAATCGGCATTACACGTTACGTAACTTTTACGTACATTAAAGCGACTTGCCTAGGACGATGGTTGCCGAAACATGTAACTACGCTTAATGTTAATAAAGGTTACTGTTGTGCCGGTGGAGAAGTTTGTTGTATTTGTATGTTTGTGGATGAGTACAACGGGATGTCGCAGTTAAAAGGTTATGCAAAATGATCTGCTGAAATAATATTTCGATCGAAGTATGGAATGTTGGCGTACTGAGAAATACACGTATCTACCTTGATGTTAATTCGGCATATCTATTTGCAGAGACAGAAAGAGCTCTGCGAGTTTCCAAGTTTTCGCAGTTGTGGGGCTGAGGTTCCGTTCTTCTGGGATGGAGCTGAATTTGTGGGTAATGGGATACCGACGTTTCGGGGAAACGTAATCTTCTCATTTTCAAGGTCTAAATGTAAAATTCCCACCCTTAAAGATCAGGACGTTACGTTTCCTTTAACAGTTGGGACACACTGACGGTCTCTCATATCCAAAAAAACGCAATCCACAAAAACGTTCTCTATTAGCAGGTTTTACGTCGGGAAGGAGGATGTGAAAGAGACTGAAAAGTGGACAAAGAAGAGTTTTATAAAGGGCACTTTCTCCGTAATGTAAAGGGACTGAATGAAGGGTGAGGAATTCGGGACGACTCAGGTTATATATTCCCTAGGCTTCTGCCTGGATGATCGGGCAATCGGGATTTGACTCCTGGCAAGGGCAGATATTTTTGTGTACCGCGTTCAGACCGGCATTGGGGACAACCTAGTCACATTGTATGCATACCGAGGGCTCTTGTCTTAGGTGCATAGTGACCGGAGCATGGAACTAGCTCCGTAATTCCACCTAGAGCCTAAGTTAAGAAAGCGTGGAGCTATACAGTATATCCCCTCCCCGTACGGCATCATTGCTTTGTGCTTAATTAAGCACGCAAATTTTAGCCGAAATGTAGCCCAATATTGCATGTTACTTGCGAACCACAGTGTAAATACTATTTATTTAGAGGCCCGTGAGAAATTCGAAACGAACTACAGAAGACAAATATAAGAGGAAGTTAAGGTTGTTGCCAGTTTAGGAGTCAAGTTGCAGTTGCCGGAAAGAGAAGGATTTCTGCGTGTTAAGTGCATTCTTATCTCACAGTTCACAGGAAGACATCCTTTAGACTTTCCGCGAAAAAGTGGATTATAGTGCACAGCCTTACAAAGAAGTCTGCAAGAAATACGTCACACCCGTCGCATAAACGTGGCAAGTAACTCTACGGTACAGGTTATTAAGTAGTTGTTGGGCTATCACAAATTGCGTGTTGCTAAATACCCTGTTACGTAGACGTACCTTGAGAGATTTAATGTCAGTCATAATCACGTTGCAGTTTTCTAAAAGCAGTTTTATTATTGTCCTCCCAGTCTGTCCCAATGTCTCCCAAGTGGCTATTTCCTTTCAGCGGTTCTAACTACAGTTCAGTGTTCAGTTCTTTTCACCCTTGCATGGCACTTGTCGAGCCAGACTCTATTTCTGAGCAATATCGCCAACAGTCACAAGGACTTCAGCCATTGTCACCCATAATCGAAAACAAACACTACGTTTCGGAAGCTACGTAGTTCCGTCCCCAGGTGAAACCGCAAGTTCTAGTCTGTAAGTAATGTATACCAGATCTAATAAAATATAAAAATAGTCAATAAAACTGAAATAATCAAATGTATAAACAATCAACACCCTCTTTGTGGACGTAAGAACCAACATAAAACACATGACATGAGAAAAAACAAAGAAATTTGACCTAAATCACGTTTTAGTTCTTTCCCTATCAACGAAAAACAATTTGTGAAAAGTCCCATTGCTGTTCAATTAACCGCAGCACTTTATTCTTAATTGCAAACTGAAATGATTTGAGCCACTGTTGCACTGACGGATAAATATTGCCCAAACATAACAGACTGCATGGCACCGGATCTGGGAACATCGTTAGCAAAGTCAGGGATTCCTTGCGTCGGGTTCCTCACATCTGGACAACCATTAATACGGTCCAAGGCCGATGGGTCATTCTGACTTACCCATGTGCACCTCACATGGTTAGAGAAATGGGGTCGATCTTCAGAAAAGGTTAGTGTGTGTGTGTGTGTGTGTGTGAGAGAGAGAGAGAGAGAGAGAGAGACATGTTTGAGGACATTCCAGCAGGAAAACTGATTACTCCAGTACACACGCATTCGGCCACGTCTTCCGTAACAGAAAATACACCTCTTTTGCAGCCCATAGTTCAAAACAGTAATACGTCTAAATGAACTGCTGCAAGTACAGGATTCTTTTAACAGTTTGGGAGCTATAATTTCCCTAACTAACCCCATGGAACAGAGTTATTCTTGAGAAGCTAATAGTTCCTCAGCTAGGCAAGAAATCCCCCCCCCCCCTTTTATGGAACTCGAACATTAATTACCGCATTCACACGCGCCCGCCAACTGTCCCTATCCTGCGACAGATCAATCCAGTGCATGCTCTCTCTCCTACTTCTTGAATATCCATTTTTATATTATTCTCCCATCTACGCCCGGGTCTTTCAAGTGGTCTCCTTCACTCAGGTCTCCTCACCAAAATCCTGTATGAACTCCTCTCGCCCATATGTGCCACATGCCCCGCCCATCTCATTCGTCTTGACTTGATAACTCGAATAAAATTTAGTGGGAAGTATAGATCATTCAGCTCCTCTTTATGTAGTCTTCTCCACTCCTGTGTTACCTCGTACCTCTTAAGCCCAAACACCTTCTTCATCACCCTATTCCCGAAAACCCTCAGCCTATGTTCCTCCCCCAGTGCGAGCAACCACTTTTACACACACACACACACACACACACACACACACACACACACACACACACACACACACACAACAGGCAAAATTACAATTATGTACATCTTGAACTTTGTATTTCTGGATAGTAACCTGGAAGACAAATATTCTGCACTGAATGATAGCAAGCATTCCCCGACTTCAATCTGCTCTTAACTTCTTCGTGAATGGAATTTTGATCCGTTACTGTTATTCCCAAACATCTGAACTGGTCCACCCTTTCAAATGATTTATCATCTGTCTTTAAGATGTGATGTTATTCTGCATTCTGATCTCGAGATACGACCACGTACTTAGTTTTCTCAGCATTTACTTCTAGACCAGTCTCTTTACTAGCGACTACTAAGGCTTCCATGTTTTTCTTTATAGCACGTATGCTTTCACCTAGTACATTAACATCAGCAGCGAAAACCAGAAGCTGATGTGTATCATTCAATTCCAACCCCTCCTAGTTGTACTGAACCTTCCTAATTTCACTACCAAAATACATATACTTTGAAAGCCATTCAGTTCGTATGTCGCGTTTACTGTAAATAGTATATAATTATAGGCCTGTAGCCCTGTACGAATTAATTATAGCAGTTCAAATTAATGACACGAAATGTAATTATGTGTTTCATATTGCTGTGTTGGGTATTTCTTTTCTGTCACGCGAACCGGCCCATGGGGCCAAACTATAAAAGCTGACCCGGAATCATAAAGACGAAAAACTTTTTTCGAAGATGTCATTATATACATTATTTCGATTTGTTATAGTCGCTCCCAAATATCTAAACTTAACATATTTGCAAAGGATTCTTTATCTATCCTTGTACTGCGAGTTGTCTGCATTCTGATAATGATACATACACGTTAGGCCTACTTGCTTTTTCCTCCACCTATATGCAGAAACATTACCTAGTAGCTTCAAATACACTTATGTTGCTAACTAGAACTCCGAATTCATGGAGTGTCTGTGTAGAAACCTAAAGACCAAAACGTAAATGAACTCTGTATTTATCGGATGGTTTATATGGGTGTGAAGCTAGTCTTATCCTACTTATACCAGTGTATAACAGTATAACAGTGCTTAAAAGAACCAGACAGAGACAAAAGTGTTTTATTTAGTCACGCGGTCACTTGCGAAGATGACTATATGGCTGATGGTAGATAAACGAAGTATGAAAATGGAGCATTGGAGGGGAAATCCGAAGTGCTCGCAGAAAACCCCGGCCCAGTGCCATTTTGTCTACCACAAATCCCACATGATCTGATGTGGGATTAAACCCAGGCGTCCACGGTAAGATGTCGTCAGCTAACCGCCTGAATCATAACACGGCCGGCCCTATGGGGAGGATGTGCTAGCAAAATAGGTAAAACAGAATAATGGTGCAAGACATAATTTCTATTTTTCATCAAATATCATTACCGCGATGAAACAAATTTCGGGCTCCCGTGAACATGGTGATAAACCTTTGGGCTTCACATAAGCAGGGATTTTGAGCAGTATAGCAAATTATTAAAGGACTTTGTACTGCGAAGCACAATGTCGTAAGGTTCCATGCTTCCATTGCTAATACTCTTCTTCCTCCTCATAGGTTACCGACAAAGGTTGGGACGGTTTCCGACGCCGACTGGATCGCTGCTACCGACATTTTTGAGCGACAGAATAAGAAAAAGACGCGCGTTTGCTGACCGCGAGCTAGAGACGGCGCTGCCACCAACGTTGTTCTTACATCACCCCGACGAGCATGCGACGCTACTTCGAGACCGCCTCTTGGCGGGTTTGCCCCTTACGTTGTTACCCCTTGTACCACCCCCACAGGTCAACCTCTGGCCGACCCCCTATCTCCAGTCTGCCCCCACACTGACCGCCCACACAAACCCAAGCTCTAACCCACCAGACCCTGGCAACAAATCATTACCGGATACGAAAAACCATCCAACTCCCAAAACCAAACCAAAGATATCTTTCTCTGTAGAATCCATTATTGGGGTGAAGTGAAATTTTTTATCCTCGTGCCTGCATGCAGTAAGGGGACATAAAAACTGGAAACCTCTTTACTTTGATGACTTATCATTGTCTCGTCAAATGACGTTGCCGTAGCGGAGTAAACAGACTGAACAACTGAGGACTCTACCTCAGCGCTCCAGTTGCACTTCGTCTCACCAATATATTTATTCTGTCGTTTATTTTTCTCCTGCTACTCTAAGCAGACTGTGAAATATGTGAACAGGTAACTAATTTTATAATGGAATTGTACATACATTTGTAATGAGTCACACGATAATGAAATTAATAAACGTAATTATTAAATATGTGAAAGGACTTTAACGATGAAGCCAAAAGAGTACAGATAATTAAAAGTATATGCATTAATGAGTGACACGTACTGCTGAAAAAACGCTTTCAGTGTTTTGGAGGAACATGCTGCCACCGAATTGAAGGTATAAATGAACAGAGAGCAAGTGGGTGATTATGCCTGACTAGAGATGTGAGTTGAGAATATTCTCGAGAGAATATTCTCCGAGAACGAGCATATTCTGAGAACATTCTCCGAGAATATTTGAGAATCTTCTAAAAAACGAACAGTTGAATCTTCCTGAACACTTTAAAGATTTGGAGAACGTTCCAGTACCCTACTGTCAATCTGTACGTACCCGCCGAATTCTTGACAGTGTTCTAGGGCTACAGTAGCAGCGCAGCTAGCCGTAGCACGGATCATCTAGTCTATGTTGCGCACATCTACTGTTCATGAAGATCCCCTGCCGTCCCGAAGGAAAAACGCTGCGCTGCGAATGCGATGGCCTTACACTAGCGGAGAGGAGGTAGCAGCACCAGGGCACTGGTACATCAAACTAGTTTTCTGGCGCAGTTCGTACTAATTTAATATGATTTCAAGACACCTGTACGCCATACATTTCAACAGTACTCGCCTCTGTACTTGGCTGAGATCTCAGAAGCAATGGCACTGTACTTTCTACCTTCTTTCTCTTTGCAGCCCTGTGTTCGAACACAGGAGAAAGTTGTATTAATTTCGTTACATGATAATTCTATCGGTAAAGTGACTGGCTACAAGGTGGACGGTCGTCGTTCTATTTCTGGCAGAAGAGTTTGTGATAAGCCCCAGAACAGCTCTGTAAGGCAGTGATGCACACGTTTTCCAAAAGTCCAGAGCCCACCTCAAAATTTCTGGCGCCAGAACGATGACATCAAGAAAGTTCGGTACTGAGGATCCACATATATCAGGCGCCGCTGTACAAAATTTAGTCGCCACGGCGAACTGGTGTCTGGCACTTGTGTACCCCTGCTGTAAAGGACCGGAGGCAAGGCAACCACAGACAAAAGCTTATTACTCCCTTGCATAAAGCACCAGTGTTAAGAATGGGTGGATCTTTGGCTCCATTCCTTTACATGCCATAGTTGCAGGATGTTTATGGACACAGACTTAAGATAATTTCGATCCGAAACTAGTCAGGTCGAAAAGGAGGATTTATGGGTCTAAATCTCTTCTTGAAGAGAATAAGATGGCACAGAATGTAGCAATGAGTAGTTACAAAGTAAATATTTACTAGCGGAAGGAACGCTTTGCGAATACGCATATTAAAACTGAATTTCCTTTAAATCTTATATGAAAACACCTCCTCAACAAAATTCTTGATGTCCTACTTCCTTAAGTATATGTGGAACAGGGGTGGATTGCAGGTAGGAGACAAATGGCATCTACTTCTTTCACTTCCTCTTAGAGAAGTCTGTGTTTACGGTTTCAGCAACTAGTGTAATAAGTAGTCAATTGTAAGGTCACGCTATAACATGCCATGAAGGCACAGCGGGAGGTACACGTGCACACATACACAACCTTGGCGCTATAAGGGGGAGGGTGGTCAACGCCATGCCCCGGCCGCTTTACCCTTTGGAAAGAGACCCGGAACCCACTGTACAGGAGGTTGGCTGGGCCCCAGGGCTGGTCTGGACGGGTACGGAAAATCTGCCCCCACCGTGCTTCGAACCCTGGACCGTCCAGCCCGTAGCAAGTCACTATACCGACTGCGATATCCCGGCCGTCGTAATACAATATACCGTAAAAACTGTAGAAGAATAAACTTGCCTTCTGCTTCTTACCATGAACAACTTCAATGTCGATAAAATAACTCGTTCAATACTGGCAACAGACAAGCGGCTACTCTTTATTTGCGCCGCTCCTAAACACACGCGAATAACTGACTTTGTGTCACAGGACAGGGCTTGTATAACATAACGAGAGCTAGAATATGCGGTCTGTCATAAATCAGTCCGCAGACTACAACTGGGCATCACATCCTACATGCGCTTTGTTGAGGTGAGATAGAGTTTCCAAGTGCGTCATTACGCACCTCGTCATGAAGACGTGTGGGGTATTGGACATACAGCCCCAAGCATTTTTAACCTCAACAGTGAATGCAGGAGACCAACAAGAACTCCACAGAGCTCAGTCCTCCTTCGGAAGGTAATAATGGGTCATCCGACAAAGAAACTCCACGCCTTTTCTGGAACTCGAAGGTTCGTGACCATATTCACAATATACAGAAAATGAACCCAAGCCTTTGGTACCGTACTGCACACATCTGCCTTGTATGGTCAGTGGCGTGGCTTGGTTTTTGGCTCCCGGGGCGAGTAATAACAATGTGCGCCCCTCATTAGTATTAACAACTTAAAAAATAACAATAATTTATTGAATTTCTTTGTACTTTGCTCACTAATTTAAAAATTTTTGAGCCCAGAAAATCAATATTTTTTCACTCAAGAGTAATTTTCCGTCTATTTTACCGCCTCTTGGACTCAGGTGATCAGCGCAACTTCACCACTCGTCCCCTCACACCCAGCTACGCCGCTGGTTGTATGATATCTTTTATCAATTTTCCTTCAGCAAGAAAACCGCCATCGCCAATAACATTTACCAAACCTCGTACATTACACTCCAACACACAAGGCATATGACTGGGAGAGAAAGGAAGTGGAGGGTTGTGTTTCGCTTAGTAAGACAGGTCTAAACGCCCCAGCTGGGTCCAGCTAGGGGGTGAGGGAAAGAGGATGTAGAGGTGACAGAAAGATGACATGGGACAACAGCAGACAGCGTGGTACCACAGAACCTAACCCAGAGGGAAGTGATGTGTTTTGTTCAACTGGAGGTCGGCCGAGTCCCCAGACCAACACATTAGTCTCGAGTCCAGCCTAATGAACGGTCTGTAACTGTAGGCTGATTGAGTAATTCTTGGGTTATTTAATGAAAGTTTTTCAGTTGCAGAGGGAACCAGTAAGACTAGGCTACGGGCTGGACGACAGAGAAAGCGGGGGTTCGATTGTCAACTGAGAGAAAAGATTCTTCTCTTTAAAACACTCAGACTGGCTCTGAAGCCTTCCTATCCTCCTACACTATGGACATCGGTTGTTCTTTACCCGGGAGTAAAGCTATCGGGCCGTGAAACTGACCCCTGACCACGCAGTGCCGAGAGTGCAGCCTTACCATCACTTCCCTAATATGCCTTCATGGAATGGTGCTTAGTTAAGCACAGTGACAACTTTACTATACCCACTTCACCTGCAGAGTTTACGCAACGCAGAATGAATGACACGATGACTGCCATTGCATGGTATGTTAGGATACTAGATTATATTACCGATCCCATACGAAAAGCGACTTGGGATGTGCTCATTATGCTTCAGGTCTGCTGATACATTTCGATATACGTTCAGGTCTTCGACTCACTACGGGCTGGACCGTCCAGTGATCGAAGCCCGGTGGGGGCGAGATTTTCCGCACCTGTCGAGACCGGTCCTGGGGCCCACCCAGACTCCTGTACGATGAGTACCGCGTCTCTTTCCCGGAAGTAAAACTGCTGGGGCATGGCGTTGAAGACCCACCACATCTAGCGCCGAGGTTAAAAGACAGAGTAGAGCTATACCTCTACTCCCCCTCTGGGACTTCACGGCCTGTTAAGTGCAAACAGTGCACCGTTTTTGTTTACTCGGCACACCATCGAGAATTACAAATTGACTGTAATACATTCTTTACATCGCTTGTAAGATCTCTCAAAAGTTATTTCTATTTTCTACCTCGTTTTTAAGACTTTTGTACTGGAACACCTCAACACATCAACTTCTGACTGAAATACGTAGTATTTAAAATAATAATAAATGGTTGTCTCTGACAGAAATTATACTTTATACACAACCACTTGAGTAAAAGCTTCAGTACTGTGGTTTGGTAAGAAAAGTAGCACTCAGTTGCCTTCTATATACACCCTTCAACTTGTTATGCAGAGACATGGTCTGCATTGGATTGAGGACTACAAAGGATTCTTGTACATATACTCACACAATTCAGACGCCTCGTCCCTAATTATATTTTAAATATATTTGACACTTAAATGGGTTATGATGTACATATAATGTCTGCAATATATTACAAAATTCACATATTTTGTCTACATACTAACTGGAATTAACACCAGCATGTACCAAGGTTATGAAAATTATCGAAGTATTCCTGTATAATATAGATGGTTTTAAGCTTGGTACATACTCCCTGAGGATGGCATTGTCATGTCGAAACACTCTGAAGTGACAGTAACAGCACGCATCGAATGTGCATTTAGTTGGCACATTAAATGAAAATACTGTTTCTGACATTATGTTACAACTGATATTTTAGATATTGGGTTTTTTACAAACACAGTGCTTCAGAAACTGAATCTGTTTCTGTCATCAGGTATGGAGTCTCATATTCATATGGACCCCTTATAAAGAACCATTGCCAGTCCTCACAAGGAGTCATGAGCATTATGCATAGTGGATGACAAAGTCCAAACAATAGCTAGGCTTACACTGGGTTCTATGCTCTCATGAAATAATACTTATGAGTCAAATATATATTGTTCTACCAACTTGTACACTAAAAAATTATATATATTATATATAATCAGTCATATAACAGATCCTGACATGTTTCAATGTATATCACATCATCCTCAGAGCAGTCATATTAGAATATTAGGAAAAAAACTGAAGCAAGCCAGTATTTGTACTCACAGGTCCATGGAATCATAGCTATTCAGTTTTTGTCATTAGTGAACCACTTACACTGTATAAAATCACTGAAAAAGTAGTGCTGCAAATCCTATTATAAGATACTGTAGATCCGATGAAATATTTACATGATGTTGAAGTAATTATAGGTGACGCAGAGCTAGATCTGTCTTTTCGATAACAGTGTGTTGTCCAAGTTCGTTGTTCAGTTTCCATCCCAATATATCGCGTATAATATTTAAAATTTAAAAACACTAAAACACATGAACTGAGGCACTGATAGAATGATGACCCACTCATAAATTATTTAAAAATGTTAAAACACAACATGAAGTTGATAATACTGATTTGATTATGAAGCACTGACATCCTGATGGTACAATGTGTTGCAAACATGTCTTGTTAGAATGTGCCAGGAATGCGGACAAAAATGTTAAAAGTCTAAAAAGACTTGTCCGAAGTGAAGCACGACAGAAGTTTGTAGTCGTAACAAAGTGGCTGTCAGTGAACATGTACTTATTCATTCTCTATTCTTGCACTGAATTTCATATTGCTGGCATACAGGCCAAACATTACTGAAGTTGTCTGCACCACATAGAAGGTGGCGCAGGCCTGGCTTAGACCCTGTGAAGACAGAGATGCAGCAAGAACCTCCAGAATGGTGACAATTACTTACCAATCACCACTGTGTCATATCCCCAAGAAGACTTGCATCTTCAACAGCTTACTTTCTTAAAAACTGTTCTCAGTGTGCAATACCGCACGCTATTACATGCTTTCAACACTAACAGAGGCTCAGAAACAGGCAACTCCGAAGACAGAAAAAGCAAGTTCCTTGAAAAAGTTGTACCCATTTGGATAAGTATGTGGCGTGATGTCACAACCTAGTACATGAAAACCTGATGAATCTTGACTAAATACATGCAGAAACTGTGCTAATACTTAAAGGTTACATATGGCACTCTTTCTGCATCAATCCTATCAACAACTCTGTAAAACTGGGTCACTATGGCCTGTTACCTAGTACTTCAGTAACGTTGCGAAACCCAGAGTCCAGAGTGTTAGCTCTGTGGGAAAAAACTGGAATATGAAAGGGCTAAATATTATATTTAAGCAATACAGGCATTTTAGGAAACGTACACAAAGTTAAATGTACTATGTCACCTTGCTCTGAAACAATTCTCTACATCACACATACTTCATGTGATAAATGTGAAAGTTCAGTTACATCTTCATGTAAAGAGTAAAAGCTGTAGTAGTCCATTCCTGAATTCCAGTTTCATCACAAAACTTGGTAAGGGGCTCCTGCATCACATTTAATCAAAACATCATGTCCCTTTTATTTTAAAGGATCAAGGGTAAGACCATCTTTATATTCATCTTCTTCCTAAGAGACCACAACTCAAAATACAAAATAATAACTCTACCCACTGTTATGCAATGTTGCAAGGTAGGTACTTAAAAACAAAATTCTGAGAATAAGCTTGCATACAAAGAAGAGAAATCATTTAATTCATACAACTAAAATTCATGGAACTTCAGAAGTTTTACTTTTCATCTGAAGTTATTATTGTGATTAAATAGTGGATGTTTGGATGGGTAACACACATTGCACACAGCACACATCGATTACATCATGAATGGGAAAAACTCTGGGAAACAGACCAAAAAAGAGTGGACTGAAAGACTTCAGGAATGCGAACTGCCACAAAATATGGCCCCATAGAGAGTTTATAGGGTGATGCTGGAGTCCATAACACAACATTTTTGATCAGCTGAGTAAAGGCACCTCAGTGAATAAGCTACTGTGCATCAGGCAGCTTAGAGTGAGGTTAAGAACCCTTGCTGTATGTTCTTTAAGTATCCACCACGACCAGCTGTATCTTCCTTCTGCAGTCACTTGTGGGGCTCATTAAGAACTTCAACCCCACTACAGAACCTACCTGCTTGACACCATAAATGCCAATTTATTCCCTTTATATCTTCATATCCCATACACTGGAGATCTGCTTTAGTGTTACCATCTTGTGAATTTCCAGTTTGCACAGGTGGTCTCGTCCCTCAAGGTCTTCCAGAAAATCTTTGTATAAGTTTCTCTGTTACACCATGTGCAGTCCAGCTCAACCCACTAGGTGAACCAGGCAGTCAGCCAGGGTGGCAAAATAGGGGCAAAAAAAAAAGTTCAAAAGCAGTAATAATGTACAATGCAACCTTCATCTCAAAAAATGGACTAGATTATTATAATCACTTTACAGTCGAAATGTGCAGATATAGGAGATAAAGTTGATCATTACAGAAGAGTGCAGCAAAGGTTGGCTCAGGCAGCAAAACTCTGAACTGGCCCTACCCATGTGCAACACAGTGTCTAAGGGAATCTGCCATGCTTGGGAGAATATTCCTTAGGTTAATTTACACTGATGGAACCAAATATACCGATATCCAAAGCTGAATGGTTACAGAGATAATGACGTCAGAAAAGTGTGGTCTTCTTTTGGTTCTACATACTGTACCTGTGATGTGTTAGTTACCTGCACAGTGCACAGGTCCATCCTTGAGCCAACAGCCAAGTGCAGCCACATGTGCTATGTGAAGTACCTGGAACACTCGGGGTGATATTTAAGAACTAGTGTGCGTTTTTCTTACTTAATCAATGTCTTTATATCACTCAAATGTTACCTACACATTAAATAACTGTGTGAACATTACAGGAACTATGAATTCCTCCTTCTTTTAACACATATTTGGTAATAAATAAATGTATAACAGCTCTCATTCTTCAAAACCTTATCTTGCCATTCTCTCCATAATCGTTCAACTTTGGATCTGGATATTTTTGGTTATAGTGATATAATGTAACCTAAGATATGTTCTCCTGAAATATGGCAGATTCCTCTGGAAACAACTGTATATCCTACTCACATCATCCTTATACAGTCAACCTCGGTTATAACGGATTGTTCTTCCATTCTCTGGCTGTTTCCCTATGCTTCATCATTCCCCAACAGTTGATTTTCCTCACCTATACCGTCTTTGGCAAAATAATCGCAATTTCACAAAGGTTACAGTGTGTTCGAGTGCAGGGTGCCCACTCATCTGAGCGACATGAAGACTGCATATGTAATTTGATAGCATTCTGTACGCGAAGATGCCACTGACACTTGTAAATTTTGCAATTTGTTTGGCTTTGCTAAGGACAATGTCAAACCACTAGCAGTTATAATGGATAAACCAGGGCACTCTGTACGTGTTTCTGTTATTGATGCAGCAGGGAGAAAGTGCTGTAATTGTCATATGTGAGCATATTTATGGCACTTGGGGCAGAGAGCCGTCATAAATCAATTACGGCTTGACTTCGGCGCATTTACTTGTAACATTTTAGGTTGCAATTTTGTAAGACTTTTACTTACCATACGTACACAGAATTCTTTTTTCGGCAAAGAAGTGGTATGTGTCAGTACAGACCAACCAACCAGGTGCAAATACATAAAAAGGTAAAGCTATCCCATTACAGACCTGGACAGGCCCAGAGGGTTCCAGGAGGTAAGGTGTAAGGTGTGGGTCTGCCGCTGTTCGCTTGCTGGGATTGTGAATTCAAATCCCGCCGGAGGCATGGATGTCTGTCTCTTGTGAGTGTTGCGTTTTGTCACATAGGGGTCTTTGTGTTGGGCCGATCACTCATCGAAAGTAGTCCTACAAGAGTGTGATGCGTCTTAGTGTGATCGTGAAGCCATGGTAATGAGGATGCCCTGGCCGTTGCACCATTGCGGGCGGGGGGTTAAATTTCGAGTATGTTGTACAATACAGTAGGTGCATAAAGGTGGGGAGCATTCAGGCATCTTAGTGTGTGGTGCTTCCATCTGTTACATCAAGGGTTCACAAATGTAGTAATGTGTGTTTTTGTGTGTGCAAAATGTAGCTGTTCGTTTCCATATGCAATAAAACTGAGAACAAGCATAACCTAAGTGGTATAAATTTAAATGTTATGTTACAAAGCAATTTAACTGAACCTCGGATATAACGGACTTCAGTTATAACGGACAGTTTTTGGACTCCCCTTGGGATCCATTGTAACTGAGGTCGACTGTATATTTAATCACCGCTAACAACACTGAAAGTAATGTCTACTCAAGACAGAAAATACAAATTTACATCTACACTACCATTCCAAAACTACTGTACAATTTTATTTACAGACAATTGCAGTATAGTGATGTACGATGTTCATACATGCTCAAATGCAGTATACTCTTAGTGTACAGGAAGGAAATTTCAGGTGCAAAAATCTTTCTTTTTCTTACTTAATCCTTACCAAAACTATAGCAACATAGCACAACAATATTCTAGCAGTGTCTCGGATTCTGCTCTAAGCTCAAGCAAGCTACTACTTTCATCATGCAACCAACATTTCAAACTGACACCAACAATTTGAAAACAAAACACAACTAAATGTGAAAAAGTAACAACTGTAATACTATCACGGCAAATGAAACTTTGGGGTCTCAACAGCTTCTGCACATTTCAGAACATAAACATTTTTGCACATCTGTCTGTCCTCACTTGGGGAAGTGAATTGCTTTTCTACCTTTGCTGTTTGCAAGATAAAATGAATTGCAACTGTGACAGTGTACCGGAAAAGAGAAAATAAATCTCTGCATTCTTGGCCCTGAGACTCAATGGAGGGCTCGGCTTCAAACTTTAGCAGTTAAAGAGCACCACCTAATACAGTATTACAATAAACCGGCAGGCTCTGAGACCCAGCATGCAGCTGGCTGTAGTTGTTAACAGTTTTAACTCTTTGCAATACAGTGGCAGGCAGAAGACATGAAAAGGTAATGGTAAAGTTGTCCTTGTGTATACCATGCAGGTATATAGGGGAGTGGAGGTACAGCTCCCATCATTCTTAACCTACTGCTACATAGAGGTGAGTGGTCAGGCTTATGCTCCAGCCACTTTACCCCCGGGCAAACAGCCTCTGATACCTACTGAATATGAGGCTAAGTGTGCCCCAGAGACAGCCTGGATGCTCTGGAAAAGGGAAAAATCCCTTGCCCCTGCCATCAAACCTCAAACCGGCCAGCCAGTATGATACTCAATGTATAAGAATGGTGGACCACACTGTTACATGAATAACCCTGAAAACTTACAATTTAAGAACTCTGTCATTCTACCACAAACAACGATCAGCCACCAAAACACAGATCAATGAACACTCTTCTGAATATCATTACCAATTAGACTAGACTGAATAGGCACAAAAAAAGTACTAAGATTTCTGTACCGTCATTTGGTAACCTACTCAAACAGCATCTAACATCTGCAGACCATTATCAATACCCTAACAATCACAATGTATCTTATACACCAGCATTCGGAAAAAACAATTCCCCTTAATTTCTTCTTCCTCAACTACTGTGTGTTTTACACAACCATCCACCTTACACACTGGAAAATAAGTTTCCTAAAATGATTATACCCAAAGACTCTGTGAAGAACATCTTTGAGGATGCATCATACATTTAGCAGGCAACCTTACAGAAAATAACTCATGTTTGTGGGTGCATAAAGATCTGATGGTAACCAGCATTTCAGTATTTCACAATTTAATGATACTAACATTCACAAAATTAGTAACATATTTATATATGCAAGTAACAGACTCTGACTTACAAAGCATGTGTTGTTATTAATTTCTCTTAAATCTAGCTCCCTTGTCAGACTTGTGTTTCATCTTACTCTAGCAGCAATTGGTGCCGCATGGGGATTCACAATGCAGACTAACTGTGCCCTGGAATGTACTATCTAGTATCTCCTGGTGGTGGTGGCGGCGGCAGCAATGCAATGATGTATGCTTCTACCTGATCTTCCCAGTCCACCAAAAAGTTTAGGTAAAAATTTTAAAAGTGGCAGATAATAAATTGAATGCTGTGAGTCATACATCAAAATAAAAAAACCTCAAAAATTTAATACTACAAACTGTACTGAAATTTCTGGTGTACACTTTGCTGTAGAGAATGCTTAGAAAAATTCTATTTTTCAGTTCCTGTATCCGTCACAGTTGTTGTGAAACACTGTGTTATATTTATACTTGAAATGCTGATCAGATTTTTGTAAGAGACTCAGCAAAGGGAGACAATACTTCAACTCAGCAAAGGGAGACAATACTTCAAACTCTGAAATGAAATCACAATAAGTTCAGCCATCCACAAGCCATGAGGCAAATCCAAACCTGTGGACACAAAAATATGATTTTCAAGACCATAATACAAATTCAGATAGTTAAAAAAGATAACGTTTACAATCAGCATAAACATTAGCATCAGTGCTTTATAGGATATATGAACATACAGCAGTGCGTGGAACAATACAGAACACTTAGTCACTTGTATGCTCGAGGACAAGGAGCAGTTTGGTTTCTGAATACATCAGATCTGTATCAAAAAGCAGCCTGTGTAGCAAAAGCACACACAAAGCAAACACATTATGCACACTTCACAATGTACCCTATAACAAGTGATTAATCCAATATATATATTCTGAAACACCATCATGCACAAGAAAATTTTACAAATATACAGGTTACTTGTTTGGCTTTTCAATTGCGCCATCATCAGACCTATTCAATATCAAGAGCCATACAAAGAACTTATACCTTCAAGTGGGATTGAAATCTCATTCCCTTACAGCATACATCATAAGAACTTGTCTTAAAATACAAAAAAGCTGTGTAAAATTATAATATGAGTATTATTATTTTGCACAACTTTTATGTATCATAACACAAATTTTTATGACGTATACTGTAGGGGAATAACATCTCAATTCCACATGAAGGTGTACATTTTTGTATGGCTCTTGATAGTAAATAGGTAATTATGTGGTTTCCGGCTTCATTAAGCCTGGAGCAAATGTAAAACAAATAGCGGAGACTCAAGAAATTGAATTTAAGTGTTTAGGCAGTAAGGATTTCATTGTGATAAATGGTGGTTCAAATGACCTTGCTAAAATCCCTAATGATAACACAAGTGCATTACCTTGCCTTCTGAATTTCGGACAAAAATATCCAAACACAAATGTGCTAATGTTGAATGTCCCTGTTAGATATGACCCATTAACTAACTTTCGTACAAATCAGGATATAATGAATTTCAATGACAAGCTTCAAAAAAAAACCAAGCGATTCAACCACATTCATCTGATTGAAATGTCGACCGATAGGAAATACTTCACGAATCACGGATTCCATTTAAATAAACTTGGTAAAGAAAGGATAGCCAAAGAAATAGTACGACAAATAAGGGAAATTGTAAATTCTGTGTCAAAAAATGAGCCTACAAATCCCCTTCATTGGAAAGATGATCATGCTTTTGGGAACACGATACGTGATGCTGTCCAACCAATCAGCTCTACTTGTTATGAGGGAAATACTGCACAACCAGTAACCAAGCTATCTCAAGAGCACTGCACCCAACAGGAGCGGTCGAAACTGGGTTACATACTAAGAATGTCTAACTTTCATGACAAAGCTGAAGTGAGTGATGCTGTGGAAACGGTTATTGACAAGAGTACTTCACACAAATTTGAAGATGATAAAAGTGGATTAGAAAGTGTAAGTGAGCTTGCATCCAGAGCTGGGATTGATAATGAAACATGTGGTGAATCAGTTAAATTAGAGGTAAATATTGATGAAACTAGAGGCCTGTGTATCGTAAATAGTGTAACCAAGAATATAGAGGAGGACAAATGTCCTACAGTTAGCAAGAGTAGAAATGACGTTGAAAGTGTTACTGTCACTGAGGAAGACCCCTGTAAAAGCGGGGAAAATGATTTACAAGGATCTGATATTACAAAGGCTAATAATAACATAAGTATCATGGATCAAGCGGTCTCTAATACTTCTGTTCAGAGTCTCCGCAGATTTTCTTCCAGAAACAAAATTCCTCCCTTAAGGAGCTCAGATTTTTTATGGTAGCTTCTGCAGCCCCTAAACCAAATATCACAACTGCTTATAAACATACAGTAAATAAGAATTCTATCGATTTAAATTCTAAATTACAGAAAGGGGTTGCTAATGCGAAGGATTATCTCATAATTTACAATCAAAACATTCAAGGTTTGAAAAATAAGTTGTATGAATTTATCATAACCCTGTCTGATATAAAACCACATGTAATTTGTATTTCTGAGCACCACTTGAGCAACTCGTGCTTGGACATGTCCTATATTCCATCATATAGGCTTGGTGCTAATTATTGTAGAACCACCTTAAAATGTGGTGGAACTTGCATTTTTGTACGTGAAGACGTTCACTTTACAAATATCAATCTTAGTGAGCACTGCGTGCAGAAAAATCTTGAAATTGTTGCTTTGAAGATCACCTTTAAAAAGAAATCTTTCATTATTCTGTGCTTGTACAGAGCCCCTTCAGGAGACCCTGAATATTTTTGTGATCACCTGGAAGAAATTCTACATTTTCTATACAAACCTAAAACACAATTTAGTCTATGTGGAGACTTTAATATTGACTTCTCCAGATCCAATCACTTGCAAACCCAAGTGATCAATTTATTGAATATGTTTAATTTAAAAGGTACAGTTTCCTTTTATACGCGAATCACTTCCACCTCTGCAACTATGATTGACAACATCTTCATTGACAAAAGTAGCTCCTATTTAATATCCCCATGGATCAATGGTCTCTCTGACCATGACGCACAAATATTGCACCTTGAGGTCCATGGTAGATTAATTTTCCAACCTACTTTCACCTATACTAGAGACTTCAATGAGCACAATATTGCTTCCTTCCTACTTTGCTTATCAAATGAACAATGGTCGGAGGTATTTGAAGAAAATGATACAAATAAAATGTTCAATAATTTCTTAAATGTATACATGAGGTGCCATCAGTCACAGTTTCCAATTATCAAGAGATACTCCTCTAGGCATAAACGTAGCCCTTGGATATCTAAGGGCATTTTAATACCTTGTTCAAGGAAAAAAGAACTTTTTATTCTTTCTAAAATACTGGATGACCAGCAACTTACTAACTACTATAAGCAGTATTGTGCCATCTTGTCTAAAGTAATAAATGCAGCCAAGAAATTACATAATAGTAATATTGTCTCTAAAGCAGGTAACAAAATGAAAGCAACTTGGAGAATCATCAATAGGGAAAAGGGTAAAATTCAATCAAATTTTTTGACAAATGAAATTTTACATGAGGGTAATGTAATATCGGATCAAAGTCATATTGCCCATTTATTTAATAAATCCTCTCTTTCGAATCTAGCAATGCTAATGCAAGGGATTGATATTAACGTGAAGTCAAACATAACAGATTGTAATGATCTTCTGAATTGCCACTACGAAAAGCCATTCCCCGCCATTAATTGGCATTTCACCTCAACCCAGGAGATCATAAAGGCTATTAAAACTTTAAAAACAACAAATTCAGCTGCCTATGATGAAATTTCTAATCATTTACTAAAACTGAGTTGTCCATACATTGCTTCACCCCTTACTCATATATGTAATGCAGCACTAAAAGACGGGGTCTTTCCTGATAGACTAAAGTATGCTACTGTGAAACCAGTATATAAGAAAGGCTCCAAACAAGACTTATCTAATTATAGACCTGTATCCCTTCTACCAGCATTTTCCAAAGTTTTAGAGAAGATAATATATGCCAGACTCTCTTCCCACCTACTAAATAATAAGATATTGTCCTTGCATCAATTTGGTTTTAGGGAACATTTATCTATAAATCATGCAATATTTTCTCTTGTGAATACAATTTTGGAAGCCCTGAACAAAAACCGTAAGGTTCGAGGAATCTTTTGTGATTTACATAAGGCTTTCGACAGTGTCAACCATGAAATTTTACTAAAGAAATTACAATTTTATGGAATAGTAGGCAAGTTTTATAAGCTAATTAAATCATACCTTGATAATAGATATCAAAAAGTAGACTGGAACAAACACCATTCTACTTGGGATAAAATCCAATGTGGGGTTCCACAGGGATCAATACTGGGACCCCTCTTGTTTTTGATATATGTTAATGACTTGACCCTAATCAACAAAGATATAAAGGATAGTGAAATGATCCTTTATGCGGATGACACCAGTGTCATTATTACTGCACCGAACCACATGGTTTTAAATACTCAGGCGAACCAGCTTTTTTATAAAATAAATACATGGTTTCAAAATAATTTATTACTTCTTAATTTGGACAAAACACTCTACTCAGATTTTTTTTCCAATCATTCAATCAAACGAATGGATTCTATCAAATACAATAACATGAACCTAACAAATGCCCCCCTCATAAAGTTTCTTGGACTTATGATTGATAGCAATTTAACATGGAATCAACATGTTGATTTCACCCTGCGGAGACTTTCATCCTCATGTTATGCCTTAAATTGTGTTAAATACACCCTGCCAATAGACGTACTGAAATTAATTTATTTTGCGAATATCCCGTCTGTTATGAGTTATGGAATTATCTTCTGGGGAGCCTCAACTACAGCTTCGAAAGTATTTAAATTACAAAAGAAAACTCTTCGAATTATTTATCGTATTAAACCTAGGGAATCTTGCAGAAAATTATTTAGTGACAACCAGATAATGACCCTTTATTCCTTGTATTTATATTCCTTAACATTATTTGTAGCCAATAACAAAGGTTTATTTGGCACTAACAATACCTTTCATCAGTATAATACCAGAACTAATAGAAACCTCCATCTTCCCTCCATTCAGCTGATGATGTATGCCAATGGTCCCTATATAAATGGTATTAAAGTATTTAATCATTTGCCCCATACCATAAAAAATTTAGAACACAGCCCTGTGAAATTTAAGAACTCTTTAAAAAACTTTTTCCTCCAGCACCCCTTCTACTCAATCACGGAATATTTTGAACAATGAAATCCCACAAGTGGAATATTGAATAAAGGAATCTTTTGACCCGATTTTGTATTTGAGTTATTTTACATAATGATCTGATTATTTTGAGGTTAGCTTTTTATGTAAATGCCATGACGGTTTCTCCTTTCCAAATTTCTGGATATTGTGGACCAAGAAAACTTACCTTTATCATCAGTAGAGTTTATGATTTGTAACACTAGTAACCAAATGACTTTTTTTTTTACCTATATATTTGTAATAATTGGCAGCAATACTTCTTATTGCTGTGGGTATTGCCATAAATTGCTTATTTTTTGTACATACGTGCTTTTGTATTGCTTAATTTTATGAAAATGACATTTTCCATATCTTGTGTATAAGATCAACGGAAATAAATAAATTGAAGAATTGAAGAATTGAAGGTCTGATGATGGCTTACTTGAAAACTCAAAACTAGTAACTTGTAGATTTGCAAAAGTTTGTTGTGCATGATGGTGTTTCAGAATATATATATTTGACTGCACCACACCAGGGATGTTTCACCTGAAGTGATTAATCCATTTTACATATTACTTCTACAAAGGATGTTCCTAAATGGAAACTGTTACAAACAAGACATACTTCTGTGTTACCCTTTTTAGAGTTGAATATCCCCAGATCCAAATGGCAACTGCTGATGACATGGAGGGACAAAACATTTTCCTTGTGAAAACTTTGAGTATATGGCACATACGAAAGAATTAATTCAGATCATGGTGTTCTGGGTTCTGTCACCATACAACTTTGTACACAGATATTACGATTTTGGAGAAATATGCTCCCTCTATTTTCACCCTTACAGAGGCAGCACATTCCTCAAAAATACCGGTACACACCCACATGATTACACAGTAAGAGGGTGCAGAAGACCACATCTGAACACTCACTGCCATGAAAACCTCAAATATAAAACTTGTTATTACAGTTTAAATTATTTTAATAGAGGAATGGCACAGGCTTCATACATGTAACCTCCAGAACAACTATAAAGAAAGAAGTAGCACTTCAAGACGTTTACTTCTTACAGTGCATACCTGATTTCTAGATGGATTAGGCAAATTCTCGTTTTTCTAAGTTCTACTCCGAGAAATCTCAGAAAACTGTCACTCTAGTGCACTTTCTAATAAGACGGCAGGCCACAAAATAATCCTCCAGTCATACAAATGATCAATCAGTCACTTATATAAAATTACAAAAGAAACAAAACACAGTATGCTACTTGCCCTGCAGCTATATTTAATCCAAATAACTATATTTTTAACTTGCATTTTAATAATATCAGCTGAAGGTAAACTTACATGCTGTATTCTAAATCTCAAGGCTAACATCAATCACATGCACAGTTTGGAGAAGACTTACTTGGTTATTGTAATATTTTAATGCCTCGTATTAATTTCCCTTAAAGCAACATCGCATATTAGCAAAAATACATTACTGTAATTGTGTTTCAAAAGAGCAGGCCATAGAGCTTCGTATGTATCACACTGTCAGCATCAAAGCACCAAACTGCTTACAAAACTTTAAATGCAGAGAAATTAACGTGGGAAACGGAAAGATATACGTAAGTCAGTGGCAACTTTTGGGCAACAATTTCACTTGGGTAAGACAAAGCTACTTACATGCCAAGAAAGATTTTATGAGAGTTTGATGTTGTACATTCCATGCAAATGTTGGTTTTATAATAAGGCTTTTATCACAGTTTCTGTATAAAATAGCACCAAGCGACTTCACTATCCATTATACTATTTGCATGTATCTTGCCTTTGATAACATATCATATATTTTCATAAAGACTTTCACATATGAAGTCCGATTATAAAAACACAGCCTCTACCAATAGTGTTAATTCTTCATACATTTACTCAGTCACTTTTATACAAGTTGATCTATATACACATACACATATTCCAAACCTTATTAACCCTGTGTTGATGAATACTCATTCCAAGACGTGGCTGGCCACTTGGCCCGAACAACCGTACCACGTCTCTCAGGTGGTTTAAATTTGCACTCACACTGTGCTCATATTGTTATCATCAACACACAGCAGTCTTATGCTCTTTCTCTGTGTTCTTCTTTGACCATGTAATGAATTTTACATTATACATAATATAATACAAATAAGGTAACACTGCAACAGCATGACTTGCTGCTATTTAAACGTGGCTACAAGGATAGGCACATGTCATTTAAAGAAGTCTGTAATGCTTTAATAAGGTCACTAATGAAAACATTAAACAATGCAAATATAGTCCACATGAACTGAAATTAGGACAATGGCACAAAAAAATCACGGCACAGTAATTCCCAAAGTTATAGACATAATGACTTTCTGAATGTTCAGAACACATCTTAATTTACATGATCTGACATAGAGTGCCAGAAGAGAAAGTTCACTTTCCACTCATAGCAATGGTAAAATAAAATTTAAAAAGCAAATAAATTATGCAATGCAAATGATGCCAAGTTGAAAGTGAAGTACATCATTAGTCACCTGTATGGCACAAGACAGAACCTGTTCTTGTAGAGACTTGCATGTCTAAAGTGTGCACTCATATATGGACAAGTGGACAGGGGCACAGCTGGAGATTAAGTGGTGCAGCAGCCCCAGGTGGCAGATTCCAAGGAGCAGCAAAGTGGGCAATCAAATGAACACTTCAGATGAAAGAATTTGATTTTGTATGTTCAAAGATATTCAAATTACTGAGACAACAGGAAATTCAATAAATGTGATTTTTTTAAAGTTCATAATTCCTGTTGCTGGATGCCACTGTGATTACTGGCCCCAGGCACCAATAAACCTAGCTATGCCCCTGAAAATGGGTTATAATGGTAATGCTTATAACTCTGAAACATTTGCAAGAAATCATAAGAAACAATTCTACTCAAAGCAGTGGAATAAACCCTATTCTACTGCGTTATTAATTTAGTATTACCTTCCCTCCCTGTTAATATTCAATTTTCCAGCCTGCATTTTTTCTGGCCACCCATATACTCCACATACTATACGTTATTACAACATATCAGTAACATACATACGTAAGTGTATATAATTGGTTCTCACTACAGCAACTCTATAATGTATATTTACTGTGTCTGCAATTTTTCTGTATATAGGCATCAAGTAGCTACAATCCTGCTGCCTATTACATTTTACTTCAAAATATAAAATCAGAGTCAGTTATACAAGAAGTTTCAATGAAACATACCATGGTACCAAACCCAAATTTTTACTCTTCAGTTGGAAGAAGTTTCTCCACAATAAAATAACATAAACAGACCCCATGCTGCATCCACCTACTTTCTACTTATCAGTTATTATTGCTGTTGTATTTGGTACTACTGTCCTTCCAATGAAAGGAATTTTGGCACCTCTTATGCAAATATTAAAATTACTGATAAGCTACTGCAACCTAACTCTCACAGCCGAGTGCAATAGCAATCACGTGAATACCCACATTATACAACATGTGCTACAAAGCTGCAGCAACACAGGTTTGGAGATGGCACAAGTGATAATATTCATTTTCCATAAAAATACAAGTTTTTCCTGCAGATACTAGCAGAAATAGGTTACATATTATGAAAATATGTGATGACACTGTTAGACATGTGTAATTACTACAATGTTTACAAGCAGATATTTGTCACACATACCCAAGATTAGGTCAGCAAGTCCAAACATTCCTGAATGTAATTTTCCAAGGGGTGAAAAGTGTAGAAACACTTGCTGGACTTCGGACAGTAGTATGCATCCTCATGTTCATTCTGAAATAAGGAACATTAAAATAATTGTGTTTTGCTGTAGTCCAGCAACATGTTCTTCAAATACAGCATATAGCCAGAAACAGTACAGCAGCAGTCAAGTCTGAGGTTCTCATGGCAGTGACTGCAAAAAGCAGCACCTTCTGCAACACAGCAGAATAGGACAGAGGGAACAGGATATGGTGAAATGTTGGTTCACTTCAACCAGGCTAGAAAATGTCATACACCACAAGGTAGAATGATGATGATGATAGTAGCAGTGGCAGTAGTAGCAACAGTCACAAGTAGTAACAATAATGACTGACAATGGTAGAAGAGAAGGTGGAAGAGGAAGATGGAGAAGAAATGACAACAGAGTTCCTTACATTATGGCCATCCTATGCACTGTGCGGTCTGGTAGATGGTTACCAACATTTCAGAGTAACATGCTGTCTCCATGTTTCCATATTCTACCCTGAAAAGGAGTTTCTCCAAAATGCCGGTAACTATCCTCCAGGCCTCCTAGTGTCATAAGACAGAAATGAAGGCAAAAGTGAAAGCCATTGTGGAAACCATCACTATATATCATACAGTACTGAAAATACTGTGACTGTATAGTTAATGTTACACATATTCCATGCAATTGTCTTCTACACCCTAAACTACTGAACAAGACTTAGTTTTTTGCTATCCTACATATTTTGGCCACCTACTGCAATCATCATGGAACTATAATATTATGAAGACACAAGCAGTGTACCCTATGTCAGTAAATAGTAAGCATATATACATCAGCATTATACAGATGTCAACTGATGTATAGTATTATCTTAATCTGAAGAATTGTTAATAATATTGTACATCAACTGACTCTTGTGTAATGCTAAAGTATATATGTTTACCATTTACTGATGTATAATACACAGCTTGTGTCTTTATAATATTATAGCTCCCCGATGATGCTTGCAACAAATGGCTAAAATATGTAGCAGCGCAAACAACTAAGCTTTGTGCAGCAGTTGGAAATAAACCTAGTGTGTACCTTGTACTTCGCATAATTTTTGGAAATGTTACCCCTGTGGTTTAATTATGCCTGTAAATAGTGACAAATGTGCTTATGAAGTGGCTAAAGATAACAAAAGAAAGAGGTGTTAGGTAAGTTGGACAGAGGCATGAGAATTTCTGCGCTCAGATGGCAATGTGTGAGCAAATGATGATTCGTTTCATCAAGAAAAATGAAGACATGATCATGGAAAGTATGAAGGCTGATGCTCCAATGAGTGTTAAAAGTTTACTGGCAAGTGCTCCAATGAGTTACGAAGTTTATTGTGTAACCTGTTGTAACCCCTTCATCATAAAGATGGAGAGGGCCTTGTGTGTATTGCTGGGAAGACGAGACATGGAAACGGCTGTCATTCAGTGGTGCTGTGATCACAGAGAAGCCCATGTGGTCGTACATCCACAATGTAGAGTCTGAGATTTTTACTATGTTTTGCTTGTATTTTTATGTTTTTTTACTATGTTTTGTTTGTACTTGGTTCCCTAAGACGTTAACTTCACCCACCATGGTTTTACCACTTGTGGGATTTTTCAAGAACATAATGTATGTGAATGGAGTGTTTCCTGTGTAAGTGAAGAAAAACTGGCTGCAGTTATGAGCAATATACGAACTTCTTTCAGCAAATGGTACTGTATGCACACAGATCACACACTTTATGTTCTTATGTGATTAAATCTTCTACACCATATCAACATCAGTGCTGTTAAGTACATTACATCAAGAAATACAGCCACTTAACTACTATATCTTTTTTTTGATAACCCACTATATTAAATTCAATGCAGGAAGAGGCCCTCATTCTTTTGGGACGTTACACAATGCACATCAGCAGCTGTTTACCAACATTTAAAGCCAGCCTATTGGTTCCACCTGCTACGGTCAAGCAGTCCAAGAAGAAATGCAAGAAGTTTACATGCTTAATTTCTGGCACTGTAACAATGACTTATATATAAACATACCATACAGAATTATAGCAGTAAGTATATACAGTAAAACTCTGACTTTACATTTTTGTGAGGCCCACCTAAAATGGTGTAAAATCCAGGAAATAAGAATTACCGACTCTTAAAAAACATGTGCGTTGCGATATGACAAAAGACTTTGGCATGCAATTTAAAATATGGACTTCTGAACATTTTTATAATGTAAATACAACATCGTGCATACATACAAGTTGAGAACAACAACTTCACCGTCTTATCACAATGTGATCCAACACATGACACAATGACAGCTGTATACCCACATCAGGCATTCTCATACATTTTGTGATGATCTGCAGTATTTATTTATTTATTTATTTATTTATTTATATTTGTTTATTTATTTTTATTTATTTATTTATTTACTTATTTATTTAAAGAGTCAGTAAACATTTTCTTTTTTCAATAGTTCTCAGTCACTGTAATTCATTTACAATTCCATTGCACAGTGTAAAAATAGTGTCCTCAATATCAAATTAGGACATGTGCTCTCTGGCTACTTCCCGCTGCCGCTGCCACTGCTGTTGTAGTCGTCATAGTTTCTGTCCTCCTCCTTCTCCTCCTGGCCTGGTCAACTGCTGGTCCAATACCTGATTGATGCTGTGAACTCCACTAATCTCGAGAGCACTGTCACACGTGTAGTCGTCAAACTGCATCCCAAGAGACTGCAAACTATGCCAGCCATTTTCTTCATCATCTTCAGTAAGTTTCAGTGCGCTGTTATCATTATTGTAGACATTCTCAACTAGAAAACCACACTTTGCAAAACGGTTCTTGATACTAGTATGGGATAACAACTTCCAGGTTCATACTACAAAATACGTAACAGACAATACATTGAGTTTCATACATGAAGCATCTTGGAACAGTCTGTCACCTATCATGGCAAATATCTTTCAAATGAACTGCCTTTTGTAACTGCACTTGAATGCACGGACTAGTCCCACATCTAAAGGATGTAACTGGCTGGTACAGTTAGCTGGGAAAAATGCAACCTTTATGTTCCTGAGAAACGTTGTGTTCTTTGAACAAGCAGCACATTGATCAATGAAAGGCATGTTTTTTTTTTATTTTTAATACCCATTTCCCTTCTCTAGTTGTGTAAGACAAAGTGCACATCTCCTGCTGGTTATTCATAAATATGTATTTGCATTACATTTTGTGGGAATTTTAACACCCATACAGTAACGTGGACTTGTGTATTTGCCAATTACATGTGATTGCTCATCGCTATCATCAGCACTACCTGCAAGAAGCACCAGAACCCGCCGTTTTGGTTTTGTTCCACCATGACAAGGATCACCACAAAATGCAAGACTTTTACTAGGTTGTATACTGAAAAACAGACATGTCTCATTAGGGTCGTATATGTCACAAAGGCCATATTCTGTTATCTCTTACAACAGTCAGTCACTTTCCAGTCACCTGCCCCCCTTCAATCTGTCAATCTAACCATAACCATATCAATGATACACCTATACACATCACTGTGAATTAACAACATGCAAAATATGAGTTTGAAAGTGGACTCTACATTAATACCCATGTAAATCCACTTCTACATGCAAAAGCCAAATTGACAGCTCCGTACATTTTGAGAGCTTCCAGTTAACTTCATTTTTTGTTTTTAAATTTATTTCATGAGCTTTCTCAACTGCATATCTCCGCATACACTATACTCTGTAAGTCTGAGTGAATGTGTAACACCCTGGTTCCATGTAAGGTACATGCTGAAGCCAAAGAAACAGTTGAGCACTGAGCACACAATACAACATATACAGCATGCTCTCTTCAAGGAATAAGTTGAAGCTGAAAAAATGGTCGAGTTGGAGCATGTAACACAACATAGCACAACAAGACAGCAGCAATATATGGATGGGTTTAACACTCTTATTCTTCTCCTCCTCCTTCTCCTTCTTCTTCCCCTCCTCCTCCTCCTTCTTCTTCTTCTTCTTCTCCTCCTCCTTCTTCAGGGCCCATCAGCAGATGCCCTGGATGCACCTCAGCCTTAGGCTTATTGTGCAGCCCTAAACCTTCCATTCAGCACAGGTTCAATAAACCTGTGCCTCTTATAAAGATGCAAAGGTCCCTTACTGAAGCTGTGCTTATATCTTTTAGTTCAGCCAACACCTCGCAGCAGCAAATAATATGCTGCACTGTTTCAGCTTCCATCCTGCAAAATCTGCAGGTTGGATCCCCATCAAACAGGCCCATGATATACAGGTGCCTCCTCACAGGAGCATGTCCCACGAGGACCACAACTGCCATTTTTAGTTTATCCCTATTTAATTTAAGCAGGTATTCAGCTATCCTCTTACATGGTCTAACAATAAAAAGTTTGCCGTGTCTATGACCTGGTAAATCTTTCCAGGCAATATGTTGATACTCAGTCCAGTTCTTAATTGTTTCTCTTGCTGAACACCTAGGTATTCCAAGAGCTGGCTTTGCACCAAGTAACGGCATAGCCGATGCTTGTCTGGCAAGCTTATCAGCTTCCTCATTGCCAGGATTGCCACAGTGCCCTGGCACCCAAACGAGGGTTACCTCATTCAGGCTAGCCAGTGCAGAGAGAGCATCCAGGTATTCTGCAACCAGTCCCAAAGTCACTTTCGGGCTGCTAAGCCCCTTAAGTGCAGCCTGGCTATCAGAAAAAATAAGGATCCGCTTATGTTTATATGCCCTTCTTATATTTTCATATGCACATTGAACAACTGCATATATCTCAGTTTGAAAAACTGTGGCAAATTAACCAAAGCGAAGCTAAAGTTCTATTTGGTCTTACACCAAAAATACCAGACCCTGTCCCTGAGTCAGCCCTGGAACCGTCAGTGAATCAGATCAGAGCATCCTCAGGGAACAATGGGTCCTTGTTTCTCCAATAATCCCCATCTACAATGACATTGAAGATTTTGGAATGACAATAAACTGGAATGGTGTAGTCCGACCGCATGTCCAATAAAGGGTCACCCACATTTTTCCAGATGGTTAGCAACCCTGATACTGTTTTAGGAACAGTTGGTTGCTTTAGTACATGCAGCCTACAGAGTGCCATCCTCGCCTCCGCCATGATCAACAGATCTAGTGGAGTCAGATTCAATAGCACCTCCACTGCTGCAGTAGGGGTCGATTTCATAGGCCCCGTAATAGCCAGACAGGCCATTCTTTGAATCCTGCCTAATTGAATTTTTGCGGTTCTTTGCTGCTTGACCTTGGGCCACCAAACCAAGGCAGCATGAAGTATGGAAGGTCTAAGTACCCTAGTATAGAGCCAATGCACCATACTAGGTCTTACACCCCATTTTTTACACTCGGGTTGCTCTGAGAACAAAGAAATAACCAATTAAAGAGCCTGTGGGGTAGTGTGTGAGCATTATGGCCGCCTCTCACATGATGCACATGTGGCTCATGTCACATAGTGTCATACATAAGAATTGTGACTTATGAGTCAGAAGGGATTTTAAGGCACCATCGCAACATCTGCCTGAAGACAACTTGCTTCTGGATAAAGAACTAACTCCAGGGCCTCCTGAGTGTGAAGGAGTGCTAGGTGATAATCTGTGACAGTCAACCTTTATTTACTGCATTATCATCACATGTCATCCTACAGTAAACTCCTGCCTAATTTACGAAATGGCTCTTTTTTAAACACACAGGATTCTATTTCAGACCCATCATTGTCAGCACATACATGAAAGCCAAGTTCTGCCTGTGTGTAACAATCAAACTCAACTGTACCCTACAGTTTCTGCAGTTATGACAGAGCAAAGTTTCTCTTTCCATTACTTGGACACACCTCCCCACCAACTCCACACAATACTGGACATAAATGTGATCATTATTTGGCAAACTAATTGCAAATGTACACCAAAGGGTGAAAAAAAAAATACCAGATCAGTATTACTCGTACAACTGTATTCCAATCACTCAGTATTTACAGGTTTAATACATGACATGTAAGAAAATGGGAACTGTACCTTCTCAGGATCATTCAAGACATCGCTCGACATGGTACTCAAGGAGAGGCACCCGATCAAATTCCATGTTACACACAGGACAAGAGTAGCGTTTTGGTGGAGGGATATCCTCATCATATACCTGCAAAATACAGTTTGTCATAAATATGTGTCTATTACTTGAAACAACACAATTCCTATCAGCAACCCAAATAAACACAAGTATCACATAATGAAACAACCATTACTGTGCCTAAGACAGGAACACACAGTGACTCACAGGTCATTCAGTTTAATTATTTGCTATCATTGAGCCACCACTAAGAAGGGTTTTTACTGTTTTTACTAGGTTTTTACTCCCAGCAGTACCACTTCTAAAACAATAACAAGCTTCTTGCCTGCTGCATTTCCGTTTTCATGATTTGATGTTCTCGCAGGGGTGGTGCTGAAAACTCAAGGTCGAGCTGTATGAGATGTGTTAGTTTCTCTGTGTTCATGTGGTAAAACATGGTGAGTTGATACAAACGAGCCAGTGATACTTTTGTAAGGAACAGAAGCTCTTGGACCTAGCTGATGGTAACACTTCAAAGGCTGGTGCTAAAACATGATTGCTGACCATTTATGTGCTTAACTGTGACATAGAATAGAATATAACAGAACAGAATAGAATACAGAAGGGTAGGCACCACAGTGACCCAGGCACTTCGCCCATCATTGATAACTGTGACATCCCTGGACAACCTGAAAAATGCCTCCAGTTTTGTTGTATATGATACAATGCTGTTGTTGCTATAGACAGGTAAAGTACAGCTGCCCCTGTAATTAACCCTTTAAAGACGAAGCATATCTGTTTTGCATAAGGGCTCGGGCGTACCGCGCTGTAAACACTCTCCACCTCGGTTATAAAAACCAATCTCTTACTGTTTTATAAGGCAAAAGTTGCTGTTTGTTTTGAGATCCATACAAAACACAAACACAATGTGGGCATCATGAACAATTTTTGAATGTGAAGTCTGGTGGTACATAAGGTTACCACTAGACTTTAAAAGGTTAATTTTCACCACACCATGAAGACACATGGTGCAGTATTCAACAGCTAGCCAAACCCACCCACTGAACAGGAAGCTCGGTGGGCCCCACTGCCAGTCTTAAGACAATGGGCACAAGACAAATCTCTCTTTCCCTGTCAGGACCTCAAACCCTGATCCCCTTGTTGTCCTGCTCTTCGCTTGATCACTTAAGCCAACAGAACTCTCCTGGCTCCCCTTGCTGCAAGTGCAACAGCCCATTCTAAAACACTGGAAAGACCATTCTTAGGAGCAGTAAGATGTCTCTGTGCTTAATTAAGCACCACACCATGAAGACATGGGAAGTGGCAGTGTAGCTTCACCCAATCTGGTCCTCAGCACTAGAGAGAGACACTCACTCAGCTTAATGCCCAGGCTGCTACAATCAAATACCATACAAGACTGCGAAGTTCAGGCACAGTGGCTCTTGAAATACTGTACTTCTTCTGAAGCTATACTTTATGTGATAGAACAGGACCATCTGTAACAGTGTGCAGTGAGCTACTGAGGACAACAGAAGATTACATGTTGCACCCACAACATTAGAAAATACATTGATCTTCTTGACGAATTTCAACTTTCCACAGGTGCTTTCATACTGACCATGTTTCATAAAATCAATATCAATCTTGGCAATCTGAAAGTAACACAATCGTAAGATTTTATTTTTCATAATTACTGTCTGCTTAGTGTCCGTCAGGTGTTCTGTTACAAACAGAAACACAGCACAGGAACAAAAACTAAACATTATTATACAGAGAAACTGAACTTTCCGTGGTATACTACCGCGACATCTCGGAATCGCTATGTTAGCCCTGCAAGATGGACATTTAAACTGTTACCCTTAGCGACGTCTTTGTTTCAATTCTGCTTGGAAGAATGTGCTTTTTTCTTCACGACTGGGCCACAATCCAATGAGAATGAAATGTCACCTTATCTAGTTTGGAATGACAGCTAACCAGTGGTGTTCATATACACAGCTGTCTCAACATATGCTAAATGTGTGTGTGTGTGTTTGTGTGTGTGTATGTATGCGCACGTGAATGCACACGTGTGTGGGGGGGGGGCCACACCTGAACATTCCAGCAAATACTACTTACTGCACGTACAGTGACTGCAGCATCAGCCAAACAGGTTATATAACTAATCCCAACAGTAAACAACTATAAGAGTACATGGGATTTATGAAGATCTGGGCAACATAAAACCTATAAACTGAATGCAATGATTGTGGAAATTCAGTACTGCTCGAGTTTTACACATAAGTATGTAATGTATTTTATGTAACCCTTTTTTGACACAGTACTGAGGTGAAACCAAGCCCATGCTACTGTAGTCTCCCATACCAGCCCCTGATGACACGTGGCTATGCAGCATTTGTGGAATGGTAGACCAGGTGAGGGAAAACTGGAAGTCTTGAAGAGAAACCTGCCCCAGTGCTAGTCAGGCCACCATTAATCCCAAAGGACTAGGCTGAGACAGAATCCCGGCCTCCATGATGAGGGGCTGGGAAGCTACAGTAAAGCCTTGTTTATGCAGAAGGAAATCATTCTTGAGAATGAAAGCAACACTGCCGACTCCCCTTGCACTCTGCCCATTGATACAATCACAAAGCCAAAATGTATTATAAAATGACAGATCTTCTGAATGTAAGTGATAAAATAAAAACAGCAATGCAATTTCCCCACAATTAACAGGAAAAAATAACCACGTTCACAGACTACAATTTCTTGTTACGATAAAAGGACAGACACGAAGTTAAAAATAAAAAACTTTCAGTATACTAACTATACATTACATTACCAAACACTACAAACATATGCAACAATCATATGCAGTTTCAGAACACACACTTCATTTAATATATTTAACTACTTCCACGACTCATTTAGTATCATGTTACTGGTTACAAAGCTTCTAATGTTAAGCAGTAAGTGGTCAAATTTTCCTTTTTAACCTGATGTGAAACTTCAAGATACAGCATCTCTTTTCTGAACATCCACCACACTTATTCACAGAACAGTTGCATTTTATATGCAATCATTTTTATTTCTGAAAATGTGGGGACAATCACACATTGTGTGCCATTCATCAAAGATAACACTAATAACAGTAACAGAAGCAAATAAATTAACACTAGCGACTATAATAGAAGTGAATAAAATAACAGCAGCAACTGCAATACAAGCGAACAAAACACACCTCACTAATAAAACAAGTACACCAATTTCATACACAGTACATATGCATATACTGCGATTCCTTCTTAAGAAGTTATCTTAAGGGGCTGAACAAGGTTAACATCTAAAGCACAAAAACACCATCAAACCATCAAAACACCAACCCTTTAGTGCAGTGTCACATACATGGTACATCAGATATTTAATTCTGAACTCATGGCTTTACACACACCACACATTCAGCAGCAACCTGCATAGCTACAAAACTATTAACTGTACTAAGATGTTGTTTTATCTACAGTAGAGATTTTGTCTGTCTGTCTGCGTGTCTGTCTGTCTGTCTGTCTGTCTGTCTGTCTCTGTCTGTCTATAAAGCAATAACTCTTGATTCATACGACACTGCAGTCACACAAAGAAACACAGTGAAGAATGATATTATGGCATGAAGGTGGAGCAATTATCAGTGTAGTAGACAAACTGAGTTTCTAATGAAATTTTAGGCAACAATGATATTAAAGAATACAGTTCTGACAATGGCAGTTCTGAAGAACATGCTAACACACAATTATTACCCATAAGAACTCATAAAATTGGCGATAAAGAAGATAAAAAAGAAATATATTCACCCCTGATTAGAGGAAATTCCTACACGATGTACATTGTGATACAGTACAAATACTATGACCAATGTGTATTGTGTCTCATGAACACGTCAAAGGTGGTTTGCTTCAATTTCTTCACATGCCTATGCCATTTTTTTTAGCTTAGGGTATCCACACTGGAGGTGACTTATCTCAAGGCAGGTCTGCACAGACCTAAGTGCGTAGGTAAGCCTCTATGTGTGTATGGTGCAAGTCTTTTAGCCAACACTGTGACAAACTTGCCACCACTGATTTTTTTGCCACATAGCAGACTGCAGGACAGAAGTTTCCACATGTAGTGAAGGGCCCATGTCTGCAAAACTTACGAGGCCTGTTCCAAAAGTTTTGGAACTTTTTGTATTATGTGCGAATGATACTGCACATTGATACTGTGCAAGTTGTGGCTGACAGGGGCCCCCATTTTCTGTCGAATGGTAGCTGAGCCACTGTCGTATCTAGTTCAGTCCACATGCTGCACCTCTTTACGTAAACACGTGTTTGTTACGTTAAGAGATACCTTGGAATGTCAACTTTACCTGAACAGCATGTGTGCATTAAATTTCATTTTAAACTGGGAGAAACCTTTACTAAGGCTTTTGAGAGGTCGCAAAAAGTGTTTGGTGATGAAACTGTAAGTCACATGATGACCCATGAGTGGTATAGAAGATTCAAGGATGGCCAAACTTCAACTGAAGACAATTCACATTCAGAGCGGCCTTCAACCTCAACTAATGATGATTCCATTGAGCAAGTTCACGATGCCATCATTCAAATCGATGCTTAACACTGTGGGAGGTCACGGATAAATGTCATACAATTTTAATGGAAAAGTTACACACACATTGCATCGCAGCAAAATTTGTTCTGCAGCTGCTGAGCAATGAGCAGGAGGAGCAACAGGTTGCTATCTGTCAAGGACTTCTCCAGCGAGTAAATAATGAAGCAAACTTTTTACAGAACATTGTGACAGGTGATGAAGCCTGGGTTTATTATGATGAAACAAAAAGACAGTCCTCACAATCGATACTGAAATCTTCCCCGGGACCCAAAAAAGCACACCAAGTTCACTTGAATACTAAGGTGGTGGTAATCATTTTCTTTGGTTGCGAGGGTGTGGTGCTTCATGAATTTGTTCCTAAAGGTCAGGCAGTTAATAGGGAGTTTCATTTGGAAGTCTTAAGACATTTGTGAGAATTAATAAGGAAGAAATGCCTGAATCATGGCAGGCAAAGCGATGGATACTCCACCATGATAATGCTCTGGCCCACATATCATTGTTAGTTGGGGATTTTCTCACAAAAACAGAGACTACAGTCACTCCACAACCACCCTACTCGCTGGGTATAGCACCTGCAGAGTTTTTTGTGTTCCCCAAACTGAAGTACACCTTCAAAAGACGAAGATTTGACACTACAGAAGAGATAAAAAAATACGCTGAGGGACCTGAAGGTAATGCCAGAACAAGTGTTCGAGAACTGCTTCGAAAACTGGAAGAAACAGTGGGAGCAGTGTGTCAGTACTTGGGTGTGGAGGGGGGGGAGGGGGGGTACTTTGAGGGTGGTATGTGCAATTAACACCTAGGTGAAATATATAATGTTTTACGATAAAACTTCCAAACTTTTTGAACAGACCTAGTAAGTCTGGATGCAAACCTGAGATCTGCTAAAGTGCCCACACATATTTTTTTACACATCTGCACATCCTTCAGTTGAACAGAAACAAAGTACAACTAATGACAGTGTACTCATCATGCTAGGTGAAGAAGACACTGCTTTAAATGACCTGATAATTGAAATTGACAACAAACAAGAGAAAAGCACAATAGCTGTGCGTAACAAATTGGTTAGTGGTTACACGAAACACTTTGAATGTTAAGTCCATCACTGAACTAATACTGGAACCCAAGGCCTGTAACACCACTAAAGAATGAAGAAGGATACATATCTCGAGTTGTTGGAATTAGTTACACCATTAATTCAGAAAAATGACATTGGAATGAGAAGAATACTCACACACCACAAACAGTGAAATGCAACCTGGAGCTTCTAGCTACTGGAAGGAACTACAAAGATTTGAAGTTTTCTGTACCTATTTCACCACAGGCCCTTGGAAAAATTATACCTAATACATCCACTGCTATCTATAACGTTCTGAGAAATCAATACTGCTAAGCAACTTTTGCAAAAATATGTTTAAAAATTTCTAAAAGAAAAAGGAACAGCAGTGTATTTAACTGTATTCATTCCCACCTACTGTAAAGTCTGAAACAAAGTTGCATGTTGTGCTGTGCAGCTCAGTTGTAAGAGCGTGTTATTTTAGTTAACACTTGAGTAACACTCTTTTAAGTTTCTGCTGTCTTGTTATGGGCACAATTTCTTAACTATTTACTACAGCCACCATTAGTTTTACCTCTCCATAATCATGGCAGTGATTCATAAGTTCAATAAATTGGTCAATTTATGGCTGAGGCTTCCTTAGTCTTCCAATGAATACGTCAACAGACAATTAATTAAACACCTTCTAATTAAAGTTAAGTGCCAACAGTAAGTACCAATATACCTCAGTACTCACTAGTTAGCAGTGGCCCACACATATTAAAATTCGTCTGCCCATCTGTAGTCTATACCAAACAAGTCAAGCAGCAACTGATTTCTTGCAATTTTGACTACAGATCACCAAGTCTTTAGGACTTGCACCATACATGCAGACACACCTTGAGACTTCGGTTTGCTTTGAGACAACTCTCCTCATGCATGGATAAAAGTTTTAATGCGTACGGCGAGTGCTGCCTATAGGGTACAAAGACAGTAGTAGCATGGACCTGATCAGTACTTATTACTGATATCTGACATTAATTAACTGACATTAATCAACATGTATTTATTATCAGTTTATCGTGTGCCTATTCAAAGGCAGAATTTGGACACCTCAGTTACCAATTCACTGAGCAATTTACTGAACTTTACAAATATCTGCTGTTTGTGGAGAGCTAGAAGTGATGACTGGTTGAATAAGCAACTGCAAATATTGCCTATAACAAAACAGTAAAAACTTCAGAATGTTGAATCAAGTGCAGTAAAACTCATTTAAGATATCCCCAGTTAAGGCGTTTTCCCGCCTAAGAAGTCAGAATAAAAAAGCACCAAAATTCTCCCATTTGATTAACCCTTTAAAGACGAAGCGTATCTGTTTTATATAAGGACTCAGTGCGTACCGCGCTGTAAACACTCTCCACTTCGGTTATAAAAACCAATCTCTTAATGTTTTATAAGGCAAAAGTTGCTGTTTGTTCTGAGATCCGTACAAAACACATAAACGCAACGTGGGCACCACGTAGAATTTTTTAATGTTAAACCTGGTGGTAAGTAAAGTTCCCGGTAGGCTTTAAAAGGTTGACATGACATGTTGCCCTTTTAATACATTCCTGCATAAGAAAATTTCCCGTCTAAGAAGTAAGAAATCTGACAACAAAACAATTTTTTTACCCATTTAATACATTTTCTCTATCAAAAACTTAAACAATTTCCCCAAGTTTCCATTCACTTTGTTTCCAAAATATAGTGTTCAAATGGCGCAGTCAGTTCATACAGGTTCATCTCCAAAGTCATCTCAGCAAGTTTCACACAGCAGAATGATGCATCCTCATGGTTTGGGGGTGTTGAATTTCTCCTGTGATGCAGAGACTGCAATCAGTCAGTCCCCACTATTCACTCCCTGTCATGATGACCGAATGGTTGCATTGGGAGGTCGGAAGCCTATCCTAGCTGTTCCATGACCTATATGAGCCTGTATTTGGCAACACTGGCACGTGGAAGTTTCAACTGGCTGGTTGCCAGGAAGGAACTCAGGCAGCCAGTAACATTTGAAGAAGCTTAGGTGAGCTAGCCAGTGCCACACAGGGTTCCACCTTGCTGGCACAGAGTTCTATTGTGAGGTGCACAAGCCACGTGGGGATGGAAGCCACCCAGTTGGGGGGCAGCAGTCTGATGCCAGATGTGTGGGTGCTTGCATGTGACAACTTGTTTAACCACAATTTATCAGCAGTAATACAAATGTGCCATGATATAGCATAACTGTGAAACATTTGTGGTGGCTGTGTGCAGGTATGTTACATCAGCAATTCCACAAAATAAATTCAAGACACTGCAGTTAGTGAAAGTAACTGGAATTACTGACCGCCCCTTATGGTCTACCTAATAGCGAACCTATGGAATCTAAAGATGTATACTGAACCTTTTTTTGAAAAAAAAAGAGCCAGACAACCCACATTTGACAAATATTTCAAGGAAAAGTAAACATGAAATGTGGACTTGTGAATGCAGTCAGTGAGAGTACCATTAAAGGTGTAATAAAACTGAACAAATGGTCAAATGCAGCCAAGAATGTCTTAAGACAGCCGCAAATTATAAGAAATTCAGCATATATATGTAGTAACTTCGCAAAAAAAATTAAAAAATAGAATTTTTCAGTCCTACCCTTTTTAAGATATTTCCCGCTTAAGAAGTCAAATATTCCTGGAATTTTCAAAAATGTCTCAACAGGCTTTTACTGTACCGACAAAAATGCACTAATAAAAATATAAGGTGGTATATAAATTGCTACCTTCTTATATGAAATAAATGAAAATGAGAATCTTCTCAGAGTGTTGTAACTGCACAGGATATATATGAACTAAATTTGTTTGACCAATTAAAATGTCCTCTTCACCTAGCACAACGAACACAGTCACAATTTTTCCTCCAACTCTTTGCAGTCAACCGGCATACGTACAGGTATGCGAAAAAGTATCCTTGTGAGTATCCACTAGACTTTGGTTTTAGCAGACAAACCTTGAGGTAAGTCTGCTCACGTGCTGATGTCCTTAAACAGGTTACTTGTTATGGCCTCAGGAACATCACAGATGCTACTGAAAAGATGTCTGCACATTTCAAAGCACTGTAGTATCTCAGGAAATGTTGACATGCGTTCTCAAACTGCTTCTGCCTTTCCTTCTTCACTCCCGTCAGTAACTTCCTGGCACAGTTCTTAAATTTCATGCTCACCACATGGGAGGAAGATAAGACTGCACATTCCAGGTTTGATCCCAGAAACTGGTGCCCTTGAGGTGTAAAGGTTTTATTTGAAACCTTATATGGAAATTCTTTTTATAAATATTTGTCTTGGCAAGTGGACATCCTCTTTCCTTACTCTGCAATTTCCCCTCATGCCACCAGATCAGTAGTGTGCTCTGTTGGACATGTGTGACGAAGTGCAAAGATTGCCTAACAGAAATGGATTTTGAATGGCCTATGGAAATGTATGTATGAGAAGCATGGTACATTTTAGCCAGTTAGGTTCAATACATGTATGAGGTGATGATAGGATTATGAGTCTCAGGTGGAATTTAGTCACGTGTGGCTTATAACTTTTTTTAATTTTAACACGGTTACCCATGTAATTGATTGGCAGTATCGAAAGTGAGGCCAAAGAGTCAGATATGTGCCAACTGGAAAAGCTGCGACAGTTCCCTTTATACTCCAAATGATTTGCTGCATTATATGGCACAGTTGGGTTGATATTCATTTACTGCAATGATACAATCTCCTGCCACAGAACAAACACTGCAGATTTCAATTGTCACAAATAAATAATTAATTGAATTTCACTGAATTTTAACCACTCACCTGCAAACACACATAAATAACTATATCACATAAAAGCTCCAGCTCTAATAAGTTCACATCTGTGAAATATGGTAACTGCATATGACTAATGAGTTTTTATGCAACGTAACTTGTGCTCACCCTGACTGGTTGGTCATTCTGTTGTACTGGCAATGGCTGCTGTTCTTGTTGAGAAACTGGGGAAGGTCTTCTAGGCGAAGACTTACCAGCTCCCTGAGGTTCTACTCGTCCTGGGGTTCCAACTGTGTTCCAACCAGTAACACCACTACAACAATAATACTTATTAATAATTACTTTCTAAAGTAGTTTGAACACTCCCGTGTAGGATCAGTGCAATTCCTTAGGAAGTCACCATCAAGATATGCTATTCAATAACATGGCCCTTGCCTACTGCACAGAAGGTGTGAATGCCACAGCTGTTGCTCCAGACACATCATGAGGCAGGGAAAAGAACTTAAAGCACATAAAAACAGTCCACTTCAGCCAAACACCCAAGGCATCTGACCACCGTTTTTCATGGATCATCTATTTAATGGCACTTTCAACAAATCAAACTATACAGTGTCATATGACAGCATCATCAGTGAATAATGAACCAGTAAGAATGTGGAAAGCAGCAGTTTTTGCATAATTTGAGGTACTATCTAGGCATATGACTGTAGGGACTAAGCAAAGCACAAAAAAATCTGTCAACACAATCACCCCTGGACCAAGATTTGAACACTGAGGCCTTCTAAATATAATATAAAGTGTGCTCAACTGTGACACCTGGTACAACTGTTAACTAAAATGTTGATATGGAGTTCCCTCTAGGGTTCTTGAATAGCAAAGCAGGTAAAGATGTTAGCACAAACTGCCAAAACAAGGCATCATGGGGCAAGGTCTCATAACTAACCCTTCAATCTGAGTCATAGAATTATGTTAGCCCTGGCTGGGTTCATAAGGATATAAAACACTGGACTGAATACAGGCAGAGCTGTCCATGTTATCACTCACTGACAGTTTTTAGGTGTGTTTGTGGAGTTGCAGAAAGTACCTATTAGCTCCGTCATGTCTGTCTCTCTGCACATATCAGTACAGCTCTCGTGTACAAATAGCCACAGAATTCAACGTTGAGAACTTTTAAGAAAATGTCATGAATATCCGAATTTCATTAAAATTTGGCACTTTATACGAAGACATAAGTACATTTTATTGTTGCCAGTGACACTTCATCACTCTCTTTCAGTGAAATGGTGTCATGCTGTTAGGAGAGCCTAAGAGGTATAAAAATTATGCAAACACACTTTACATTACACGTACCCTGCTGATCTTGTTTATACCCAAGTTCTTCCTAAAATAACACAATACAGAACACAAGAGAGTAGAATAAAATCAATAAGAACAATCATTAGAGGATACACAAGGCACGCACAAGTCTCTCAAAACATTCTCAAAATATCTGAAAAATATACATGCCATTTTTCAGATTTGGAAATGGACTAATAATTACGTTACATTCAAGAAACGAGATGGCCAGGACAGCATGGTCAGTACAGTGACTCATTATGGGTTGGACGGTTCAGGGTTCAAACTTTGTTAGTGGGAGTGAGATCCTCCAGACCCATCCACACCAGCTCCAAGACCCACCCAGCCTCCTGTACAACGGGTTCTGTGTCTGTCCATGGGCAAAGCTACACCTCTACCTGCCAACAGTGCCTGCTTGGCATGATATGGGACAGCCTTATGTTCAAGAAATGCATTGACTGGTACAGAAAACTAGTTACACTGGTGCTGTTGGAATAATGGGGGTTCTCTGCATCTGCTGAAACTGGTTCTGCTGATAGGCCTCCAATTCATCCAGAAGCTGCTGGTTACGGCGCTGGAGATGTCGCAAATCCTCTGCTAACCTCTCCTTTTCTCCTGCAAGATTCTCACGTGCTTCTCGTTCTGCATTGAAATCAGACTGGTAAACTTCAACCTGATGGGGAGACACAGAGAGAGAAAAAAAAGAACCTCGTAATGCAGCTTCTTCTAATCTGGGTTGAGTTGGTATACAAAACCCCCAACTGTGACCCCTCAATTTTTAAATCTCTGACTCCTGACGCCTCCATAACAGCTCAATATTTATTAATAATGGCAAACTTACTAAAATGGTAAATGGTATCGTATAACATTTCATCACCACTACGTGAATTATCAGGCTAATTTTTAGACTCATAACCTATATTTAAGTATAAGTCTAATGGTTATTCTAGCTAGTATCTATTTAAGATTTTATATGGAGTTCGGAGTCAAAGTCAGTACATTTTTACTGACTCCGACTCCACAGCCATGCTTCTAATGGATCATAAGCATGTTTTGTATTAGGCCATTCTGACCACTCACACATTATACAAGTGTCTTTCAAACTTCACAGTGGCATTCATGCATCTACTGGCCTGACATAACTTTTGAGGTATTCTTTAAGGCCTTTCTTTTTCAGAAATTTCATTGAAATGCACTGCCCATTAAATATATGGCAGATATGACCATCCAACTTCCATTTAATAAACTTTGTATGTGTAATAACAATGGAAAATAGTGTTACAATTATGGCAGAATTCCCATTTAAGGTCTATTATCTAAGATACTCCCACATTTTAGGTTTTTTTTTTTCTGTGGTCCCAGCCAAAACTCCACATAAATAAAGTGTTATTTTTCTCAATTTAAGTTTCTGGATTGCAAGTCTTCCCCGCACTTATGACATGAGCAGTAGTCTCTATACCATTTTGAAGACAGCTTAGGGTTAATGGTTACAACTCTGGAGTGTCGGATGCATAAATAATACCATCTGACCAACTGCAAACTATAGCAGCAGTGTACTACCACTCCTCAAAGTCACAAAGACTCCAAACAAGATAAAAGGAAAAGTGGAATAAAATACTGGAGAAGGATAATTTCAAACCCAGAGATGAAGTTCTCAGATTCTGTGAATGCAGATGAAACCACTCTGACAACAGCCACCATCACCACAGAGAAACTACGTCCAATGCTGAAAAGTGGAAATGGTGAACAAAGCAGCATCACTGACGAAGAGGCAGATGAGGAACCCCTAGTTCCTATGTTATGTGAGGCAGTCTCACGTTCTGAAGTTGTCCTGAGACACTTGCACTCCTACAACCTGATGGTATCACTTTGAGTAGACTTGAACATCAGCACACAGAACTGCTCTTCCTTTATCATACAAGAACAAAACCTGCATCACTGTCTGATCATTTTAAAAAGCAATATTCAAGGTTCACACGCATGTATTTCCTTTTTTACTTACACTTTACTCTGTACTGTTTTACTGCTCTGAATGAAGTCACGCTTTGTAACACCTATATGTTATATTCTTTCCATATCTCCTGACAGAAGAATAGACTCATAGAATCTCTTGTGCACAGAAACACTGATTTTATTTTGTTTTTCAAGTTTTTCTCGTTTCGTGTCCCATAAAATAAGTACAAAAATATGAACATAAAACAGACAGAAGAAAAACATCATCAGGTTTAAGTTTAGAATATTTTTGTAACAACAACAATAATTTTCTGTTTCATTATGTCATTAAAGACATTTATTGATGGAAGGTACAAAACGCTTGTCCCCAGATGGATCTTAAATGGGGGTTCTGCTGCATGTCCACGTGCTTTCACAATTTGGCCTTGCTCTTCATTTACTGCATAAAAAATTCCTTGCTCAAAGCTGTGCTACTACTCCTCACACCAGGCAATCAGAAACTACTAATGCTTGAATTAGAATAAATACTTAAAACATAAAAAACATCACAGGTCTTCATAACCTGCAGGTTATCTATCTGCCCCCACAATGGCCACTGCCAGCTCCTTCAAAACATCAGCACATATCAAACCACATTCCATAATAACCCAGGAAACCATATGGCAATTAAACTCGCACACAACATTTAAAGCACCTGTTGCCAGAATTAGGTCAGACTGAGTCCCTTGGTACTATGGCCCCAAAAAGGATAAATGTACTGGCACCTCATCATATAGCATGGAAGCACTGGTGGAATGACAGCTAGGCCAAAACTGTACCCCTTAGAGAAAAATCTGCTGAATGCTACTCCAAGTGCCACAAACCCTACACAGACTACCATGGGACTGAACTTGAGCCTCCACAACAAGAAGTTTAACAACCTAAGCTCTGGCACAACCTACTTTTAGTGTATGTCCCCACTACAAAATTTGATTGAAATCCATTCAGTAGTTTCAGAGCCTAACAGCCTTCCCTTTAAGCATTCAATACATGCTTTGAACACACACAAGTCTAAACACTAACTCAAGCCACTAGGTGAGACATGAATTTAGCACTTTCCAGATCAATTATAGTTTACCAAAATCATTATACCTGTGCTTTTAGAATAGCAACAGCTTCATTCTCTAGCTCAAGTTTCTTAATATTTTCCATCAGCTGGGTATGTTCTTTGCTTTTCTGTGCAAGTGCTTCCTCTAAGTTGATGAGCTGTGCTGTCATGCTGTCTATCTTCTCAGTGAACCCTCGTGCTTGTACCTCATGGTAGGCATTACTGTGACGATCCTTGCTTTTCTGCTGTTCGTGGAAATTCTGTAACTCTTTTACAACTGTCTCATAGGCTGAGTACAGACTTCTGAACTTCTCCTGTGCCTCCTCAAGGTTTTTCCTGTATACAAAAATTTGAAACTCAACATTCAAATGCAATGAAGAGAGGGGAGAAAAAAACCATTCTGGGAGAAAGGGTCCACAAATACAGACAGATGACAAAACATAGGTTTACTAATGGTCAGTTTAATGGTATCCATCTGCTGTGTTCAACTTATCACACAAATATACACTGTTCCATCCAACAAAACACCTTTCCACTTCTTTTACTTTAAAATAAAAGAAATAAGAAGGCACTGTGTTGGGAAGAACAGTGTGTATTTGTATGATTACTAATGGTGGGGTAAAAGGGGTAGCAATGTGCAAAACATAGCCACTCCCACTCAACCATCAACCTCACCTTCCCATCGTACACCCTGTTTTTGCAAACCAGCCTCTGATGATCAAGTACCAGCGATACAACTGGAACATCCAGAACAGATGAAATGCTGTTCTCTAAGGCTGTCTAGAGGCTCTGAAGGTAGCAGCCTTACCACTAAACTTGCTCCCTGTGTTTGGCCAGCACCCCACTGGCATGACACGTTTTCATGTTTTAAAGTCAAAGAGAAAAAGCCAGCCATATAAATGATGAAGACCCCTGCATGCTAAATTGTACTGATAAAAAATGTAAAAGGCAAACCATAAATAAATATGCAACATGGAATATCCAAGGTATTTCTTACAAAGATGAGCAATTACATGATATTTTAGTAAAGAAAAACACATGAATTGCAATAATTACACAAACAAAATGGAAACTGACAGGCCTAAAGAAACTATAAATTATTTTCAATTTTATGGCAGTGCTGGTCAACATGTTCAAAAGCCCAAGCATGTGTTGCATTAATGGTCCACATACAATTTTAAGAAGCAACTGACAGCTATACTTACTGGAATGAGAGGATAATTCAAATGCAAATCAAATTAGTCAAGGATATCTGACAGTTACTGGTATATGTGCCCCTAATAACGGTAAAGAAGAAGAAAATGCTTTTTAGAAACATTTCTGAAGATTATAAATAATGTAAGTCAAGACATGTTGCTCTTCATGGACAACTTCAATGCCAGAGTTGGGAATATTCCAGTTAATAAAAATGTTGGAAGACTTGGTGAAATTACACGAAATAGAAATGGCACTCAACTTTTTGATTTTTCAGTATACAAGTTGAAATAATACATAGAGTGTTTCATCACAAAGACAGCCACAAATATATGTGGCCTACTAGAGGACAAAGGTCTATTACTGATTACATTATTTTTAATGAAAAACTACGTACCATGGTGCTGGATGTTACAGTTTTTCAAGGCCCAGAAATTGAATCTGACTATTTTTTAGTTGAAAGCAAAATAAGATACTGGCCTAGGTGGTGCAAAAGAAAATCTCTTCCTAGGGCTGAAGATACTTACTTTAAAGTACGTCTATCGCAAGACCCAAGTATTCGGTGGCTATACCAATGGCATCCTTTTGACACTGAAAATTCAGCTACAGAATTTGAAGATATTGAGGAAGAATTTGCAAAATTTACTAACACAGGTTCATTTTGAAAGTTTAGGCATGAAAATGAAACAGAGAAAAAAGAAACAGTTAAACGAGTTTGGAATGACAAAATTAAGATAATCATTGATGAAAAGAGACAGGCTTATAAAAAGTACTTATTAACAAATAAACTAGAAGACAAAACTGCATACAATAACAAACAAATTCAGTATTTACGAAAACAATATGATATTCATTAAGGTTAACAATGAATTAACCGACTGGAAACTTAACAACTGAGGCGTTCGGCAAGGATGCGGCCTATCGCCTCTGCTCTTTGTAAAATACATGAACTCCCTTATAAAAGACTGAAGACAACTACCTCATGGCAGTATATGACTCAATAATACACAAAATTCAAATACTTTGCTATGTGCAGACATATGACATGGAAATATCTCAGAAAACAAAAGTATTTGCCTTTAGAGGGAAGGATCTGGTTCCAAACAAGATATGCCTTAACAATAAATTATTAGAAAGAGTAAATTTATTCAGTTACTTTCGATATTCCTTATCTTTCAAACATAGCAGATATCCCTAACAAAATTACTATTTTATAAAAATGCTGGACATTATAAACTTAGTTATGAAACCATCATTAGTACAGAATCACACCATAATAAAAATTTATAAAAATCTCGCTTGACCTATATTTAGCTATGTATGTGAGGCATGTACGACTAGGAAAACTGACAACACTGGAATCACAGCAGCAGAAACGTGGTTTAGGAGGTGTACAGCACATAGTACAAAATAGGACCACAAATGAAACGAGGCAATAATGGAAGAACTCGAGAAAAATCCTGTGCTAGAACGCACATGCAAACAATGACAGAACTAGAGACATCATGTCAACAGAATGTATAGGAGGAGGATCCCCAAACAAATTCTGCAGTACATTTCTCGGCGCAAAAGATCTATGGGGCATCCTGAAAAAAGATGGCTTCAGACCGTAAGAGACTACATGGTCTAGCACGTGCTTGGCAGATGATGATGATTAGCAATCCTTCATCCAATGCATTAAAAGGCAATTTATATGGAGCATTAAGAAAGTAATGACAAGGAGGAAAACCTCAAACCATGACACTTGGCATGATCTAGAAGTACATATACTACAAGAGACGCTAAAAAATTATGAACACAAGAAAAAAAAACCAAGTAAATAAATGGAGAACAGATGAAGAACAGGATGAGAAGTGCAGAAGTTGGGTAGGCAGTTTAGTCATAATCCCACAGTAATGGAAAATTAGCTGCCAACATATTACCACTACAGTGAGACATCTATCCACTATTCCCATGTGTTTTTCTCCTGCCATGTATGGCTCATCTCTTCTGGTCCTGTAAAACCAATGATATAAACAACATAGAATTATAATGGATGCACTATTCCTGAAGTGTCATTTTACCAAAACAATCATACAGAATTCTTGGTCCTAACCCACAATATTTCTGGAATGATCATTTCTGAGAAAAAAGTAATAGAAATAACATGATGTTTTTGGAACACCAAGTAGCAGAGAATTGCCTGTTCTGGTAATTACTGTTTACTTATGGAATGTCACCATGCATGGGCCAAGTGTGAATGATGGCTGAGCAGTGGAGGTGAAGCGGAGGCTTAAGTTGTAAGATGGCAAACTAGCGAACTGTGTTCTGCACTTGTCAGTATGGTACTGTATCACATCATCCTGTTCACTTCACAATGTTAAGTTCATCAATTAACAGTGCTGTGACTTAGTGTTAATATTCCTGTTATTATTCATTATTTGTACTCTTCATGGTTAAAAACCATTGCAACCACTGTTTTAAAAACATAAAAAATTTCTGTAAAATATTACACAAATGAGGAAGTGCTGATGACCACAACATCTGTCAGAGAGTTTTTACAGGTATGGGATGTCTCTGTGGATGGGCAAGGTAGACCACCATTTTGTTGTTTGCAGACAACTCTGCCACTCATCTGCACAACAGGTCACCTCTGAGAAAACAAACCTGACACCAATACTGAAGAAGAGGATGATACCTTCTAAGAAAATTGGATCTCCCAACTCTGAGGATGTCAACAAATTCTTGTGTACCTATAGACCACAACCTTGCCATGTGTGATATTCCCAGTATTCAGTTGTGATAACTATCAGGGTGGCATGAGCAGTGGGAACAAGAGGCAGACTAACCTTGCCCTAAACCAGTGCCAAGCATGATGAACAGAACAATTTGAACCAGTGCTGTTTCATCCGAAATTTCACATTTAAAACACCCTTTCCATGTAAAAACGTGATGTCCACAAAGAAACATTTGTTTAGTACCCATATTTTTGTAAGTCTATGTGCAAAATGCAAAGTCTCCATTCTTTCTTGTTTTCTTGTGTTTTTGACACGCTTAATGTTTTCCAGCAACTGCTATTTTCTTCTGTTTATCGTTTTTTCCCCCCTGGTCTCTTCAGAAACAATGAACATTTGAACCACAGGAGTACGTGCCCTCCGTTCGGGACCTCCTCTCTCATGGGAGCTTGCCAGGAATACAGATCACAGGTGCGCAATGACATCACAACAACATGTCCACAAACACAATTTAAAAAAAATAAACATATAATATCTAGCACTAGTCTTTACAAAGATCTAAACTGGGATTTCAAGGTACTACTTGCAGAAACAGTAACAATATTAACTAATGACATTAAGGAACTACAGCCTACAACTACTATATTACGTAATAATATCAAAGGTCCACAAAACTTAATGGAGAGTGTGGGATCCCACTGTCTGCACTGCAATGCTTCTTGCGCCCATCACTGACACAAGATACCATCTCATTTCACTGTATCTCTGCTGGCCCTACAGCAAGTATGGCATCCTTCCGCGGCTTTCCACCCCACACTGGGCACACGTAGTCTTACCATTCAGTCAGCACTGTGAACATTCCCCTTCTCTTCTGTCATCACACTGCACTACACCCCTTTTCACACATTTCTGTTTTCCTGTCCCACTGCCACTCCTATAGCATCCACAGCATTTTTAAGAAAGTGTCATAGCACTAGTGGCAACATGGCCACCTTGGTCATTCGCAGTGTACCACGAGTGTGCCCACACACGCAGTGTAACACGAGTGTGCCCACACATGCCTGGCTCTCTGTCCACACTGCCTCCTGTGTGGGGAACGCTATGTTATCCTACCTTCCCACTCACACAGGAGACGACAAACGAGTCCTCTGCAGCAAGGCGCTCCATCTCTGTACATCTTAGCATGGAACGGAACATGACCCTGACGGTGCATTCCCCACTGAACCATGTGGCTTGCATGGTTCATACTGGTTTCACTGTATTGCTAAAGTAATTGCTCAATTCTATTCAGAATTCACAGAGTGGAATGATTTGCCTTTTAATAAGCAACAATGCAAAATGCTAAGGAAGATAGGTAATGATAATAGCTAAAGCACTTTCAATAATAATATGGCTATCAATCCAAACTCCTGACTCAATGAAGATTACGGTTTTCTGAGACATAACGCTGTGCACTCTGGTGGATATTTACTGATGTGTTGAGGAAATACATTGCCCCATCTTCTACGGCAATGCACTCCTACAAAACCCTGACAAATTTACTCAAATACGTCGTCTCTACAACCATGGTTACTTGCAACCCAATATGAATCACTGTCAGCACGTAATCCACTTAATTTGATATATACATCATCCATCTCCCCCTTATTCAATCACCTCTCTGTCCAATCAGCTTAAAAGTTCACTGTAACAGTTATGTTCTAACAGGACATCCCCTCCCTCTGTTAGCTTCTACTCTTCCATAGCATCTAAATAGGAAAGACCAGAATTACTAACAGTCAAAAAGTCCACGGGTTCCAATTTGAATCTTGGGTGGTTGCAAGCCATACTGACATTCTGCAGCTTCCGCAGTTACTCCATGTTAATCCAGAACTATCTTCAGCAACTGCATGGGAATGTCATGTGAGACCCATAAGAGGTAATGGGGTCCACACTTGGAAATAACATGTCTTCAGTGTGTATTACCGGTTATTTCGTACATTTTAATTTCATGTGTCATTTAGAGACAGCAGGTAGGTGGCCTTTCTGCATCATTTGGTAACCTGTGGCACTTATTATAGTTCCTTTGTATATCTGTCCTTCAGTTTCCATGCAAATGGTTGGCTGAAACATCCACGGTGCAGATTTCCATGGCCACTCTATGCATATACAGCAAACCATCAAACAGACACACAAGTAGTTAAAATAGAGCATAACCACCTCCTTCAGAATTCTTACTTACTCACTCTCATTACCATTTCTCAAACATTTAAAACCTACATAATGTATGCAGCTGAGAAAACATAATTAAATAACAGAAGAATAAATCACTCACTACACAGATGCTGGTATGGTATACGTTCAGGATAAAATTCCAAAACAAAACACAAATGCAGCAAATACTTCAAATGCAACAGCAGCTGTCAGCAAGATATGAGGGCCATCCAGAAAGTAAAGACAATTTGGCTATAAAGAAAAATAAACAAAATAAAAATTTAAAAAAAACTTAATGCAACATTATTACATTTCTACACAGTCGCCACCAACATTCAGGCACTTGTCATAGCGTGTGATGAGGTTTTGTATGCCTTCGTCATAGACCTCTGCCCCCTGTCCATTTAATCACTCCTTGACGGCATCCTTCATTTCTTCATCGCTTCTGAAGCGTCTGCCACCCAAAACTTCCTTCCGCGCTGGGAACAAGTGAAAATCACTTGGGGCCAAGTCTGGACTATACGCTAGATGATCAAAAGCTTCACAAATTTGAGGGAATTTCTCATGCAGTTGGTCAAGAGTCAAGAATCTATCCTGTCTAATTTGTTAGTCAACTTGTTTTTTGAGGTCCTCAGTGATGAGAGATGTGTGCCCAGATCACTCTTCATCATGAACATTTGTCCTGCCTGCATTAAACATTTGACATCACTTCCTCACACTTGAGTCATTCATTACACCTTCACCATACACTGCCGTAAGTTGTCTACGAATGTCAATAGCACAGACATTTTGTGCGTTCAAAAAAGAGATCACTGATCGCACTTCACAGTCGGCAGGATTATCAATTTTCTTAATCATTTTAAACACTCACAAACTGTTCAAATGATGCAACTGGCGCAAAACTTACTTGAAACAAAGACAAAGGACTGAGGATGAGCGACTATGAATAAGCGCAGAAAGTTGACCTGCACGAGCGCTACGCGCAAACTGTCTTCACTGTCTGGATGACCCTCGTACTTAACAACCATTACGGTACTTACTTCTTCTCTTGGTTTGAGGCTTTCTCCTCAACCAAGAGTTTCCTCAGTTCTTGTATTTCAGTTTTAAGAGTATTTATAACCTTCCCATCAACAGGCTGTTTCTCCTTCCACTGGTTCATGCTATCAGATACCACCTGGAGCCAACTGTCAAAACTAGTGAACCTGAATTAACATTTAAATACACACTGTACAAATAGGTGTAGACACAAACATGTGAGAATGTTGATTATCTTCCTACATAACCAACTAACTTACGCACTGCAGTGTACTGTCCAGCTACTCATGATTCTGAGTGGATGGGTAGGACAGACAGACAGTTACAGACAGAGCAACTGACAGACGTATATAGACAAGACAGATAAGATAAATGGACCAACGGACAGATAGACAAACAACTTAATTTCACATTTTAAGAAAACATTCCTCTATCGCACATTTTAATATTATTCTCCCATCTAAGTCTGTCTCCTAAATATGCTACAGATACAAACCTCTCAGACTCTTTATCCAGGCAGCTATTGATGTTTTCCAGTGTTTCTTCACAACCTCTCAAGTCATGTGCCAATGATGCTTGTTCATTAACAGGAGCCTGTGTACCCTTTTCAGATACAGTTGCTGCTGCCACCTATCAACATGCAAGTAAAACACTGATGTGACAATGCCAGAATAAAAGACAAAATAAACTACTGGACGAAATATGTACTCGTGCAGAGCAAAAATACATTCGGGACAACAAAAACTGAACATCAGGAGCATGAAAACCTTAAATCCAGTGACTCCTTGGTGCTTGCAGCCTTTGCTCAACAAAGCAGCTTAATTAGTGCAAGCCCTCCAATTTGGAGACTTTGCCATGGGCTGATCTCCCGCACCAATTCCACATACAACACTTATGATGAAGTACCTTGCCAAGCAATTCTCAGGATTGAGCAAAGCAAAAAAATTTGGAAAAATGCTCACCACAAAATAAACAGTATGTCGTAGCTAACACCTCAAACCATAGCCTTCACGACTATCACGGATTCCACTTATTTAATCAGGTGAATTACACTTCTGATGTACCATCAGTAAAAATGCAGATCATAACTTTAATTGCAGCATGCTGTTGTATACAACCGCAATAACAATAATCTATATTGTCTTCCACTACAATGACCATAAGGATACATACATACGTAAGTTGTTCAATGGAAGATACCACAGATAATGACAAATCCATCATTGAATGGATAGGGGGCTTGAAGCAATAAGATTTTTGGACAGTCTTAATTCATATCATGGACACAGTACACTTTTAAGTGCTTACTCTGTATTCTGTCACCTTAGCTCTCTCTGTCTTCAGCTCATTTGTTAAAGACTGAACCAGAGCTCGTTGTTCATCAAGTTGTAACACAAGCCTCTGAAACTCTTCACTGCTTGATTGCTGCACCCCTACTAGTGGTGTTGAAACCTGCTGCTGCTGCTGGTTTGCTCTCACTGCATATTCACGTTCTTGCTGATGCTGTTACGTAAATAACATTATGTCAGTGTAACTCACTGCAAATACAAACACCATCTTTAACCCATCCCCACACCCTAGGGTACATATATCAGATACTCCCATCTTTTGCTCACACTTAACTGTTTTCCAAGAATCTTCCTCACTGTAATTCTGGTTTCACCATTACTAACCAATTTGATTTTTGTGGTCAGAGGGGGTAACATTTACAGAAAAATGTCTGCACAATATGAGCAATACAGTATCACACAAAAAAAAGTGCACCAATCAGTGTGTGGGTTCCAAAAGGGCAAAGAAAACATCACTCACTGTGACTTCCAAAGCTGCCGAACCACTTCACGAATGGCAACGTTTAATGGGTTAATTCTCTGGCTCAAGTGGGCGGGCGGGTAGGCATTCATGAACAAAATGAACAGGGAATGCATCATATTTGGATCTGCAGACTCCATCATCCATGACGACCATGGATTTCACAGAATTTGTGCCATAAATGCACAGAACACTGACCACAGGATTTGCTTTGCATCATGGCAGTGCTCCCCTTCATATGGCAACAGCAACTGTCAAAGCAAGTCATGGAAAAGCAACTGTTGAAGCAATTCAGACTTAAATCTGAGATTCTCCCTCATCCGGCATACAGTCCAAAATCTCACCCCACCTGTAACTACCATATTTCTGTACCACTTATGCATGAGGTGCATACTGACTTGCACAGATGAAGAGATCAAACATGTCCTGCATAGTGGCTTCAGATACATTATTTGCACATGGCACCATAAAGGTCATGAACTGAAGTGACAAACATGTTGCCAAGCCAAGAGATTACTTTGAATAATGACAATGCATTTGTTGTTATGCCTCCTTCATAAAATTGCCCTCAATTTCTGATTTTCCCCCAATGTATTTAATGCAGTTTCATGCTTTGTCTCCTTCGTACATCACAAAAAAAATGAACACACAATGGGAAAGACAGTGCTACCACTCCACTGTTTAATCTACAAACCTACATAGTGGATTTAAATATAATTTGGTATCATAGGCCTATATTAAGCCTTGTCCAGTGTAGTCCAATATCCCGCAGTTTGGTAAATATAAGCCACATCTCTATATCCAAAGGTATAACCAATATGACTGGGGTACAAAAAACTTGAAAGCAGAATACACGTTCAAGGTAAGTTGATAATGACAAGCTCCATACAATGTTTGATATATGGGATCAATAAACATACACTGTTTCCCCAATAACTTGGTTTCTGAGGTCCAGCCTGTAACCATGATATTATTATTTCCCGTGTAATAACAATGTCACAAGTCTTCTCAGTGCTGAAGTTCCCACAGTCACAAGAAATTTCAAAAAAGTCCCATTTCATATGTTTTAATTCTCTGCGAGCAGATTTTACTTTTGGTCAAGGACTCATTTAATTTTCAGTAAGATATAATATAGGTTAATGGTAGTAGAAGACAATTTGCTAGTAACCATCTCATACAAATTTAGCAAACTTGGATGATAGAAGTGTAAATATGATCCGAAATACAGTGAAACTTGCTTGCGATGTCGCCAGTTAAGAAAATTTCCCGCCTAAGAAGTCAGGATAAAAAAGCACCAAAATTCTCCCATTTGATTAACATTACAGGTTACCCTTTTAATACACCCCTGCATAAGAAAATTTCCCGCCTAAGAAGTAACAAATTTCACGACGAAACAATTTTTTTACACATTTCAAAATCTTAAGGAATTTCCCCAAGTTTCCATTCATTCTGTTTCCAAAACGCAGTGTTCAAATGGGACGCAGTCAAGGTCATTTCCGCCACGTTTCACACAGCAGAATGACGCAAACTTACGCCCACTGCGGAGGTGTCATATTTCTTCCACGCTGCAGAGACTGCAGTGAGTCACTCCCCACTACTCGGCCTCTTGTCACGACAACTTAAAAACTGTGTCAGGTGGCCTGAAGCCAATTCTAGCTGTTTCATGACCTGCATGAGCCAGCGTTTGGCAATGTTTTGCCACTTCAACACCCTGGGATTAGGAGGAAACTACAGCAGCCAATAACATTTGAAGAAGTTTAGGCGCGCGCTGGCACTTGCTGGGGGACAGTGGTTTGACATAAGATAAGTGGGTGATCAATTGCGACAACTTGTTTAGACATAATTTATCGGCAGTAATATAAATGCATTGTTGTGTTGTGTGACTGTGAAACATATGTGGTGACTATGTGCAGATAATTTACATCAGCAATTCCAGAAAATAAATTCAAGACACCTTATGGTCTACCTAAAAGTGAACCTATGGAATCTGAAGATGTATACTGCTACTGTTTTTGAAAAAAAGAGCAACAACCCATGCTTGAAAAATATTTCAAGGAAAAGTACACATCTGGAACGAAATGTGAACTTGTGAATGAAAAGTCAGCAACAGTATAGGTAAAGGTGTAAATAAAACTGTGAATGAAATGTTACAAAATGGTTAAATGGTCAGACGCAAGTGAGAATGTGTTAAGACAGCTGCAAATTGTACAAGTTCAGCATACGTATGTAATCAGTTCAAAAAAAATGTAAAAAATAGAACTTTTTGGTCCTACCCTTTTAAGAAATTTCCCGCTTAAGAAGCAGGATCTTGGAATTTTCAAAAATGTCTTAACAGGGTTTCACTGTATACTTCTTGCCACAGAGTAGAACCCTGTGGATATGCATGTCTATTGCCTTTGCACAGTTACATGTATTTACTTTCCGAGCCAACATTGCACACCCAGTACGATAACCGAGTGCCTTGCGTAACAAGTTAAGAACACCACTTTGGTGCAAGAAACTATAGTCATGTTATGTGAGTGTGACAATGGTTATTCATTTCCTTGGGCATAGCAGACTGTGTATGACCAGCAGCAATATGTGATAATGCATGCATTGTGACCGTCTTGAAATTATTACAAATAACGTTCTTCGAATTTTAAAATGTTTTAAACCTGCTCATTGAGAGAAAATTGATTTAAAAACTTTCATGTGCCTTATAAACAAGATTTTGTTAATTTCTTAAAGTTCTCATACTTTTGTATTCATGTGTGGCCTACATAAACACAGCTGCTCACACAACTTTGGTAGTCAACTCCACATACAGGTCAAAAGAAATGTCAACTGATTTCTTCAAAGTAGTTAACCATGCAAAGAAACTCCCATGTGATATGAAACAGAGACTTCACTAAGAGCCATTACTTTTAATTTAGGACACTGTGTAACATGATGAATATGTAATTCCACTATTAGTTCAGATTCCATGCAGCACGGCACCTGCATCGTGGTTACCAAAACAAAAGGTTTTAGCCAAGATGTGCCACTGCAAAGAACACATTTATTACACATTTGTACTCCAATAAAGTCAAGCTTCCAACTCTTGTTCATTTTATTTGTACAGAGAGTCCTTGTTTTACGCCGTAGTTGTGTTCCTGAAAAAGCATGTGTCAAATCAGTTGGTCTTGAATCAAATACAATATTCCAGTAACAAAAAATGCGGTAGGCGGAGGCTAGAGAAAATTGTACCAAAGACAGTCTTGTCATATAGTGTATATACATATATTTTTTATTACTGTACTAGTGATAATAAAGAATAAATAAATACAGCACTGGTTTCAATATTCAATTCACGTACTGAATGTCGTTCCCATGCTTTCCACAGCTCAGCTTCTAAAACAAAAAATTTTATGGAATGCACATTAGTTCCTACCTTAGAATGTCTTTAAAAAAAGCATTATCACGAATTGTATGTCCTGTACTCTCCACCAAGTCCAGATCACAGCAGACATTAGCAATGTGTTAATGTTTTTAATGATGATTTATTATTCATAATTTCTCTTCAATACTAACCGCCTTTTGCTGTTTTATTGGGGTTGCAATTGGGGATGTAGATTTATATTTCTCACACATTTTAATAAGGAAAAAAGAAACAAGTAAATAAGGGCACGTAACCATACCACAAAAGATCACTATGGACGAAACAGTGAGTGAGGCAGTGTGCACTGAATGCCCAGTGACAGGCATCATACAGTGAGCACACCACCTTCAAGCTTTGTCCCATGCCGTGACTTTTGTACACTCTTGCCAATGTCTCTAGTACTTGGTCAGCCAACCAGCATTAGACTGAAAATAGGGTCGCCATGAAATCTAGAGCAGTGCCAACTGTCAACATCCGTAAGTAAAGCACACAAAATAAACCGGCAAAAAACAAGGACTACCTGTACAGTCATTTATTTATGGGGATGCGACAGCAGTCAGTACCACAAGCAGGTGACACGATGGACAACCACGAAATCACAGTTCAATTCCCTGCAGGTCCAAGAGATTTTCCTCTTCTCTGCATTGTCCATATTGAGAGAGGCATACCAGGCCATGCCCTCTCGTACTATTTAAGATCCATTTTAATACCATTTTCTCACACCTCAGCCTTCCAAAACTCTTTCCTTCAGGTTTTCCCAACAAAACACTGTAAGCACTTCTCTCCAACGTGTACCACATGCTCTGTACAGCTCCTCCGTGACTTAATCATTCTAACAATAAACCATCTTTCTTTGTGTATGTCAGGGGCAGCCAACATTTTGAAGTGAACGGCCACAACTGTTATGGTGGGCTGGCTTATGGGCCACATGTGTAAAAATCACAATACATAGTATACCTAACCACTAATTACTGTGTAGTTTTTACAGCATAAACACCATTTACAAATGTGGTCATGCACCACAGTTTGGACACCCTTTTTGTAGGTCACTCCACTGAAGTCTGAGGCCCTTTGTAACATACTGTAACATGCCACCTTTCTGTAGTGCGAAGTTCTTAGCCTCTTGCACAACCACCACACTGGAGAACCAACCCCTGTCAGCTATCTGCAGCTGCTTATTCAATGTATTTACATCTACTCTCCATATTCAGGGGCTCTGTCCTTCACACACAATGTAAGGATGCACCATGCCATGGTGACATGGACCCACATCACGTGACATACACACCTGTCCTCCATACACAACATGACGCTGCAATATGCCATCGTGACATGGACCCACATCACCTGACATACTCACCTGTCCTCCATATGCAGTGAAACCTCCATGCATCGTTTTTGAAGGGGATGGAAAACAAAAATGATGAATACAGGAAAACGAGAGTTGCAGGAAACCATTAAACTTTAGATAAGAAAAATTTAATGACTTCTATTTATTGGCAATTACATGATACAACACTTCATTAAAACTGCTAATTCTTGTGAAAAAGAACTCTGTAATTTATAGTTTTGTAGAAACTTCATGTCTAAGTTCAAAAAATTATCTCTCCAAGCTTAGAACACTATCATGATCACCAACACGGTTGCTGTGCACACAGACTAATGATTTGATTTTCATGAGTGCTTCATGCACTTCAGCAAAGTTTGGCACAACTGTGGGTTTGGGTTCACTATCTTCCCCTTTCTCTTCTTTCCCTTCCACACTCAAGGCTACAGCGTGACTCTTGCGCAGCTCCTCCACCGTATTAACACCACTGGTCACCAGGTAACTGTCCACAGAGATGTAGTTGTCAAACTTCTCATTATCCGTGCCCCTGAACTTTGGCCAATCATAAAAAGCATCATCGTCATCTTCATTCCTCATTGGGACATCACTAACATCTGTGGGTTGTCCACGCCTGTAGTCAGCCTTTCTAAAACAATATTCGATGGTCTGCTGCATTATTTGCCGCCAGGCTGACACAGTGTAGTGCATGGCTTCTAGGATGTCGATCTTCTTTTTCTGATCTTTGCTGGCATCCATTAGGCAAACAGCCATTTGCACAAGGCACTTCCTATAAAGCTGCCTGAAGCACTTGACTGTTCCTAAATCAAATGGCTGGAAAACACCTGTGCTGGTTGCTTTATGTTTCTGAGAAACGACGTGTCTTGTAGATGAGCGGCGCAGTTGTCCACAAACAGGAGACTTTTTCTATTTTGTGCACCCACAGTTGCATCCAGTGACTGCAGAAATCATAAAAAATGTCTGTTGTCATCCATGCTTTATTATTTTCATGGTACTTGGTGAGCATTTTTTACAATGTTTTTAAAGCACCGTGGTTTCGGACATTCTTTGATAACAACTGGCACTTGTTTATCACTCCTATCAGTGTTAACACACAGAAAAACAATAAGTTTGTCTTGTGAGCTCTTTCCACCATGGCAAGACTCTCTTTTGAGAGCCAAGGTTCTGTCGGGAAGAACACTGAAGAAGAACCCTGTCTCATCCGCATTATAAATGTCATGTGGATTGTATCCTTCCAACAATGCTGGCAGTCTTTCCAGCCACACTTCCGTACTTTTGCTGTCCACTGCTGCACTTTCTCCGGCTAACTTTTCATATACCAGGCCATGCCGGTCCTTAAACCTGGTTATCCAGCTGTTGGATACAGCAAAATTTTCTATCTTCGGGTGTGCTGCAATCTTCTTCACCTTTTCACAGAGGACGTTTCCATCAACTGGTATATTTGACTCCCGTGCTTGCTTGTACCATGAGAAGAGCACACGTTCCAACTCGCCGTATGTTGAATCCCTTCCAGTTTTCCTCTTCTTACTGCCATTTCCACTTTTCTCACTCTGTTCTCAGATTTTGCCCTTTTTCGCAAATATTGAATTCAGTGTGCTTGGGGCCAACCGAAGGCGTTTGGCAATGTCAGCACGCTTCTTTCCAGGCTTCTTCTCCACCACTTCTATTATTTTCAGTCACTCGTACAAAGTTCTCACCTGCTTTTGAGGATGGTACATGGTCCAAGGACATAAAAAAAATATTTATGTAGTACTAACAGGAACAAGGAAATAAAACAACAACAGGAATAAAATATAATTAAATGATAAAAACAGGAATGGAACAATAACAAATAACAGGACGAGCAAATAACAGGACGAACAAATAACAGAAATAAAATATTATGGGAAAAGAATAAACACCAATGGAAATAGATAAAACAGGATAACAAAGCTGCGAAAAATTATATGAAACTGTATGAAGCACACGTGAACCCACCGAACCACTTGCAGTGAAGTAAAGCTGAAGAACGAAGCGTAACTCAGTCCATGCCAATGTGGAATGTGGCTGTTTCATAAGGAAAATGAGGGGAAGGATGGGAGTGGGAGTAAAATACTAAACTGCTACTGTAGCCCGAAAGAAAAGGATGGAGATACGATCTGCATTTGCAGCCGGCAGCACTAAGAAAGCACGATGCATGTGTACACCCTCAATTTTTTGAACTCACTGGAAGTCATCATGCATTCACCCCTCCTAGCCTACTAAATCATCGTTTCAGTTTTCCAAAAACGGTCAATGTGGAAAACTGTTGCATGAGGACCGTGATTTTTGAATGATCAATGCAATAAAATGATAATTCCAGGAATGATGGAGGCGGGAAAAAATAGTGTTATTTATATGGGGCTAATTCCGGGGCCAAACAAGACAGATGAAATTTGCAGGAAAACGATGGTTACGGGAACGATGCATCCAGGTTTCACTGTACAATATGAGGATGCACCATGCCATGGTGACATGGACCCCCCTTACCTGACATACACACCTGTTCTAGCAAGAGTGTTATCTTCCGTTCTAGTTCTTCTTTCTCTCTCTGTGATTTCTGAAGTTGTTCCTTCTTTTCAACCAGTTCAGATTTCTGTGCTAACATATCACGCTCAAGCCGTGTTTTCTGTGCTGTCAACCGCTCCACATCAACAGTCAGCTGACGCTTAGCACGCTCTGCTGTCTCAAGCTGTCTGTTTATTTGTTCCAACACAGTGCTCATTTCCTGCTCTTTCTTGCTGGGAGATATACCATGAAGCTGCTCTTTCCTTGGCACTGGAGTTGATAATTTCTGCTGCAGCTCAGCAATCTTGGCTTTCAATTCCACATTCTCTCTCGTCAACTATAAAAATTAAAATTGCAACATTATTCAATCACACTGACATAGTAGTAGTAGTAGTAGTAGTAGTAGTAGTAGTAGTAGTAGTAGTAGTGGAAGATAGAAATGTCATGCAAAAGAAGGTAGAAAGAAACTGAAAATATAAGATTATATTATACCTGTGGTAACTGGAGCCACTGGCATACTAACAAAAGGCTTAAAGAAAAATAGAAGCCATACCAGGAAAACATTCAATAGATGCACTACACAAGACAGCTATACTTGGAACATCACATATAATATGGAACGTATTGCAGTCTGATATTTGAAACCTGAGCTGTGGGGATCACCAGTGGTTCAAGAGAAGTACCAGGGAAAAATGGCCTGTGACAAGAGACAACAATGACAAAAACATAATAATAATAATAATAATAATAATAATAATAATAATAATAATAATAATAATAATAATAATAATAATAATAAAGCAGTCAACCAAATATGAATTCAACAGTTAAAGCAGCAGCGAAGATCATAGATGAGTTAAGTCAATCAAACGAGAACAATGACATGAAACAAGATGGAATACAAAACACAAAGGCAAGATTGGCAGAGTCCTGAAAGGAAAAATGGGAAAACAAAGTAATGCATGGCCAGTACATTAGAAGCATTGATAAACAGCTTATTAGCAAGGAAGACATGTTCCTCTGGCTGTCAAAGGGAGACCTGAAAGCAGAAACAGAAAGTGAAATAGTGGCAGCACAGGACCAAGCACTACAAACAAAATACCATGTAACAAAAATATTGAAAACAGAAACAGACAGTAAATGCAGATTATGTCACCAATTTGAGGAGACAGTAGACCACATTATGTCAGCGTGCCCAATATTGGTAAAAGAACAATACATCAAGCGACATGATAGAGTGTGTGCTCAATTACACTTCAACATATGTAAAGAACTAGGGGTAAAATTAGATAGTGAACTCCGGCATGAACACGTACCAAAATCAGTAGAAACAAGTCAAGTGGGCAAGGTAACCATATTATGGTATCAAGAAAGTGCAAACCAACAGAACCATCCCCAACAATAAACCAGACATCATAATCTGGGATAATGAAAAAGGAACATGTATGCTAACTGACATAGCAATCCCAGGAGACAGAAATGTGATAAAGAAAGAAGCTGAGAAGATTCTAAAATATGAAGACCTCATAATAAGAAATACAGTGCATGTGGAATGTAAAAACAAAGGTGACGCCAGTTATAATAGAAGCAACTGGAACCATTTGAGAATCCTTCAGCAAATACGTGAGCAGCGTACCAGGAAAGCATGATATCAAGGAACTACAGAAAACAGCTATATTGGGCACGGCACACATACTGCGGAAAGTGCTAATGTAGAAGCACAAAGAAGTTCAATATTGAAGACAGCGTTCTATGCACCATTAACAGTACACATGGAATAGCTGCTACACTGTATACCCTAGAAATATGGTTTGTTTCAGGTATATAAGTGTGAATACCCTGCATAAAGGAGATGATGATAATAATAAACACAAATGCCCATACTTAGGTACAAACCAGCAAACGTGCTGGAGAATGACAACTTCAAACTCTACTGAAATCGCAGCATTATTACGGATAAAACAATACCTTTCAACCAACCTGACATAACTCTCACGAACAAGAGAACAAAAAATACCTTCCTAATAGACATACCTATACCAAACACACACAATCTCGCCAAAATAATAACCGAAAAAGAAAACAAATACCAAGAACTGGCAAACGAAATACGTGTTATGTGGAAGCAGGACGCAGTACAAGTGGTCCCGACAGTACTTTCAGCTACGGAAATAATTCCAAAGTCATTGTCACAGAGTTTAAAGAGACTTAACCTGCACCCAAAAACACATATATACAAATGCAAAAAGTGGCAATTCTTGGCACATGCTCAATTGTGAGAAATTTCCTAAATTACACATAAGACCACCGAGCCTAATCCTGTTGATGATACATCCCAGGGTAGGTGAAAATTTCCCAGCTAAAGGTGAGAAATAATAATAATAATAATAATAATAATAATAATAATAATAATAATAA